>KZ308541.1:450453-498915 GCA_000376725.2 Ladona fulva
AATAGTCATGCTGAGAAGTAAATTGGGAGTAGTTATGATATTACAGTAAAATTCTGAATGACATATTTTTGAACAGTAAAAGTGAAGTGTAAATGTTATTCGGAATTTTAAGCAAGATCGGAATTGACAGACACAAGGATTGCTCTACATTCATGCGGCACATATCCTAAAAATATATTCCGTTTTTTTCAGTGTTTTACACTTTTCCTCCACAGATAACAACATGTTTGCAACGACAAAAAATGGCCATATTATTATGATACGGCAAGCACTGCAGACAACTGCAATAGAAACATTTACATCTACAACGTAAGCCGTCTTTCAATGTGAAGCAGAGGGAAGCAGAAGGGAAGAGAGAGAGGAATTCAAAACTCTGCAGCACTAATGAACTAAAAACCTTACATAATTAATTACTCGTTGTTTCCAATAAACTATAAACTAACATTCGTCTAAAAGACAAACGGACGTGAAAAGTTATAACGAGTGAGGGAGAGTCGCGGAGTTTTCTCCCGTAGTCCAATAATATTTGAATTCCAGTCCAGTAAGCGGCAGCAGTATCACCTGTTGGAGTACATAACGAACACCACTGACTCGGGTACAGGAAGAGAAGAATGAAGGTATGTACGTTTCGCCGCGAGCTAATTTTCAACACCGCCGTCTCGCCGCAACGAGTTTTTTAAGAATTAAAATATTGTCCACACTTATAGTGTGTTTTGGAATTTATTTTTCATTTACAAGTATAATATTATTTTTGTCACACTTACGGATTTTTTTGGGATTCCATAGGCATAATATCAAGGAGGATATACACCTTATGATACCGAGAATATGGCATTTGTTTTGAAAACGGAAAGCCTTAAGTTGGATGGGGCTGGAGTGGGTTGGGTTGTGGAGAGATTGGTTGGAGGAATATAGCCCAAAAAGAGCTTAGAATCCCCTATGATTTATGAATTCTATTTTGGTCTACATTCTTCGATAAAATAATAAAACATAATACACACGACGATGTGGAGGTGATGAATTATCCTAAGCTCCTGGAGTGAATGCAGATCGTGTTCCATTAGTTCCGTTGCGCTTTTGACTTATTTCTATAACATAAACTTCACAGATTCAGGCGAAATATTGCCATTGGAAATCCATAATAGGAAGGCACTTAGAAAAATTGTGCTTTTTCCGCACAATTATTTATTTGTTTAATACATAATTGTGTGGAAAAAGAATTCTAAGTGTCTTCCTTTTTTATTACAATGACGATGACAAATTAATGACCCAAAAAGCCGATAGGACTAACTAGTAAGATCAAAGCAACCCTGTATGATACAATAGTAGACAAGGGGGAATACTCCACATTTTAGGGCTTATATTCCATAAGATGTAGACTTTGATATTAAAATAAAGTAAAAGGGACTTTTCAGTGAATAAGTGGCGACTTCTTCAGTTGTTGAGAAAAGACTGAAAATAATTGTTGCAAATTTGATGATAACACTTTTACTAAACTTTTAATGAAACACGACCTGTAGGAGCCAATATGAAATGGGAAGGTTGGGGCATTTTCTGGTCGGCATTTCTTCTGGGCTGTTTACATGCATAAAGGCCCCCTCGGTATTCCCCAAAGAGAATTATGGAGGTACAGTACATTTTGTACAGCCCCAAGGTATTGAGGTATTTTGTAGAGCCCCAAGTATGGGGTCTTTTGAGAATGCATAGATCTACCTCTACATATATTAAATTACCCTGCAAGCTGCCTTTCGGCGTGTGGCAGGGGGTAAAAACACCAAGGAATCGAGCTACTTATTGTCTCTTATCGTTCGCGGAGTGTATTTGTCCTAATAATGACTTATCTATTACTTTTATTTTACGTTTATTGTCTGATCGGCCGAAGATGCAGGGGGGTCGCATAATACCGATTACGTCTTTTGCAAATGTACTCTCTCTGCATTAATCAAGCAATCGCAGCTTAGCTTCTTATCTCCTTTTCTTCCAAGGATTCATATCTATCTTTGACAACATTTGTGTAACGCTTGCTTTTCTATCGCAGCACTTTTAACAAATTATATCGCCATGCGCTGCACTTTCTCGAGTTCGCAATTCTACGTTTCATCCGCTGGATCCCATTTACTAGCCGTATATTCCAGATGGGGCCTGACTAATGCGAAATAATATCGCCTTCCGGCCTTTTCATCGCATCTACCTACATCTATAACGCGCTTTATAAAACCGAGCATTTAAATTGGTTTATCGCAGATTTTGCGGATTTGTGTGCTCCAGTTTAAGTTATTTGTGAGAGTGATTCGGGCATATTCAACTGAGTCGACTACATTTATATTCATTCCAATTATTAAGTAAGGGGGGTTCTGACGCAATCATTCCGTTTCAAATAAATCAATTACAACTCATTTGTTTACATTCAGTATCCACTTTTCGCACCACCTTTGAATGAGACATAAATAGTTTGATACTGAAATGCCATCTACGTAGATTGATATTTCTCTACATATTACCGAGTCGTCCGCAAATACAAAATGATTGTCAGAAGTGGTATCACATTTTTAAAGCACAGAGTTATAGATTTCTAAATAATCTCATTATAAAATGTAGTTCTAAAAATTCCAGCATTCCTTTTTCCTGATCCTTAACAACAAGGTCTGTTTCAAGCAATTTTTTATTCGAGTATTGTACCCCAGCGACCGCTGCTTGTACACACACGTCCCCTGACATCCGTTTCTTACGCGTAATTTCCCGAAACAAGAGACGGAAATGTCAGCAAATCGCTTCGCCGCCTTTCGCTTGTTCTGTTGCGGTTTTTTTTATCCCAGCCACATCATCTTAAATTCGAAATCCTGCGTTATGGGCTGTAGGAGTCCGAAACAGCTGAGCGTCCCCTTCCCTTTACCACATCACATCTTCTCCCCATCCCACCGCTTCCGCCGGCAATTCTTTCCTCGCCCGCACATCCGCCTGTTCACGCAATGGTCGGGATCACCGGACCCCGGAAAAATCGATTTCTTTGCTTAGTTTCCGTACCAGTTGATTCCGAGGCACGAATTCTTCCCGCTCACACAATCGTCAGAAACCTGATGATTCAAGAACGATTTAGATAAGGGAACCTCTCTTTTTCCAAAGACTGGCCGCAAACAAAATCATTTGCTACAACTGAGTTGATCCTTGCCTACAGTAAAACACTAGTATATCAAAACCTTAAGTGGGAAAACAAATTCTACCGTTAACTAAAAGGAAGGAGATGTTTTGACATTTAATACAGGACGTTTTCTGTATTCACATGACGCGGCATAGAAACAATAATTTAATATTTTGAGTTTAAAAAAAAGGAAGGAAAGTACACGCCGAAACGAGATAAGACCGAGTTAAGCTTAAAGACCGCAGGTTCCCTGCTTCCACTTTACCATAAACCTTGCAAGTTTGCGTCTCCTCAGTATCAAATATTTGCTGTTCTCTACCACCAACATTTATTGATGAGAATAGACCCCGGTATGCCTTTATCGAATATTCTTATTATCGACTATTCGCAGTTCTAATTTATTATCTTCAGAATGATACAAATTTTGATATTCAAATGCATTCAATAGCCGCGGTGGCGGTAAAACCCGAAGGTCCCGGGTTCGAGTCCCGGTTAATCGAATTTTTCTGGTTAGGAAATGGCCGTGTGTCTGTTGTTACTGTCTACACCTCTCCTGTAATTGTCCAATTAATGGACGTTTGTGAGGCACCGGATAATAAATAACTTTCATATTCAGACTCACATAATTGTCTGCATAATATAAAAAATGCATATTATAAAATTTTGTTGCTGCCTCCGAGATTTAAAGATTCTTAAGACCTGTTGCTACATCGGTATTATCCTCGTTTAGACTTTACCTAGCGAGTAAAGTAGTAGTATTGTTAAAAGTGCTTCGACAGCTTATGTAATTATGCACGGAGGCCCCCACCGGGAATCGAACCCGGGACCGCTTTCGCTGAAGTCGAACGTGTTGCCCACTTAGCTATCGGGAGCCCACCTAGCGAGTAAAATACTCTCTCCAGTACTACGATAACCTATATTTAAATTTTTCTTTTTTTCAATCGGTTGCGAACTAAAGCTCGACTTCATAGCCTTTTATCCATAAATGCAAATATCTTAAGCTTTAGGTAATAAGAGTTTTGAGAAACAGGTGAGAAGCCAAAGTAGCACAATAAAGGTCTAATTCATACCGCATTGATGTGACTTCAGCATTGACTACAGTTTCACCATTACTATTAAATGATCAACACCTTTAGGTGATTCTACATCACCACCTTAACCGCTACCACGTTTTTTGTAACTTTCTAAAACACGAGGGTTGGCCAAAAAGTAATGCCCCCATTTTTTTCCAGCCCCAACCAATGCTAGTAATTCGAAAATGTAGGTTCGAAATTTTTAACATTTCGTGTACGTATGTGCATACTTTTAGTTTTCGGTGTACACATGGACCAATCCCTTACCTGGATGCCTCAAGTAAATAACATATGCAGAAGAACATGCTCTACGCTTCATAACCTCAAAAGGCATAAAAATATACTACCTATACAATTGAAGAAGACNAAGTATGGGGTCTTTTGAGAATGCATAGATCTACATTCCTATAATATAACAGATTTTCACTAACAAGGAGGGACTTTCAATTTAAACTTGGGATTCTGAAGAACCTTTTTATGTTCGCGGGGACGTGAGACGGTAAAAAATAGATCGGGTTTTGCGTAAATGAACCTTAGTCTCGCTGCAATAATTGATTGAATTTTCATAATCGGAGTGTAGGCTATTTACAAATATCTATCTATACTGCCATGTGCTATTAAAATAGATAAAACATTTACCATATATTAGCTTGTCATTCATTATAGCTAGACGCAGCTGAAGCCGAAGGATTGAAAAGAAAAGAAAATGTATTAGTTGAAGTTATTTGATGCGCCAACTGACAGCATTTTCCTCGCGACTAATTATCGTTCTCGTTATCTGGAATGGAAAATTGCTTTAATCGCCAAGAAAACTTTCGAACGCACATTAAGGGATTAAGGGGCAAAATCCGCTGAAAACTAATGGTTGACTCTAAACTCACGGCTGCGTCCCAAGGAAAATGGCCATCGAGGAAATGGCAACACTAATCTAGAATTATCCTCTTGAGACAACTGCCCTCAATTTGATGAAGATTCCAAGACTTTTTGACCCGATTCGAGCCCATTTCATACTGTTTCTTTTTCATCAAGTTCAACTTCGGTTCTACTGGCGACGCGACGCTTTTGCACACTGTAAAGTGTCGAAAAGTCCGAGGCGTAAAGTGTCGAAAAGTCCGAGGCAANGACATTATTTACACGGAGAAATTTTTCTACACTTAAACAGTCCTATAAACGATAAATACCCCGACCAAAAAGAATTAAATTCCCCTCACGAATTGTTTGCTTTCAGCAACTGCTTTTCCAAATATGAGAGGATGACCGACGGCGATGAGAATTTAATTAAATGGAACTCGAGATTCTATCCGATCGTCCGTTAGCTTCTCATTTATCGACCGGATGATTTCGCGAATCCTACGACCTCTACGACTGATAATAAAATCCTGGACCGTTTGAGAAAAGAGGTTGTACTAATGACTGAGTATAAAATTTTATTCGTTGTAATATCAATAACCAATATACAATCATTACCATGCCCATCTTCGTCGGAATATTTTCCTTTGCGACCAAAGTAATACAGCGATATGGGTTAAAAAATCTTTTGGTATTTACAGATACGTTTGTAACTAAATGCTCGATTGAGTGTGTATTTAAAAATTTCCGATCACACTAATAATACAGCTGAAATACAAAATGCTACAACTGAAATATTTGCGATGATCATACGACCAAGATAGACCTTAAAGCTAGGGTACGCAAACTTACGTGACAATCGACTCCTTAAAGAATTTTCTCGACTCGACGCCTTCGACAAAATTTCTATGTGATTTTACAAAGAAGAGTAGAAAGGACGCTAATACAATTTTTTTTATTTATTTTACCGCTCGTACTTTTTGTATTACACTAATCTCACATGATTACTTCAATCTCCAATTTATATGCTTCACTAAAAGGGTACTTTTAGCAATGAATAAATATTTGTTTTATTATTAATTTTTTTTAATTTTCCAGTTGACCCTTAGTCGACCACTCACCAATAATCGATCTTGGGGGTCTATATCGGACACGATGTGGACCCCTGCTTCAAAGGGTTTTACTCCTCGCAACCCTTCGCTCTTATATGTCAGTGGAGATCATTTGCGCGTTTCGATTCACAATCGTAAGTGATCCTTAGTGAGCGAGTAACATCCTTTAAACCTCAGCAGCATCGATCCTGATGTGTATGCGGATAAATATTTAAGTATAGAATGTTTGAAACATTTTCCTTTTTCAAAGCAAAACAGTTCTTTTGACGTCTAAATTAAGGTTCACGGGAACAAAATTCCTTTAAAGTTATGCAAAAAGAAACAGATTCCTATAATATAACAGATTTACACTAACAAGGAGGGACTTTCAATTTAAACTAGGGATTCTGAAGAACCTTTTTATGTTCGCGGGGACGTGAGACGGTAAAAAATAGATCGGGTTTTGCGTAAATGAACCTTAGTCTCGCTGCAATAATTGATTGAATTTTCATAATCGGAGTGTAGGCAAACCCGCTATTTACACCGGAGCACGCCGAATATTCAGGGAATAACCCGCTGTTTGCTAGTAGTTTGTTTGCATATTACNACCATTGCTTTCCTCAGAAGTTTGACTTTCTTCTTCTAATTAATTCCTGTTGACTCTGCATCACCGTTGTCACTGTTTGTTACCTTACCTCAAGTTTACCTCAATGCCACCTGTATTACCGCCCATAAAAAGTGCCATGGACACTGAATGGGCATGACTTGCCAAGTTGCACCGGACTCGGCACTCGGCATTCCTTGAAAATGGCATCAATGGTAGATGCCGAAACGTCGGTGAACAACCACGAACTCACCCGGATGATAACCCGAGAAGAATTCCTTTTCATCATTCACCGGGAAAGCAACAAGTCTTATTTCAAATAATACAGCTGTTGGAAACTTTCAAGAAGAAGTCTGATCAAGATAAACGTTACAGAGAACGTGCTGTGACTGAATTACTGTGCGCAGAGAAGAAACGTTAAGGAATATTCACAGAAGTATGTGCAAAGTCTGTGAAATATCTGCAGTTGATAGGAGCAGAATTGGTTACTGGATATGGAAGGTGAGTGAATCAGAAGGCAGTTGAAAGTGAAAACTTGGCTCAATAACCAGAGCGAGGACTGACACTTGCAGGGCATACATGCCCTAGTGAATCGCTGAAGAAATACAATAGAACTTAAAGGAGATTGTGTGGAAAAATAGATAGAGTAGATAAAACGTCATTCTATCATATGAGTAAATTTCATTCATTTTTATAGAATAGATAACTTATGAGAAAAAAAAACCCACGTTTTTTTCCTCATAAGTAATCCCTCGTAGTTCATGTAGGAAAATATTTAATTTCTAACCCAGTTGAAGAGATTGGCATGCTTCGAAGATTATGTACATATTTCTCTTTTTGAAATGGGTAATACTCCATAAGCAAAATCGAACTTTTCTATAATAGATTACGTAAAATGCAAACATCGATAAAATATGGGTAAATATCACTTGCTTTAAAATAAGGAAACGTAATTTTTTCACACGCAGAGGTTATTCATATGCGGAGCGAGGTGGTAATTGAATTGTAAGTGGTATCTAGATACGAGCTAGGATACTTTTCACTTAGGAAATGAATATAATTTCACAATTCCTCATATCCTACTCCAGCTGTGAAAATTTAATAACTTTTCTCATCCGACGGAGTCGTAGATTAATTTTCTATTGCGCGACAAAACTTTGCGAACATTGAAAACGTTGCGAACACAATAAAACCCCTGGGGCTTTCTCATAGGTCTTTATTTTAACGCATATTTTCATTAATGGGATTACAGAGGCGTTGGCACCAAGAAGAATATTGTTTCCATTATAGAAGGACACTGACCTGAGATCAAATATTCTGGTTATGCCCCGATTTCCGTCATATCAACAAAAATTCTGATTGAAATTACAATGAGAATTCGAAAAGAGATTTATATAAAATACCTTTGAGTTGTCACGAATGACTTCGGGAAAATTATTTCGCCATTTTCGGCAGCAGTTCTCACCAATTTAAGCTCGTTGGTACTGAAGTTCAATGGACAGAAGAGTTGACCTAAACCAAATTGTTCTGTATCCATGGGTAACTTGGAATGTTATCAATTAGCGGAAATGCCCGTTGATTCTCAACGCAAAAGTAAAAACACTAGCAAAATTGAAAATAACAATTGAGACAGAAATAAATATTTACTCTAAGGAAAGGAATAATAATTCTCTGTTTCGCGTTATCCAGTGTCCAGTGAATCTAAAATAAGACTATAAAAAGTATTTGGAAAATTAATTAAAGGAAAACAAAGAGTAATACATATGCACAGTTTGTTGAATTTTACTTACAAGGAGTATGCATAACGCCGGAGACGATTAGGGAGATAGACCTCGGTAGTTGGATAGATTATCAGACATAAACATATANTAAAATTCCTCATTGTATAAATATCACCTATGTTTTAAGCCATTATATATCGCCAGAGGCGATTTGGACGATACGCACCCTGCTACGTAACCTTTCGCAAGTATCTCAACCCCGGTAATGAATTTTTTTCTATTTTTCTTCTGAATCGTTCTTCAGAATCTTCATTTACGTTTGTTTGAGAAATGAACACTGCAAGCGATAAAAGTGGACTTTACATGCATTTGTTATGGAAACTCTATGACTCATCTGGAGTCTAACCGGGGTAGATAAAAAGTAGCCTATTATCAGTCTCGGGAAAAGATTTAATAATATAACAATTTGAGAGTTCGAATACGTTTAGTTTTAGAGTTGTTGGGAAAAATGGAGCGCTCACCTCATCTGGAGTCGATCACGGGACAGTTGAATAAAATGTAGCAAATCTACCCCTTCAGGATATTCTTGCCAAATTTCATCAAAATCGTTTGGATAATTCCTGCAGGATGCGATAACAGACAAAAAGAAAAAATTCAAAAAGTGGTGTTTTGACACAGTGTCAGTAATAACCAAATCTACAACTCTTTTGAAAATAGCTTCAGTGTGTGGGCCATTCCACGTGAAATCGGACAGAAATTGCCCTCTATTTTTTAAAAGTTTTGAAATTTTTTATACTTGCGTACTTCCTCGAGAAACCGATAGTGACGAAGTTTTAGCTCGTTAAAACTTTTTCTCGCCGAGTTATTAATTTTTAAACTTTCGTAATTTTTGCTAAAATCGGCGAACATGGAATATTTTAAAGGATCATAACTTTTGAGTGAAACATATAAGAGATCTTATTTCAGTTTTTGTAGCCGTGTCTGTACAAAAACACGGCTACCGACAGAGTTTTGGTGCATTGTTATGGATAAATAGCCAGTATATACATATGTTATCATAAAGCCATGTTTAGTGTTCGGGCGCCCGAATGCTGACTACGACAAACACCAACACTCTGAATTTGATACACTCTTAAATACAAGCTGATGAACGTCCCCATATCGACGATTGATAAATACACAATCCACTACTTCCGCCTTCATTTCGTAGAAGAAGAAGAACATTTTTATTTAATGAGTAGCACAGAACTGCTGCTTTCATTGTTTTATTTTTATAGTAATTCTGACGCCGACTTGTCAGATAAAAAAACGAAAAATAAATAATTCCTTAGAAAAGGAGGGAAAAGGTAGGCGGCTTAGAAACATCATTATTAACTAATAAACACTTTTATAATTAATTAACTTGTAATTGCCGTTGCGTGAGGGAGCTTCTCGAGTGAGAGAGGAAGAAGGGATAGTGAAAGTTTAAAACAGTCCCTTTCGCCACCTAAAGGGTGTTTTAGGTTTCTTCGTGGGCAGTGAGTGATTTTTAGATGATAAATTGACTTATCGTGGCAGTGAGTGAAAATTCCTAGTTAAGGACATTCAATTGCACTTTGAAAGGACAAAAAAGTAAAATATTTCCCTTAAGAAAGAGCTATTATAAAAGTGATGGTTTTAAAGGATAAATTTATTAATGTAACGGTGTACAAAAACTCGATTATATTTTCCATATATTGGTCTACCTACTGTTGCATTGTAATTCTTTGGGTGTCAATATTTCAGAAAATTACATTCGTATTTTCTTCCTTCCTTCAGAATGTTTTTCCACAGATTCCGGCCAAATAAGATAGTTTTTATTCGCATTTTCTATTGTGCTATTACAATTATTATTTTCTATTAAAATATTCTATTTATATTATGGCGAAGACACTAATTTGCCATTTTGTACTGCACTATTTGAATGTATTGGCTCAGTACACGTTATTACTTTAATAACTATTTTGAGGTGATTAATTACATAAGCGCCTAATTATGTTATTGGAAAAATAGGGGGTAGCAGGTAAAGTGAAGTTTGGTAATCACTGGATTAACAGAAGACAGAACCGTTCATTCAGGGAGGAAAGCAAAGGCAAACTACCTCACTCCTCAACTTTCCTAGTAAGCCTCATTCCCTCTCCATAGCTTTTGGTAGCTATTGGTTATGGTTTGAAGTTCAAAGTGGTCTCTGGGCTTAAAAACAACACAGGTGGGACGTTTATCTTGCATAAAGTGGTTTCGGATATTCAGCTACAAATATTCATACGAATATAGCCTACAAATATGACTTTAAAACGCGCCAATCAGCTAGTTGTGAGTTATTTAATTCCTATCCTCAAAAGAGTCGCCATTACGTTAGGAGGATTTAGCGTGTAGTGGTTCCGAAACATAGATAGCACAGCGCAAATGGAGAGATAAGTCGTTAAAGCCAATGCTCGAGGGAGAGGATTTGAATGGGTTTGATGAAACGCGGAGCGGATGCAGGTATAATTCAAGAAGCTGAGTGGTGAAATGTCTTGAAACAGACGAAGCCATTAAGCGGAAATAACCTTTGGGTTTACGCACGTGAATGTGGGGTAGCGGAAATTAGCTCACAGGCGTAAGGGGCACTTCTTCGAAAGCAGAAGTGTCAAAATCAGGCTGACGAGAGGGTTTATGACTCAATTCATAAAATAAAAAAGCAACTACCCATCTTTGTTAGTGCAAGGGAGGTGTAACATTAATTTCAATGCCAGGAGATTTATCAGCGCAATGCGGGGAAATCGTTATAACCACAGAGATCAACGCATATTTAACTACGTCTCAGTTTTAGCATTGATCCGCTAAATTTTTGCTACTATAATTAGTTATGTTGGCAATAACTTAAGTTCTCCACAAAAGACAATTTTCAGGGCCAAGGGGTGTATTTAGGCTATTAGACACCTGAAGCTCAAAGATTAGATTGTGACCCCCGTTAAGAATCATCGTAGTAAAATATACCCGTTTCGTTAAAATATTGAGAAGTTAACACATACCATAAAAAATTCAGCCGCTTCATCGCGAAAAGAATAAAATATTGAATAATAAAAGGCATTTATATCAATTATAATGAGTAATAACCACGTCTCTTTTGGGCGAATCTCTAATACTCGAATATCTCGAATACTCTAGTGCAATGGAGCTCAAAATTTTTAATTGTCTGGCCTGATAAAACATTGCTTGGGGGTCGGTGGGCCACCGTGGCGTATGTGCTTTTGAAAAAATAATAATATTTTTCAGAAATTCTTGCATTTCTCGAATTTGTTATGCTTAATATATCTATGAATTGTTGCCTTGAATCGAATTTATAGACGGATATAAAAGTATCATGGGCTATAATTTAATTATGAAATTCCTCATCGTTGAAATATCACCTATGTTTTAAACCATTATCGGGCCGGATGAAAAATAGACGGCGGGGCACATCTCACAGGCCGTAGTTCGCCCAAAACTGCTCCAGTGAGGTCGATCCTACGTGTAATCCTTCGAAGCACACAATTTATCATACCATAATCAGGACTCGATCCAATGACCTTAGCACTGTTAGTCTAGCCCTCAAACGTATGCTTGATTACGAAGGTTTTAAACTACTTACTATTACGTATGTTACATGGATGGACTATTAGTCCAGTGGTAACTTATTACTAATCTAAAAAAATACAATACTGCTACACTGTACAATTACACAGAAGCATATATCTTGCAAATTTCACGAAAAGACAGACGAATAAATTCACTTCCTTCCGGAAAACTTTTGTTCATGGCTCCTGATTCAGGGTCTTATGGTTTTCTATTCACTTTCACTATTCACTATTTAAATTCACTTTCTTTTCACTGAAGATCACGGGTTAGGGGAGAGCTTCTGGCTCGGATTAAGTATCTTGCAAATATTTAAATAACACAACATTTCCGCCCACCACAGAAAAACCATCATCAAGCCACACAACACCAATATAATACGTACATACATTTTCAGATTACAAAGATACACCATCACCACAAACAGGTTTCCCCGCTGCAAAAATACAAAATTGCAACATATCCGTCGCCCAGCACAAAAGCACACCAATTCGTTCAAACATTTTCAGTACATTTCCACTATTTAAAATACCAATGTAAATACTATGCACAACAATATTCTTACAGTTTACTTTTGCACGGTTTCTTGAAGGCCTACACGGCAATCCATTAAATGTAAAGGTCGATTCGATTTTTTTTAATTAAAACTTTACTTTCCTGCGAAGAGTATGAGAAATCGATTTGTGATTTTCGTCGCCGATAAACTCNAAATTTTACGAAAAAAGCATGTCTTCGATTTTTCACAAATTTCTTCAACTGCAAGCCAACACTGAACCCAAATGAGAAAACTTATCGCGTAAGAAACGATGCTGTATTATAAATCTATTCTTTAAGCTTCATAGTACTTGGTTTGAATGATCTTAGTAGAATATTTGCATAAGTTATACAACGAAATGGCGAACCCATATTTTACGGAAAATTTTCACCTAAAGCGAGGAAAATAGTAGTGATGTACCGCTGCGGCGGGGCACATCTGTCTCGCAGGCCGTAGTTCGCCCAAAGCTGCTTTAATGAGATCGATCTTACGTGTAATCCTTCGAAGTACACAATTTATCATAACATACCATTGTAAATACTATGCATAACAATATTCTTACAGTTTACTTTTGCACGGTTTCTTGAAGGCCTACACGGCAATCCATTAAATGTAAAGGTCGATTCGATTTTTTTTAATTAAAACTTTACTTTCCTGCGAAGAGTATGAGAAATCGATTTGTGATTTTCGTCGCCGATAAACTCTCATTTCGATATCGATGCTTACTTGACGAGGGAATTCATCTGATTTCCATTTAATCCAACTTGCGCCGCGTATTTAAGTGATAGTTAAAGGGATCCCACACAGACCAGTGCCTCGGGTCGAAAGTGACAGAGACAAGGGTCCAGGAGACGGGAAGGATCCAGAGAAATCGAGTAAATCGGACGAAATGACGGAAAATTTTATTTCCGATCGCGTGGAATGAAGCGTTAACAAACGGTGGGAAAACCGAATTCCGAGAGAGATGAAGAATTTCGTGAAAGAGAATTTCGGAGGAAAGATTTTTTCCCGCTTCCGGGAAGAATGCCCCGAAATAAAATGGTCCTGATGAGAATGATAGATTAATGAAAATATTTTTGGTAGAGATATCCCTTTTACCAGGGCGTTTCCTACGGCCGTAACATACACTGAACTAGATTGGGATTCGAAAGGAAGTGGATTGTTTTCTTGTGTGATGGAATCGGTCTCTCATAAAACGAAAAAATCTGGGTGAATATGGTCATCAGCCGTGAAAGAACTTTTATGGAGATTGTTCTTGGAATTTGTGAGGACACGGAACGAAGGTCAATATGAAAATATTTATCTGTTTTGAAGGAAGTGGAATAAGAGAAAAAGGATGACATCCGACGTAACGAGAAGATGTTAATGGACACAGAGAACTAAAGTAAATCTACTGGGATAAATGAAAAGAAGACCTGGAAGACGAGATTGAATGTAAAAGAATAAATAACGAACCTGGCGAAAGACTCGTTCCGAAGATATAAATTGAATCGGAGAGAATCAGAATGAGGTAAAAATGGATGATGGAATGTGAAATATGGTGACTTGCTACAAGGAAATTTTACATTCTTTATGGGAATTTAAATACCAGATGATGGACAAATAAATTGACGAATAATAATTGTGGTTGTGATTTGGGAATTTTGCAAGACGTGAAACCAAAAGTTTTAATTGAATATATGGGAGGCTAAATTGAAAAAAATAAAGGATAAACATGTGTGGAGAATAGCGACATGACTAAGACTAGTATTTCGGGGTTAACTGCTATAATGTCGAAAACCGAAAGNATTACTTAAAGATAGATGGAAGACATGGTAAAATAAGTACTGCTATCAGGTATAGAGTTCTTCAGACGAAATATTTGAAATTACCAATCCACCCATTAGACATATTGATGAATGGATGCATAATAAAAATTTTGAATGTAATCGCATAAAATTATAAAAATTTCAACCAAAATTTGAAAGACAATCCATCACATCGATAACTTCTATCGATTGACCTAGCTTTCTACGATCGTCCTTTCAAAATTAATCGCGCACTAATCCTTATTTCGCCATAAGTCACAATTCCTCCTCTTTAAATCGCTCCAATTTTCTTCGAGATGTCGGCATTTCATCAAAATATTACGTTTCAATTGATGCGTCTCCTTGGCGACCGTCGCTCATGACGTCTTCGAGATCCTCTTTCTCGCGGAAGAAGTCGATTGCCTGAACGAGACGCCGACCAATTTAGAGGCCAATTTTTCGATGATTGGAGAAGGTTTTGGTGACCCGTAAGGGATAATTGGAGCCCTCACTTTTAAATCTAGCGTTAGGAAAAGTAATCCCCGGGCTTTTTCTTTATGCCTTGGAAATATAAAAACCAAATTTAACGAAAGCTTTAATCATGGTCGCGCATTTGGAGCGATCTAACCTGATGACGGTGACGATGAAAATGATAGAGAGAAGGAACAATCTATAAGGAGGAAATGGAAACAGAATGAGATTGCAAACAAATATGCGCAATGATGGTCCCTATGTTTCGCTTCGCTAGGTGCTTATTTGAAGAAAAATGTAGGAGTTTAGAGGAAAGAATTGCGTGCCAAATGAAAATAATGGAAAAATGATTGAAATCGGGAAGGCTGAAAATTAAACCGAGAATTCGGGAAGGAAACTTGAGGTCTTAGGTCTTTAGCGACAGATAATTAAAAACGGTAGAAAATTGCAGAAAAATATAGGTGCTTAAACATAAAGGACAAGGAGGTATGATAAACAATTATTTATCTTATTGTTTACTTTATTTGTTTATTTAATACATTCCTTGTTTGTATAGTAAGTCAGGTTCTTCTATAGGTCACGTTATGTTTAGCTATTATTTTTGGGTAATGAAGATTACATTACACTAACTGCGTGAGTCAGGAAGCTCATTTGTATAGCCCCAGCTGTTTGCCCATTAAATAACCAGTGTTCCATAGGCCTGGTTACTGCCTTCTAAAGGAGCTCCTATTAAGAATGCTGTTTACTGTACAGNGGGGAAATCGTTATAACCACAGAGATCAACGCATATTTAACTACGTCTCAGTTTTAGCATTGATCCGCTAAATTTTTGCTACTATAATTAGTTATGTTGGCAATAACTTAAGTTCTCCACAAAAGACAATTTTCAGGGCCAAGGGGTGTATTTAGGCTATTAGACACCTGAAGCTCAAAGATTAGATTGTGACCCCCTTTAAGAATCATCGTAGTAAAACATACCCGTTTCGTTAAAATATTGAGAAGTTAACACATACCATAAAAAATTCAGCCGCTTCATCGCGAAAAGAATAAAATATTGAATAATAAAAGGCATTTATATCAATTATAATGAGTAATAACCACGTCTCTTTTGGACGAATCTCTAATACTCGAATATCTCGAATACTCAAGTGCAGTGGAGCTCAAAATTTTTAATTGCCTGGCCTGATAAAACATTGCTTGGGGGTCGGTGGGCCACCGTGGCGTATGTGCTTTTGAAAAAATAATAATATTTTTCAGAAATTCTTGCATTTCTCGAATTTGTTATGCTTAATATATCTATGAATTGTTGCCTTGAATCGAATTTATAGACGGATATAAAAGTATCATGGGCTATAATTTAATTATGAAATTCCTCATCGTTGAAATATCACCTATGTTTTAAACCATTATCGGGCCGGATGAAAAATAGACGGCGGGGCACATCTCACAGGCCGTAGTTCGCCCAAAACTGCTCCAGTGAGGTCGATCCTACGTGTAATCCTTCGAAGCACACAATTTATCATACCATAATCAGGACTCGATCCAATGACCTTAGCACTGTTAGTCTAGCCCTCAAACGTATGCTTGATTACGAAGGTTTTAAACTACTTACTATTACGTATGTTACATGGATGGACTATTAGTCCAGTGGTAACTTATTACTAATCTAAAAAAATACAATACTGCTACACTGTACAATTACACAGAAGCATATATCTTGCAAATTTCACGAAAAGACAGACGAATAAATTCACTTCCTTCCGGAAAACTTTTGTTCATGGCTCCTGATTCAGGGTCTTATGGTTTTCTATTCACTTTCACTATTCACTATTTAAATTCACTTTCTTTTCACTGAAGATCACGGGTTAGGGGAGAGCTTCTGGCTCGGATTAAGTATCTTGCAAATATTTAAATAACACAACATTTCCGCCCACCACAGAAAAACCATCATCAAGCCACACAACACCAATATAATACGTACATACATTTTCAGATTACAAAGATACACCATCACCACAAACAGGTTTCCCCGCTGCAAAAATACAAAATTGCAACATATCCGTCGCCCAGCACAAAAGCACACCAATTCGTTCAAACATTTTCAGTACATTTCCACTATTTAAAATACCAATGTAAATACTATGCACAACAATATTCTTACAGTTTACTTTTGCACGGTTTCTTGAAGGCCTACACGGCAATCCATTAAATGTAAAGGTCGATTAGATTTTTTAAATTAAAAATTTACTCTCCTGCGAAGAGTATGAGAAATAGCTTTTGTGATTTTCGTCGCCGATAAACTCTCATTTCGATATCGATGCTTACTTGACGAGGGAAGTCATCTGATTTCCATTTAATCCAACTTGCGCCGCGTATTTAAGTGATAGTTAAAGGGATCCCACACAGACCAGTGCCTCGGGTCGAAAGTGACAGAGACAAGGGTCCAGGAGACGGGAAGGATCCAGAGAAATCGAGTAAATCGGACGAAATGACGGAAAATTTTATTTCCGATCGCGTGGAATGAAGCGTTAACAAACGGTGGGAAAACCGAATTCTGAGAGAGATGAAGAATTTCGTGAAAGAGAATTTCGGAGGAAAGATTTTTTCCCGCTTCCGGGAAGAATGCCCCGAAATAAAATGGTCCTGATGAGAATGATAGATTAATGAAAATATTTTTGGTAGAGATATCCCTTTTACCAGGGCGTTTCCTACGGCCGTAACATACACTGAACTAGATTGGGATTCGAAAGGAAGTGGATTGTTTTCTTGTGTGATGGAATCGGTCTCTCATAAAACGAAAAAATCTGGGTGAATATGGTCATCAGCCGTGAAAGAACTTTTATGGAGATTGTTCTTGGAATTTGTGAGGACACGGAACGAAGGTCAATATGAAAATATTTATCTGTTTTGAAGGAAGTGGAATAAGAGAAAAAGGATGACATCCGACGTAACGAGAAGATATAAATGGACACAAGAGAACTAAAGTAAATCTACTGGGATAAATGAAAAGAAGACCTGGAAGACGAGATTGAATGTAAAAGAATAAATAACGAACCTGGCGAAAGACTCGTTCCGAAGATATAAATTGAATCGGAGAGAATCAGAATGAGGTAAAAATGGATGATGGAATGTGAAATATGGTGACTTGCTACAAGAAAATTTTACATTCTTTATGGGAATTTAAATACCAGATGATGGACAAATAAATTGACGAATAATAATTGTGGTTGTGATTTGGGAATTTTGCAAGACGTGAAACCAAAAGTTTTAATTGAATATATGGGAGGCTAAATTGAAAAAAATAAAGGATAAACATGTGTGGAGAATAGCGACATGACTAGGACTAGTATTTCGGGGTTAACTGCTATAATGTCGAAAACCGAAAGGCATGAATTTAGGATAGAATAATTACCAAGGAAAGTAAGATAATTCACATTAGCAGTGCTGCATCAGTATGATATTTTAGATAATTTTCTACCACCGTCGTCAGATGAATGGACATGAGCAGAGCACTTTTTGTCACAATTTAAATCAAATAACTCTGCAAATCAACCATACAGTGGGGCATCATGGATGACATATTCACGAAGTGATTACATGAAATAAAGAAATACATCTATTAATAAATTCGATATATCGATAAATTCTACAAATCGATAAATATAATAAATCTACACACTATTCCTTGGTAATAAGTAAGTCACCCTGAGGTGGATGCTCGATATATACCTAAATAACATGATTTCCACATTGAAGTATACAAATTGCGGATTCGAATACCTACTAAATACGCAAGAGTAGAGGTAAGATTTTACTCCGATTCGATATTCCTTTATATCTCAGAAAACAGCTATCTATCTTAACTCGTTGCGACTCTTATAAGATTCGGATTTCTAACAATATATTGGTTAGGAAACCATGCCATGCAAATTTCATTTTGTTATCATTTTTCGATCTGTTTTAAACCAATATCCTTTTATCTTTTCATTTTTCCTCTTTTTTAAATCTTTTACAAAATTTTGAGGCTATATTCTCCTATCCCCTAACTTACTCCGTTCATTAAAACAAATAAAATCAACGTGTTTAGGCGTTACTTCATGGAAGGCCATTACAGAATAGAATATGAAAACTTTGTAATTTTTCCACAAGTTATTTAAGGCGACCGGTATCGCTAGTGGTCTAGCATCTTCAGCTAGTGGTCTAGCATCATCCTGAAGACCACTATCGAAACCGGTCGCATTAAATAACTTGTGGAAAAATTACAAAGTTTTCTTATTCTATTCTTACTCCATTCAATTTCACCTCTTTACCTTTAGAAAACTTTCTTTTTTTATTCTTTTTGATGCTAACACTTCCTTTATTATTCTTGGGCACAGTTTCGATCATGCCAAATCATTCTGATTGTATTATGATCATGTTGAAATATACAGTTTACTTTTCCTACAGATATTTGCAGATTCAAACCGAATTTTTCAGCCTTCGATGTTAAGTGTAAAACATTATCACAACTTAATTTCATATTATCAATAATACTTAGAATTTGAGTTCATCATAGTCCAATAATGCTAAGGTTATCCGATTTATACAGCAACAGTAGATAAACGTAGGAACGGCAAGGGAATTTTGCGACCAAGAACAGTTTTCGCGTCAAAAAAAAAGGAAACCTGCGCCGTAAACGGAAAGATCACGTAGGTTATCTTCTTATATCTTAATTATGTCAAAGCCTTATCAAAACACCCATCTTTCTTGTTTAGTCTCCTACCATTTCCATAATCTCAAATATCGTCAATGGCCCCTTAGGTAACTACAATGAAGTTCCGCAGCCGTACCTCCATTGTCTCCTTTCTCAGGAACGTCCTGGGCTCCATTAAGATTATACTTAGGCGTTTCTAACTCAAGGACTTCAATCCATTCTCCGATACCCCAAACATCTGCTTCCGAACAATTTGTCAGGACTAGTTCAAAACCATTCAACTCCACAGGATCCCTTGTAAGTTTCGTCTTGACGTGAAAGTTTTCGGCACTTCACATATATTACAAATTAGTATGCCGCAATTAGTGAATACATAGTCGAGATCGCTCAGAATGTAATCAAAGCTAATTCATTCATGTGAACACTTTTGCCTACAGCGGCGTAAAGGATAACCAGTAGAGAAGAAGGATTTACTTTAACGAAAAAAACGTTATCTCCAGTGAGATTACTATAAAGGGAAGTCAACGAAAGTATAGAATAACTATTTGTTTTTCTTAACTTAAGCAGCTGCAGGCATTGCCTGACTTGGATAGTGATTCCACCTGCATTAAATGAAAGAATAACTGAAAACAATGATAAGATAATATCACCTCGATTTCCAGTTTCTCCTGATATTCACTTATAAACATACCGATTCGGAACTGAAAGGAAATAGCTTATTTTACTAGGCATTACATATTTCTATGACTTGATGCGACACTTTCTCCAATAATTCTCCAAGACATTTCCTAACTTTATTAGTGTAGCTAGGCTCTTCTCTCTAGGCTAACCAATTTCCGAAAAATTTAATTAAATTTCATCCATAATCGGAATTATTACTTTTTTCTGATAGGAAATTATTATGTTTAAATGTTTCTGGCTTAAAGATTAGCTTCACGTAATTTTTTTTTAAAAGCACGCGGAAATATAAGGTCCTCCAGAGTTAGTGATAGATCTGACCACATTATAAGGATTTGAACTTTAACAATTCGGTGCCTGCACCCCCTGCCACACGCCGAAAGGCGGCTTGCAGGGTAAAAGCATAAACAAACAAAACATAAACAAATTATTTTTGCAACACATATGCACATATGAGCAAAGTTCACCGGAAAACGATATAGCAAGTAATTAAATGATTATTAATAATTAATAACCAATGGCTAATAAAGTAAAATTAAAATAATGGCGATTAATTATTAATACTTACATGAAAACTTGGGTTTAAGTAAAAATCACAATTGCGTCAAAATGATGGTTGTGAGATTTACTATTTCTATAATGTAGTTTGGACAAAAATACCCCCAAACCTACAATAATCTAACTGAACAATAAAAATGCATTCCTTCAAACTTATTAAGTTTATGGGAAGCTTCCTTTTAAAGTTAAAAGAAATTAATGGTAAGGAAATGGGTCTCTCGAACCCTGCAGGGACTTGGAAAAGGGGTTGGAAAACTTTCCGGGAAATTTGAGACACAGCCTTGTCCCAAAAGGCTCGACAAAATTAGGGAATTTGAATGATTTATTAATTCTCTTGGTATGGACACTCCGAAATTTTTTAAATATTTATCCTGCATCTGCATCAAAATTTTCGTTTTCATTACTCGTGAGAGAAGAATTCTTGGAAAATCAATCACTGGGTAGAGATTCATATAGAAGTTTCAGCAGATTTTTCCACAGCTTCCCAATAGGAAGAAAGTATTCCATTTCAATCCATAAGAGCTGTATGAACGAATCGCAGACCTGAGTTTTGTGTGACAGGACATTTTCTGCAATACTAGCGTTTTAGAGGAATGTCACTCTCTTGGAATCAAGAACTTTGCTGTAATGTGAATGCGACGGAAGCTAAAATAACGTCCATATTTCGGCGTCTCTATACAACACAAAAATAAATCGAAATTTAAAATCGATGGAATTATTTTGAAACTTAAATGAAAGTCGTTCCTGCAACCGAAATCGTATTTCGATGAATGGAATATTTCCCATATTTTTGACACAGGATGAAGAAAAAATAATATTTCGTTTACTTTTGTCAGTTTTATTAATGAGAAAATGTATGAAGTATGAGTGATGATGAATTCAAATTAGTCTCTCCTAAGAGAATGCTAGGGAAGGTTTTACTGATTCGGTCATTGTACTGCACTCATATGGACTGTCTTCAATTGTAGCAGTCTAGCTCAGTGATGAAAACTAAAGCAAACTACATACTTCACACCTCAAGCATTCGTTTCATATGTTTTGGAAAATCGTATGCCATGATAAAGGAAGAGTTTATGCGATGTAAAACTGTTGACCTCCTAAGGAAAAAGGGGAAAATGTCAGATGCATTGAGGAAATGATACGAGATTTCGAAATGTATAAACTTGCTAGCTATCGTAGATGATTAAATGTATCGTTAAAGAAGACTAAATGACTGCTGAAGATTACACAGAAAAGTGGTTCCCCCTTATCAAATATTTCAAATGAAAGGGTCTACCAAATCAATAAACGGAGCAAAAGATACATAAGGTGTTGTAAAATTAGTCAGAAAATAGTCTGACAACATAACCAACCAAGAAAATGTAAGGAAAATCTTCGTCGCAGATTCTGTGATACCGCAATGAATACTATTGCTGAGGTATTCATTGATTCATGGAATTATTAATGGCAAAGGATGTAGAAGAATTTATAATCCTAACCTTTTTCCTTTTCCCCTATTTTTTTCCTAACCTAAGCATATCCTATGATTCATTCCATTTTTACTCACGCAGACTAATTTATTGCAATAAATTTGTCAAAAAATTGCAGTTAATCGGAAATTCAGGTTCAATATCGAATACCACCCGCTATAGATATATTTTCCAAAGACCTATGGTGCAAAACAGGGATATTAACTACTATGATAATGAAATTTCCTGGATAATCAGGACATAGCCGGTGTTTTACCGGGGGGACATAACTAGGACTATGTTCAGTCATAGTCGTAGTTAGGGGTACAGAAATACTTGAAATGAGCTCCTTGCTTTCGTTTCCTCGTCAGCGCGAACATAAAATGGGTATTTGATGTTTTTACTATTATTAAATAGTAAAATACAATTGATATTGAATGAATATCAAGCCAGGACCACCATTTATCTAATTTAACTATATTGTAGTACGCCTATATTTCTTTTGTGTATGCTGTTTGGAAAAGGCACTTACACTTCACCACCCAGTTGATGTATCCTTCGTACATAAAGTGAAAATTAATCCTCTTGCATGGCTATATTTACACTTAAATCCCTCCTTCATACGTTGAAATGAGTCACGCTAGCGCTCATACCACGTTTGTTGATGAACGCACAATTAAGTGATGAAAAAATGCCTCAGTTAATTGATCGAAACAGAGTAATTGCAGTTGAGAATTCCAGAATACCCGGTAATTTTAGGCGTCCCCAATTTTTATTTCCAAGACACCGGGAGGGGTGATTAAAATCCTAAAAATCGGGACGTCTGGACACTAGTTTGGTATAAAGCTAGCGAGGCCATATTCGTATGATCAAACGACACGGTCTCAAGTCTAACTTTGTGGTAAATTATAACACGAAAGCGATGATGTAGTGTTGCTATGAAACGTAGGTCGTTCGTATTCTTGTTGTGACTCAGTAAACTTTTTCCCTTGGGACAATTTAATCGAATGATCAGTTTAAAACGTAATGTCACCGCCATGCCTCTGTCATTTGCCTATACTTCGCATGTAATGGAGGGCGGCCCTTGTGTGCAGTTGAAGCTGTTTGTATAGTAAGTCAGGTTCTTCTATAGGTCACGTTATGTTTAGCTATTATTTTTGGGTAATCAAGATTACATTACACTAACTGCGTGAGTCAGGAAGCTCATTTGTATAGCCCCAGCTGTTTGCCCATTAAATAACCAGTGTTCCATAGGCCTGGTTACTGCCTTCTAAAGGAGCTCCTATTAAGAATGCTGTTCACTGTACAGGAATTTCATGGCGAGGTAGCAAGGTAAACTCATTATTTCGCTAAGTGATGGTTTCTAAGCAATGCTACCTTTTCAACAAACCTTTATTTAAATTGCCCTATTACAGTCTGCTTCTCCCCATATCTCAGTCTTTTCTGTCTTCCCCCTTTTTTGGAAATGCTAATATTTTTTTCGAGCTTTTCTTCTCCTCTACGTCAAGATGACAAAAATTTCGTCCACGCAGCGGTGCTGCTGAAGGAAGAGGGATGTAAACAAAAAACAATCCATTGCGAGTTTTTACGTTCCCGCTCCTTCACAGATCCACTTTGCCAGCCATTTTTCTCCCAAATAATCCCTAACTTCTTTTTCCCTTCGAATGAACTGAAATTTCCTCGGAGCTGAAAAACATGGTCTATTTACTCAGGGCCTCCCTTTTAAGGGTATCTGCTGAAGAAAAACTAACGACGTTTCTCTCCATCCTCTGCAAGGAATCTTTCCGTTGCTGTGCTCTGCGATTTTCACTCAAAAACTCTACCGAAATCCAGAGGAGCGCTTCGAAACTTCGAAGGGAAATATTTCCATACACAGAATGAGATGAAGGCGAAGAAGGATATAAAATTAATGGAAAAGATGGAAAGTGACGTTTCTCGAATAATGTGCCCCTGGGAATTAACTCTGCTCCTGTCAGGCATCAAACGCAGGAGGTCTTAACATTTAGGTAGTTCTCTCGATACATTTCGATACATCGGCGATATTTATTTGTTTCCATGTCAATTCCGAAAGCTAAAATAGTCAGATAAGTTTCTTGGGAAAATTATTTCGTAAAAATTAGACGCGATGACAAACTTGGTGTTTTTGTTTCACGATGGCCATTTTTCAATTACATTTTTGAGCCACAGGCTAAATATAGATTACCACCGCTTACATAGCGTAGCAAAATCATCGAGTGAATCAAGAATGGTCCAAAATTGAATAGAAGGAACAAACGTAAAGAAACTCGTAACCAATCGTCAGATTCCGTATACTGTATTTTACCTAGAATCATGTAATCATCATAGAAAATTACAATTGGATGCGCATCTAGATTCATTTATTTTAATAATAGATAATTCGTTTGATAATAATAATAATTTCTTTAATGGAAACAAGGGGAACCAAATCATCAGATGCATTGAGGAAATGATACGAGATTTCGAAATGTATAAACTTGCTAGCTATCGTAGATGATTAAATGTATCGTTAAAGAAGACTAAATGACTGCTGAAGATTACACAGAAAAGTGGTTCCCCCTTATCAAATATTTCAAATGAAAGGGTCTACCAAATCAATAAACGGAGCAAAAGATACATAAGGTGTTGTAAAATTAGTCAGAAAATAGTCTGACAACATAACCAACCAAGAAAATGTAAGGAAAATCTTCGTCGCAGATTCTGTGATACCGCAATGAATACTATTGCTGAGGTATTCATTGATTCATGGAATTATTAATGGCAAAGGATGTAGAAGAATTTATAATCCTAACCTTTTTCCTTTTCCCCTATTTTTTTCCTAACCTAAGCATATCCTATGATTCATTCCATTTTTACTCACGCAGACTAATTTATTGCAATAAATTTGTCAAAAAATTGCAGTTAATCGGAAATTCAGGTTCAATATCGAATACCACCCGCTATAGATATATTTTCCAAAGACCTATGGTGCAAAACAGGGATATTAACTACTATGATAATGAAATTTCCTGGATAATCAGGACATAGCCGGTGTTTTACCGGGGGGACATAACTAGGACTATGTTCAGTCATAGTCGTAGTTAGGGGTACTGAAATACTTGAAATGAGCTCCTTGCTTTCGTTTCCTCGTCAGCGCGAACATAAAATGGGTATTTGATGTTTTTACTATTATTAAATAGTAAAATACAATTGATATTGAATGAATATCAAGCCAGGACCACCATTTATCTAATTTAACTATATTGTAGTACGCCTATATTTCTTTTGTGTATGCTGTTTGGAAAAGGCACTTACACTTCACCACCCAGTTGATGTATCCTTCGTACATAAAGTGAAAATTAATCCTCTTGCATGGCTATATTTACACTTAAATCCCTCCTTCATACGTTGAAATGAGTCACGCTAGCGCTCATACCACGTTTGTTGATGAACGCACAATTAAGTGATGAAAAAATGCCTCAGTTAATTGATCGAAACAGAGTAATTGCAGTTGAGAATTCCAGAATACCCGGTAATTTTAGGCGTCCCCAATTTTTATTTCCAAGACACCGGGAGGGGTGATTAAAATCCTAAAAATCGGGACGTCTGGACACTAGTTTGGTATAAAGCTAGCGAGGCCATATTCGTATGATCAAACGACACGGTCTCAAGTCTAACTTTGTGGTAAATTATAACACGAAAGCGATGATGTAGTGTTGCTATGAAACGTAGGTCGTTCGTATTCTTGTTGTGACTCAGTAAACTTTTTCCCTTGGGACAATTTAATCGAATGATCAGTTTAAAACGTAATGTCACCGCCATGCCTCTGTCATTTGCCTATACTTCGCATGTAATGGAGGGCGGCCCTTGTGTGCAGTTGAAGCTGTTTGTATAGTAAGTCAGGTTCTTCTATAGGTCACGTTATGTTTAGCTATTATTTTTGGGTAATCAAGATTACATTACACTAACTGCGTGAGTCAGGAAGCTCATTTGTATAGCCCCAGCTGTTTGCCCATTAAATAACCAGTGTTCCATAGGCCTGGTTACTGCCTTCTAAAGGAGCTCCTATTAAGAATGCTGTTTACTGTACAGGAATTTCATGGCGAGGTAGCAAGGTAAACTCATTATTTCGCTAAGTGATGGTTTCTAAGCAATGCTACCTTTTCAACAAACCTTTATTTAAATTGCCCTATTACAGTCTGCTTCTCCCCATATCTCAGTCTTTTCTGTCTTCCCCCTTTTTTGGAAATGCTAATATTTTTTTCGAGCTTTTCTTCTCCTCTACGTCAAGATGACAAAAATTTCGTCCACGCAGCGGTGCTGCTGAAGGAAGAGGGATGTAAACAAAAAACAATCCATTGCGAGTTTTTACGTTCCCGCTCCTTCACAGATCCACTTTGCCAGCCATTTTTCTCCCAAATAATCCCTAANTATTTTATTCAGTAAATGCATTTATTTATTTATATTATTATTATTAGGTTATTATTATAGACCCTGTTTGGATCACGCAAGGCATTCTGACTCATTTTTGACTGTTCTTTCTGACCTTCCAAACTTCTCTCATTCTTTCCCCGTGGATTCTTTTCCTCCCTTCCGTCCACTTTGTCCCTGGTTTCTCTGGGATTTCATTCTCAGTTATCACGTTCCACTTGTTTACCTTGTTTCTGTACGTGTTTCTATCTTCAATTTCTGTTGAGTCTATTCATTCAGTATATTTATATTATTTTATTTAATTAACCATCCACCGACTGAGTTAATACAGTGAAGGGTGTAAAATAGGGACGAACACAAATATCCTACCCTGAGCCATGTGAAGTAATAGTTGTACGGTAATCGAACCAAAGACCTTCGCGTAGGTAGGTTTCATACCAAACATTCTCCCACATTGGTAGACAAATTAAATGGGATGAAGGAACATAAGGATAGAAAGATACTGAGCGAAATATGAAAAATGGGAATGCTAAGAGTTAGAAAATAGTATGGTATGACATCATCTTAAGTTTTCTACCTTTCGGTAGGTTAATGTACCCTAATACTCTCCACTAATTGCCATTTCCTTCTCCTACCGGGAACCCACCCCACCCTTTATGTCATCTGACAACTTCTGTCTCTGTCTTCCCCTCTGCTTTTTCCCTTGTACTCTTCCTTAATAACATTCTTTAGCAATCCCTCTCCCCTCAATATTTGGCCCTCCCATTTCCTCCGTCGACGTTTAATTACTTCTATTAAAACCCTCTCCTCCCCAACCATCTCTAGTAATTGCATGACATACGGATCAGTGAAGGAGATACTGCAAACTCAGCAGCTATAGCAAGAGCGTATGAATACTAAGATTAAATAGGAGGAAGAAATGAAATAGAAGGAAAAAGCGAATGAGAAAACTAAAGGGGAACATTCATGAGAAAGATACTATCTGAGGCCCTTTCAGCGCAGCTTCTTTAAACTGAGATTTCTGCCCCAAGATCAACTGAAGATACATTGCCAAAAGCCGGCATTTCCAGAGGATAGTTTAATTAACTCTTTGAAGGTATAAGATACTGCTTATCAAATCAGAGCGAGGTAATACTTTTCAATCGTAAGTAAATATGCGCATACATTTAATGAATCAGAAAGAAAGCGTTATCAAATCCATATGTTATCATACGGTCATAATTTTGCAAGCATTACAAAAGTCATAACTATCTATAACTTAAATTACAATAAAGAGAAAGAAGAAAAATGGAGGAGCTGAGGAAGATTACGTCTCAAAGAATGTTAAAATGTGTCAATATTAGGGTATTTCAGAACCCATTTAACGACTATAAATATTTTTATGGGGTTCCCCCCTTTAAATCAGAGCTTAATTTAATTTAATTAATAAAATTCCCTCTGACTGACCTCCTTCATTAAATTAATTTATTTAAGTACCGTTAGAGATAAAACTTTGTAATTTATATCAGATTTAATTCTGCGTTTTCAAGGCCTAATTTCGGTCATTTTTTCCGAGGAATCATCTTCAGTTAGCATAAAAACTTTTTCCACCAGTATATACCTTTTCAACCAGGATTAATTATTTTTAAATGAGGGATGAATAAAGTTTTATATGAATGAATTACGGTTTTATTTGTTACCTGAAGATGCTGGCTCGGAAGCGAAACCGGTTTCGTTGAAATAAACCCTATGAAAAATTATAAAGCTTTATCTTTGATACCAAGACTTTCCACCTATTCTTGCATTCTCATATTGATCTCATTATTTTATTACGCTATAAAATAGAAGATGAATGAAGATAGTTTCCTGGAAGTTTTCTGCCTATCATATGATCACGATAATCGTTAAATTAGCTAAGGGTATATTTCTCAATAAAAAGCCGTAATATTGGTACTGGATTCGAATAGATGGAGAATCAATAAGTAGTAAATGAATCGTTAAAAATATTGAAATTAAGGAAAACTAACTAAAAGTTCAATGATGCTTGAAGTGACAACGCCCTTATTTTATCTTTCGCTTTTAACAATTGTTTGTTTTAAAGAATAAAACGGCCTTCTAAGTAACTAAAACCAATATTAACTTTCCTATATTTCCACAATCTTTTATTCATAAAAAATTACAGGTTTCGGCGCAAGAGCATTATTATCCCACTGTTATTTTATATCCTAGTTACCGTGCTAAGTATCCTTAGGTTATCCTAGTAACAGAATTTCATACCGATGGCAACCCAATGCATCCCTACCAAATTTTTAGTACCTACAACTTCTTGAAAACGAAAAGTTTGAGATTTCTTTCGTAAATACCCTTCAAGTAAAATACTATAAACAGAAATGAAATATGACTAACAAGATTGGGACTCGATCCCGGGCCTTCAGCATGCCGGGCGGATGCTCTAACGATTGATTGAGATCCGGCAGAGCAGTCTCACGCCGTTTTCCGGGATAGAGTGCTTTAGCAGTCAGTATAGGGGTAGTCGAGATAACTAAATGGTTGAGCCAGTCCCCAGTCAAGTTAAAGATCTGGATTCGAGTCCCGGTCTATCCGTTTATCGTTTAGAATTTTCTAGATGCACCCCTCACTGTGCTAAATTACCATACAACCTTATGTAGAATCAAATTAGCGAAGTTAATCAATATTGTAAAAATTTTAAATCCCCATTGTAGACGGTTTTTGGAGATTTTAGCAAAATACGAGTAAATAAAATCTTTTCTTATAATGCTATGAAAGTTCACGAATGATTTCATGGAACTCCAGGATTAATCTTTCCTCTTGAAGAATTAAAATTGATTGTTTCCCATTATTATCCTTTCTCATTTACTGAACAACATCGTAATGTACGGACCCATACTAATACTACATCCACCCATAAACGAAAAAAAACTTGCGGGAAATTTGCTCGTTAGCCACGAAAGATTGAAACACTGTAAAAGGGACGTCTCGAGGAGATTTATCTTTTCTGAGGTTCCGGTAAGAATTTCAGTAAATTAATTCCGGTAACTTTTTGAGTTTTAATTTCGTCACAAGCTCTAATCCTTAAACATGGTTTTAATCCCCTTTAACATCAACCGTTTTTTTTCGGCCCTTCCCTTCCTGCGATTACTCTTACTCATTCAATTTATCGCTTCCGTTTCCATGACGATTGGGTGTGCAGCTGAAGCAGACCGCGTGGGAAGACTTACTGTCCAATGTATTTATCCTTCCCTAGACTACGTGACGCTTTCTCTTACTTGGAAAACTATGCTAAGAATCGCTAAGAAGCTACCTTTTGGGCGTTGGTAACGTGATGGACTAGCTTTTATCACTACTGATGGATGAAGAAAACAAATTATCAACCTCAGAGTGCTTTCAAAGGGAATTACTTCCTATTTGAGCACATAGGTATCTAATTTGATTTTATCGGTGGGTTAACCAGTCTTTCGAATTCCTTTCCACATAAACGGAAATACGCATTCAATCTCGTATTTTGCGAAATAAATGCTTATATTTGCGAAGTAATAATGTCTTAACTCATATATCTGGTGGATGAAAATGTTACGGTTGTTAAAATATGTACATTCCGTTGTTTACTTAACTGCACCCTCGCCTTAATTTTTCCCTTTTTCCAAAGGGTTTAGGCGTAATTTAGTATTTATATTTCAAATTTTTGCTTCGAAGTCCATCCCCATGGCAACAATGCCCTCATTTCCGCATATATGCGATGAAAAGTGTTAAAGAGATCTAATGAATGCAGTGAATTCTCTCTTTGTGAAAAGAATGCTTTCAACTGTTTCCCCTCATTCCATTATAATGTAAAGGAAACATAACGATGACTACCGGGGGAATTTATATGAAGTTTCCATACTTCCCAAGAATTTTTATAGCTAAAATAAGTTTAAAAATAAAAATCAATAATGAATTATTCAACCTGAAGATGCCTGTTGGAGTAATTTTTGTTTCAAATGAAGCAATTCCAATGCTGAAATGTTATGAGTGAACATGGGGCAAAATTTCTGAGAAATTCGACCCACCTTTGTCACCCATTTTTGAAGGCCCAATTCTCTGTAGAAAAAGTTACCTACCAAAAAGGAAAAAATACCATTTACGATTGAATTGGACTTTTACCATCTATACCAGCAACTTTTTGGGTAAATATGAGAAAGTTCGAGAAATCGACTTTTGACCGCAAAAACGGGCTCTCCAGACCACTGTGCGACGTCGACAATTTCAAACATCTTTCCATTACGAAAAATGTTTACCCTAAGACTATAACTATATAGATACATTAGTTGCATGAGTACGTTCTCTTCATCAACATGCCTTTAAAGTTTTGGTCATCGCATATGCGATTCAATTCCACAGCTTTTTAGCGGAAGCTTCCCGAATTTCAATTGCATTTCACTTCGCGAACCGAGCGGTGAGAATTAGAGATTTTAGGACAGGGAAGAATTTAATTGCCGTCTTTGAAAATACTTGTCTCTTTGAGTTCCGTCGTTATGGATAAAGCCATGCATAATGAGGACAGAACGACTTCAAGCACTTGGATGTAGTAAAGACCGTTGTGAGCTTATGATGTTTTAAATTTCCAACAAGAGGCTCATTATTTTTAGCTTAAGCTTGCTTGCTTACTAAGTGATAATTAACTTACTGAAATATTACTTGAAGCTGAAATGTAACAACCTCATACTTCACCTGTAAAACTTACCATATTTATTATGATAATAATTTTGATTTTATGATCGGTATTCGTATCTACCTTTTGTGCCGGTTTTTGTACCTATGTTTGCGTGATCGTTTAGATATTTGATTTATTTTTCTAGATTTAAGTTGATTGTAGTGAATAATTTTTGGTAATAACTCCCGAGATTAGGTGGAGGTGAGGTAATTTCGGCCTTACCTCACCATATGAGTAATATAATAATAATAACGTTGAGGGTTTCAAGCTTAAATATACTTTTGGTATTTTGGCATACTGCTATTGATGGTACCAATTCCCTTAGTAAATCGGAAACTTTATCACATTCCATACAATCAAACCCAGATTTCAATGGTAGCTTTTCTGCCTATCTCTTCCATATACTCCAGCCGAAAAAGTGAGTTTCATTTATGGTAAACTCTCTCAGCCAGCTCCTACGGAATACTTCAAAAATAAAGAGTGCACGATACGTTACGTTCAGCACTACTTTCGGGTTTTAGTGTGAGAGATAGTATGCGATCTCAAGAGTTTTTATGAAAAATTTTTCAATATTCAACAATCTCAAAAGAGAGCCTAAGACGGATTCTGAAATTATCGATAAGGCTGCCGTCTTAAAGCAATACTTCCGAGGTTCTTTTTCGTGGATTGCTTTGAAACTGGGAGCAGAATCCTATTTCGCAAATCTCGTTTTCTCCGTTTTTCATTTTTACCTCAATTTGGAATCTCGATTGGTGTTGCAGACTTGAAGACGATCCTTTTGTTAACATAAAATCGGCGAAAAGCAACGCTATTGCAAGAAGATTCAACATGCGTACTTTTCTTCAAAGCATGCGCCGATAAATGCAGGCAACGCTTTGAATAAATAAGATTAAACGCTTTAAACAAGAAATGTGATAGCTTAATAGTTAAATTTCACAATATAAAAGTGGCACAATGAAGAGTTAGGAATATAAGGTGGGTTATTCAGGAGAATCACCGTAAATATCCGAAGTATTATATAACCGAATTCTGCCGTGATGAATTATCGGTGAAGCATACGTAACAAAAACAGAAGAGACTCCGTTATAAATGAATGCCTTCGGAGAGAGATGTGGCTACTATCCTAGTAATAATATGAAAGGTGTGTCATACTATTATATAAAACACAGAAAGGATGCAAGGTGACAGAATGACGAATGTATCGTATGATGAAAAATTTACTGGAAGTAAACTGAGACCGACCTCGAAAAAGTTGGTTGAATATGGAAAATTAGATCCAAAAAGAAGGAAACGTATGTGGTTTAACAACAGATAAGAATCTATGAAAGTAAGTAGGGATGTATATATGTTTAGTACCCGGAGGCCCCTTTGAATCTCAAGCTACCCTTAGATACAATAACCTCTGGAGAAGGAATGAGGCATACTAGACAATGTGAGGAGTGAGGTAGTTTCCCTCCTTTCCTCAATGGACCAGAATGCTATCTACGGAAAAGGCCCGCCGTTAAGTACAACTCAGAGATCCTACCAAGAACGCTCCTCATAGCATTCGAATAAGTTATTAAAGTTTGGCAACTGGTAGATCCGAGTTCGAATTCCGGACTAATCAGACTTTTTTCATGTCCGTTTCTACTTGAAAGTATTTCCTGGAAAGGAAAGAGAGAAAAGCATGGGAAAGTATTGTCCATAAATGAGGCCATTAGTAAAGTTGAAAGGGGAAAGCATGATTTATAGTATATGTATGTATGTACGTATGAATGATAATACATGTTATAATACATCTACATCTAAATAAATACCCTGCAAGCCGCCTTCCGGCGTGTGGCAGGGGGTGTACACACCAAGCGTTCGAGTTGCCTCTTATTGTTGTCGCGTATCGTTCGCGGAAAGAATGAGTCCCTAAAACGACTTGTCCTCGCATATATTTCTCTTATTTTACGCTCATTGTCGGATCGGCCAAAGTAGCAGGGGAGTCACATAATACCATTTACGTCATCCACAAATATACTTTATCTGAATTTAGCATGCAATCGTAGCCTAGCTTCTTATCTCCTTTCCTTCAAGGATTCATATCTATCTTTGATAGCATTTTTGTAACGCTTGCTTTTCTGTCCTAGCACTTTTTCGCAAATCGCATCGCCATGCGCTGCACTTTCTCGAGATCGCGAGCATACGTTTCATCTGCTGGTTCCCATATACTCGCCGCATATTCCTGATGGGGCCTAACTAAGGTGAAATAGCATCGCTCTCTAACCTTTTCATCGCACCTACCTACGATACGCTTTATAAAACCGAGCTTTTTAGTTGCTTTACCCCATATTTTTCGAATATTTGTTCTCCAGTGTAAATTATCTGTAAGGGTGATTCCGAGATATTCAACTGAGTCTGCTACATTAAAATTCGTTTAAATAATGTGCCCAACACAGTAAATAAAGTAGAGCAGAATCGATCACTGATTGTAAATTGATTATGAACATAAAAAACTCCAAAAACCATCAACAAGTGTTACATCCCTAGGCGCGTTTTGCCATCCAAAAGGCAAAAAGAAGTAATGATTCTTCTTTTTGCCCCTGATGATGCTTCCTTCGATTACGAAACGTACATAGAAAAGTAACACTTGTTGATGGTTTTTGGAGTTTTCTATACTCTTAACAGTGAATAAATTTGATTTACAAATACCAAGAAATAACGTAATAGCTACTCTATGATTTTCCGCTTCGCAAGGAATTTCAAATAGATAAAGTCGCACGAGAAAATAATTGATTTTCCGAGAAAGACGCTCATTTAGGAAAATTTTCCCATTGGTTCGGAAAATATTAAACAAGGAAATTAGCCTGTCTTCTCCGTACCGTTGAAGTTTTAGCACGAATCTCGTCACCTGTCAGAATTTTGCAGGATTCCGCCTCTTCTGGCCTGTGCCTCGCGGCATATATTAATTGTACCTCTCAATCTCCTCTCCAATACCCTTCTCTAGAACAACTTTACTATTATCGGATTTTTAGTTATATGTCCATGGAATTTGTGAATTTTAAACATGCCTTGTAAGAAACTTAGAGGCATCGCTTTTACTTGAAATTATAGATCCTTCTATATATTCTTTCCGTGGATTTTTCCCGCTGCCGTATATTGAGATACAAATTTACGACGACGAAATATTTGTAACCGCAAGCTATGGAAACGCAATTTCACCCTGAGTTCCATGCATAGTTTCTTCAATTTCTTCTTCTTGGGCTGAAAGAAAATTCCTTTCGGCACATATATGACGGAGCTGTGTTATTTTTGCCAGGGAGGGAGATGCTTTGCTAATGAATGAATATTTATAAATAAACTTGTTAAAAGAAACAATTAATTATGTTGTTCTACCAACCAATTGTATGTACATGCCATTCTAAATGAAGACTATGTTGAAGGTAAGTGAGGAAACTAAAGCAGATGGCATACGAATTTCTCAAGTTTAAGTGGACGCTCAGAAATTCTTTAGGGTGTTATTTGAGAATCAACACGGCTGCCGCACAGACTTAAAGGAAATCCTAATTGGACGTAAGCTGTCCCGGTGCGATTACACTTATGGAATTTCCGAAAATAACTTCAATATAGACCGGCAAAAGTACCTTTTAGTGAAAGCTGTATATAACGAAACCTGTATACGGTGGAAAATGGACCATCATGGAATATTTTTGGTCCATCCCTGCGGTATTGGTATTTGCATGTATGTAATTGAAACCTGTACATAGTGGACATATCTATTACGGAAAATTTTTTATTAAAACTTTTACTGTGCGATCACGTTAAAAATTGGTTAGGTATGGGTTTACCGGTAATTTGATGTGAAGCCAATTCCATGTGTTTAAATACTAGAATTGCAGAAAGATCACAAATTCTAGTGGCATATTAAAATCAGACTTAAAAATAGAAAGGAAACGTCTTTATTAAAAATAATAATAATGCGACTTTATTCGGGCGAGATTGAGACTATTAATTCTCTTCTTACATCTAACTCTTCGTCGTATGAAGTTTAAAAGTGGTAGGTAACTTGAAAAAAGTGCAAAGAAGAAGAGTACTTTGTGGGTTTAAAAACCTGAGTTAGAACTTAGAAAAAAATTAATCATAGTAGGAAAACGCGCACTAGAAGGGCGTTATGAAAAACCAGCGAATTCTATGTCTACGTCTATGTAAGTACCCTGCAGGCCGCCTTTCGGCGTGTGGCGGGGGGTGCATGCAGCATGACTCTATTTCCCTAATCGATTACTTTCGCGTATCTTTAGCGGAAAAAATGAGTTCTTGAATCGATTGGTTCTAGCATCTATTTCCCTGATCTTTTTCGCAGTATCGGAACGGCCTGAGTAGCATGGTGAACTCATTATATGGGCTACATCATCTCTGAACGTGCTTTCTCTAACTTTATCCGGTAAATTAATCCTTTTTTCAATCTTCTAGATTCCAAAGATTCCCATCTTGCGACCTGAATCATCTCACTGATTTATTTGAGCAACTCTTCACAAAACGTATCGCCTTTCTCAGCACCTTTTTTAATTCTCGAATACAACACTTAACGGCAAGGGTCTCATAAACTACAATAATGACAGTTAACTAAGTTTTATGGGAAAGGCAAATCACATCTGAAAAGCATTAGAAATGGAACAGATACATTTCAAAGACGATAAAACTAGATTTAAATGTTTATAAAAATGTATTTGGATTATTTAGTCCCCTCTTGCATTTGACACAGTTGCCACACCTTGCAATAAACAACTTCGCAACATGTGCAAACATAAGGAACGCGTACGTATTTACGAAAATAGCAGCAGCATTGCCGGACAAGGATCTTCAAAATCCCCGGAGAGGCTACTTTAATCACATACAAAGAACGTTAAATTTCCCTCCCCACGAGTTCCATTCACCTCCTGCATTTACCTACTTTACGTGAAATCTCCTTCTATAGCGAACCTCTTCAGGGACCCATCCAAATATCCGCTCCCGCGGTGCGGATCGATATTTCCTGCGAAGGAAATCGCTCTTCTTCGAAAGGACTCCCTTTAATCAAAGTATCTTTTACCTTTCTGCATTCGAACCCGCTGGGAACGCAGAGCCGAACCCATCGGCGGCGCTGAAATATCCCGATGAGAGGACGGTTTGCGAAGCCCTGTCCCTTGGAAAGGACCCTCTCCCTGACGTAAGCGATAGAATGCAGCGAGTGGGAAAAAGGACTTGACGAGAAAGGTGAGAGGCGATAAGAAAGGCCCTGAGGAGAGGACAGAAACGTGGAATTGTCCGGAGTTAGGAGGGAGAGGTACAGGAAGTGGAGGAGACACTTTCGACGAAGTTTCGGATTTACGGACGCTGTCATCTTCAAGGAGCAACAATGCAGCGCCTTGTGAAGCTTCTGGAGACGTTCTCTCGAAGTAACGCCGCCGTGGACCGAGACTTGCCGTTACTTAACCTCAGACTTCGGTATATCTGGCAGAGTGGAGAAGGTTTTGACTTCGGCGTGGTATGGTTTTCGATGGGTACGATTTTGAGAACTTGATTTTTCAACGAAAATTTACCTAGCAATTTTCTGCCATATTCTACTTCTACATACTCTCACGAAGAATGAAAGAACGAAGTTTTAACAAGAGCAACGAAAGTAATTTACTCCGCACTTAGTAAGTGTGGCAAGCCTATGAAAAGTGATCTTAGGAACGCGGAAATGTTGAATGACAAGACAAATAAAATAGCATGTGAATAACTTGCTTCGCTGGTAAAACATCAAAACCGTTTTTCTCCAAAGGTATGAACGTATTATTAAGACGTAAAAGTTATCAAAACAATCAGTATAAGCTTCATGGAATTACAATTAATTAGTCAGAAACTTATTGGTGAAATTCAAACTTTCAGCTAAATTAAACCATTATAGATGGGCCTCCACAAGGTTACATCCATCTCCACGAACTACAAAAAGATTTATATATTCAAATATTACAAAAAGTAGTAAAAGTTGGCGTCTTCGAGTCCTAAAAAAAATATATATAAAGCCAACCCTTGATTTCGAGAGCGACGTTTTGATCTACTTTCAATTCACAATGATAGAAAGCCGTTTCTTGTAGATAATTAAACAAAACAAAACTTTCAAAAGAGGCGTAACGTTTTCTCTGGTGGCAGAACTACATCATAACCACATTTACATCATTGGGGCATATTCCAGATCAAGTTTTCTCTAAGGTTCGTTCCAAATAACACAGTTTAGACATCAGTAAAAGTTACTTTTGCGAACGGCATCCTTCATCTACTATCCTTGATTACCCAAAAGTGAGGGAACTATTCCGAGTGCTCCTATTTTCCTTCTCCGTTTACTATGTATTCCTTTTACGTAAAATCCCGCTCTTTTTGGCGGCAGCCGAGCTGCTACCGCGCAAGTGATTCATCTTATAGGGAATCCTTGAATAAGAAAATGTGAATGTTTTCCAGTTTCCCGATCTACGTAAGTTCACTCACGCAAGCTATCATTTCATTGCCATCTAATAATCACCAACATCATGACCATTTCATTCGCAATAAAGACTCATTATGAATTGTCAATTATAAAATTAGCAAAAACTTAAATTTCCATTCGATTTAATGAAGTTGAGAGTTTGTTAACATGAAAAGTTTTAACATCCTTCCACTTTATTTGAATTTCGTTACCTATCCGCTTACTTACGTGGCAAATGGATTTCTCGATGAATGAAAAGCATGATTCGATTAACGTGACGTATTATGGATTTTCCGAACGCATAACATTTTAATTAAATTCGACGGGACAATCAACTCCAAATTTACGGCCAGGGTAGATTGATTCTCAGGTCGCTTCTCCTTAGCTTCGTAAAAATTTTAGGTCCTTTTCGGATAGATTTTAATTATAAGATATTGCTTCTTCCAGCTCTAAAGCCCAAAGGCGCCCAAGGTGTTGAGAAGAATTTCATTTAATTCCACGTAGAAGATGCAAAACCCCCGAGAGGTGTGTATACAGGAACAATATTGCGCTGCGTGATTAAAACTGCCGTACGAAAACCTAACAAAAGGCTTTCATTGGTTCTTAAATAACATGAACCAAAAAGTGAAAAGTAAAAAAGACGAGAAAGAACGGAGAAGATATTGTGAACTATGTCTACGTCTATAAATAAATTTTAGAATGGTGGTGTTTTGAAATATCAGATTATTATGTCACTGTTGTCGACCTAGGAATACGAAAATATTAACACGGTGGGTTACTCTGTGTATATAATCATTATCATTGGATATACACAAGTTAATGAGGATAAGAAAATGAATGAAACTCAAATTATCACTAAGAAATGGAGAAAGAGAAACATTAGGTAACATCGATTAAAAGTTTGACGTATTTAAAAGTTACTATGATCATCGTCCTATAGTCTTCTGCCTAGTTACAGGTCCCATCCACCGACGTTGTCCCCATTAGTTATTATTAGTTTAAAAGTTATTATTTTAAAACGATCAAAAATATTTCTAAAAATACTCATTTAGCTCTCCAGAAATACCACTGAGAAAGTACAAATTTGATCACTGAAAACGTTTTCTCTTTATGAATGTTCTCAAACCCCTCGCATGATGTAAAAGTACGTAAAATTCGTTTTATCCGGAGTTAAAGTGACGCACTAAGCCCATCTCTCACGATTCTTCAAAATATCCATAAAATTAGTTGAATTTAATAGTTATATTGCGTTTTTGTGAATAAAATTCTGGTGTAAGTAATAAACTCGTTCATACCTTTCGGAAAACTAATAATTAAACTGTCAACTAAATGGCAATATAGACTTATATCTGATTGATTGGATACAGGAGCTTTCCGTTCGCTGAATACGTTAGTCGCAATATCTATTTCATTCTAACTTGGATGAGGTCTGTGGCCGACCTCAAAACGCAATTTTAAGACCATTCTTGAAAAACTCTCGCTTCCAATGCCAGCACCGACCCTTATTCTCCTATTATGTAAAATCGCGTTGTTTTGTAAAACGTATTGGTTGGATTGTGTAGCAGCAATTAGAAGTACTGTTCTTAAGTTACCAATCCTACCTCGATGTTTTGTGAATAGCATAAGCCACAGTTATTGTAAGTAAAGTATCGTGGCATATAATGTTCGTAAATTGGCGAAACAGCGACATTATACAACGAATTTGTAATGGAAAATTTTCCATTACATCGTATCTTTTAATACCACGAATATTTCTTAGTGGGTAAATACGTTTATCAAGAGCATCTAAAAATGTTTAGTAAACATAAGCGTCTTTAAATACAATTCACAGTCTCAGGCGACGTCTTGTGGAAGTCCATCACGTAGAAATAAATATGATTTGTACTTTTTCTACAAAATATATTTAAATAATAAAAAATAAACACGCGAGCAGGTTTCGACGAGTAATCGTCATCATCGGGTAAAAAACCTGAAAGGCTTTAATGTTTATTTTTTAAATATATTTTTATGGAAAGAGTACAAATCATATTTATTTCTACGTGTTTAAATAAGATCGCAAAAGAGGTAAATGTCAAACTGAAGGACTATTATTTTAAAAAACAAGAGACATGCTTTCAAAATCCTCTAAGGGATTTCTTACAAAACTAATTCATGATTTATCTGGATTAAGTTGCGTGAAATTATTGCAAACTTTTATGTCGAAAACATTGACAAATAGTTCAATGTCTCACGCAGAAACAGTTGTTTCAATGGTCCTGAATATAAGGATTAAGGGTAAAATTGAACAGAAAACCGGAGACCAGTTCGGTTTCCAGAGAGGATAAGGAACGAAGGATGCAATTGAAGTGATGAGGGTACTAGTAGAAAGAAGCCTAGAAATTAAGGAGGATGTATGTGTATATTTTATTACCATCGATTTTAATACATATGGTGAGGAAATGGTGAAAGAAGCTTGCGAAGAAAAGGATAAAGGAGTGAAAGTTTGTGAGGAAGAACCGGTAAGATATGCAGACGATGATACTATTTTGTGCGATTATGAAAGAGGATTACAAATACTAGTAAATGCATTGAACGATACAGCTAGGGAGCATGGGATGAAAATATACGTAAGAAAACCTAAAGTAATGAGATTTACCAAAGGAAAGAGAGTTATCTTATCGATCAGGGTGGATGGAGAAAAACAGAAACAATGGAAAAATTCTCTTACTTGGGCATTGTTCTTTCTTGGAATGGAAGGCACGTAGATAAGGTCACAAGAAGCATAGCACTCGCCAAGGAAGCTTCCGTAAAATAAAGAGAACTGATGACTATAGATCTTGATAAAGGAATCAGGAATAGATTGGTAAAATTATTGGCGTGGAGTGTACTGTGTTTTCTGTACGGATGGGAAACGTGGACCTAAGAAAGGAGAAAATCAAGAGATTGGAGGCTTTCGAGATGTGGGTATGGCGTAGAATGGCAAACGTAAGTTGGATCGAAATGAAACCGAACACGGAAGTGTTATGGAGGGTTTTAATTGAATTAATAATGCGTCTAAATATGAAATGGGTGGATCAAATATTGAGAGAAAAGGGATTGCTAAAAGGTAATTGAGGGTAAGAATGCATGGGAAAAGACAGAGGGGAAGACAAAGGAAAAGAAGTTAGATAACATAAAGGGTGGGCTAAGATACCAATAAATGGAAAAAAACTAATAGATAACATTAAGGCACACAAGCTTACCGAATGGTAGAAAACCAATGTATGTATACAACATAATTTAGGTAGATTTGCGCTAGATCACCCTTACCCGTTTCCTGTATAACTTAGGTATATCTAAGAATAGAAATGTCTGAATCGATCACCAGTTTCCGATTGTAATACCTATACACGTCATCAGTTTAATGTCATGATCTACTGTAGGCAGAATAAGAAACCACTTTCAACAAGTGTGTCCGCTTGAATCTCTACGATTTAGATGTGAACAAATATTCCAAAGTAAATCTCTGGCGTTAATTACAACGAAAACCGACTCGACTAAGAACAAAGAAAACGTGCGGAATTAGGAATGTTATACTATCCCTTGATAAAATATGAACTTCCTATTTCGTTATCGCTGATATACGAACTTCGGAAACGTCTCCATTATTTCCTTGTTTGTCAGTGCACTATCTTGATTCTCTTACGTCCGCAGAGGTTACTTCCAGATCACTGTTTCCCAACGGGAGGGACGTATACCAGCGATTCTTCCGAGCCTAAGTAATAGGTTCGGAATTATTCCGAACCTTCTTCCAAACCTGTTAGGTTCGCAAGAATCGCTGGTGGGATTTGAGTAAGCTGATATGGTTCTATTTTATACATTTCCACTATTTACGTCTCTAATATACTCGTATTGCTGAATTGCAGATAAATCATCAGAAAGTGTAACTGCCATTCATCAAGATTAAATATTCGAAAATACGTCAATTACGGAAACAAATGGTTTGCAATTAGGTGAGACTTGTCCATATTGAAGGTATGAAAAGATGGGCTTGAGAAATGTAGGGAAGAAAAGGTTGGGGAAGGTTGGGAAACACTGCTCTAGGTGATACTCGTACATACTTTGGAAGCGGAGAAAACCTTCAAAACATGGAGGTCGACATGCCCGTCATTAATAATCGTAGCCATCGTAAAATGAACTGGCAAATAAGCTAAATTTTCCTCTGACATCAAGGATGTAAATCGCTAACTTCCAAAAACGAGCTCACGAGGAACGTAAAAACTGTATTGTTGCCGATACGAATTTTCTCCAATATTTCGTGGCTATTGTATTCCGTATCCTCGTATCTCAATTGTTATAAAATCTAATTTCCAAATGTCGCTGCATGACACATTAAGGGGCAACTCCTTAACAATGCCTTCGCTCCCGACGTTGGGCGTCATTTAATTCTGTGACCCACGCGCCATTGCGGAAGGAGTCCGCATCAATCATTTTCTCCATTCATCTCTCAAATTCAACGTCTTATGACGGAAACCAACAAGAGGCCGGTCTGTTTAACGTCGCGTGCGGTTCTCGAGGAATGAAAAAGCCGTGGTGCTTTTCCGCGAGAAAAATTCGGAGAAGTTACAGGTCATCCCCGATCGTTAGTGACTAAAGCTGTTTCCTTAGGTGAGGAAGATGACAAAGCAAGGAATTTCGGTTGGGGCGAAAATGTGGAAAATAAATCTCCAATGTCTGTCGAGCATGAAAAATGATTGCGAAGATGTTTTTAAATACTGGCTGATCCCGAAAAATATATCAAATTGCGTAAATGGAGGTGGAATACCAAAATCAAGGTAGTGAGATATTGATAGAATTTTTATTTCCATAATGAAAAGACTGCAATTTACATTAGAATAGCCTCCAGCTGATCTTAACCTGAATAATTAATCATTTTCCTTATTCGTTGAATTATGCATGGTAATTTTTTCATAAAAATGGGTTATCCTGCTAGAGAAACATCCATCTCGGCTGTCAAATCAGTTTTTGGATTGAAAGTCGTTTTTCATTGTGTTATAATGATTCAATAAAATTTGTTTCGATGAGATTGATTTTTGCTCGTTTATTCTCACCTATGTACAAAGAACTAAGAGGAATATAAATTCAAAACAATTTTATTTAATTGTTAGGATTTTAAGCGATGTTATCTTACCTTCTAACCTAGTCTTCGTTTAAAAACGGATTCATGGCTTAAGTTTTACTAAACCACTAAAACATACTGCGCGACCCAAGCTTCGATTCATCCAGACATTTAATATGCAGTTTATGAATGTTCTGTCACTAAGCCGTTTTGTGTGCATAAATACCACGAAGTGAATCCTGAGTCTGTGCTCTTTCTTAGTCATCAATTGTTTATTTCAGAGACTACGATACGATATACGTAAATACGATAAATCAGCTAAAATAAAAGTATAATCAAATACACTTGGCTCTTTCATTAACTTGGATTTAAATGTTAATTGCATTAATTTGATACATTTCCGCCTAGTGGGGTTTCTGAATTTTTCATCCTTCAGTTGAGAGGGCTTTTTCCCGCAAACCTAATTATTTGTTGCTTTAAACTTCCTTATAATTGTACGCATTAAATGTAACTACAAATTAACAATTGGAGTAAGGCAGAAGAGAGCCCCATTTGGACCTAACCTCCGTCATTTACGCGGGATTTGTTTAAATGCGGTTTTAAATGTATTCCGTGAGCACGTTAGTTTCAACTTTCACCACCATTCCACAGCTAGATCTATGGAGAAGCTGTTAATCAGGACTTCTACTGACACTGTACAGAGATAAAGATTGTTATAGAAAAAGTTCTAACGACATTGGGAATACGACTGTGCAATCAATTTTTCCTTATTCCAAAACTCGAGGTCTAGATAGGTTTTAAACGTTTACGCCGCTTAACAACAACGTAATATATGTTCGAAATTTAAAAAGAAAACTTAACACGCAAAGACCGCTTTCGTGCAACTTTAGATGAAATTGCGTTGCCCGTAAGTTGTGCCGTTTCCTTGGAATTGAATCTCATAAATCGTGAAAAAGCCGCGTCTCAAAACGAGTGCCAATTTTCGGGTACCTCGGTTTAAATATTTCTTCGCGGTAAATGTATTTCTTCGTCCACGCCCGTAAAATACCACAAAAAGAATATATAATTACCTTTAATTTTGTGTGAAATTAATTCATATGCGTTCGGTATTAAGCTTGCAATGTTAACGAATACCAGGGGCACAAAATTAAAAATTAGATAGTAGTAAGTAACATTTCCCGAGGGTCCCCTTTCGAAACTTATATCATACCTCCATCTCTTCTTCCTCAGTGGCTCTCTCCTTTTGCTTACACCTCCATAGATTTCCTTTTATCGACGCAGATGACGCTTTTCCCAACCTTACGATTGGTAACCCACGAGTGGTTATTAGATCAGTCTTAAGCAAAAGGTCATTCGAGGTCGCTGATTCCGAAGCCGTGATAACGATGAATCTCCTATTCGCTGGAAATTATACTCAAGATATGGTCTATTAAATTTATCATAACGTCTGAGGAGGAGGAGCAAGACTGGAAAGGAAGAAAAGCAATACGAAACGAGAAGCAACAGAGTTCAGAGAGACTGACTCCGTAGTAGCAGTAATTTTTAAAAGGGAAACGACAGCTAAGATAATTTCAATGAAGCCGAACGCGTTACCCACATGGATATCCGAAGGGCCGGGATCGATTTCTCATGGAACTTCAGGTAAATAATGAGCGTCTGCGAGTTTGCAGATAAGTCGCTTTAAACTTTGATATATCTTCCTCCCCCAACCATTGAATACGTAATTTTTCTTGTTCCATCTGTGAAGATAAACGTAATAAACTATAGTGAACAATGAAATCGTTTCCCGACAAAAAATCCCGATGCGCAATGTCGAATGAGCTGCACTTTTCCACCAGAATCTTGGTATTACGATAGAGGAGCAAAACCCAGAACTAGAAAAAACTGGATCAGAAAAAGAAATAACCGATTTCAATGTCATTCCAAGCAAACCGCAGGGAGTCCCTACAGTATTCGAATATAGAATGGAAATACTAAAATTATCAAAGTAAGCACTACAAGAACCAGAGTACCACCGGATGAAAAAACGCCAGGGAACTGCAAAAAAGGTGGTTTAAAAAACAAAGAAAAGGAAAAAAAATTAAAAGAAAATTTTTGATTAATTACATTACACCCTTGTCAACACCAATTTTTTGCGAGTTTAAAAAAACGTACGCATTCATAAATTAAATCAATAGTCGTCAAAATCATGTATACCAAAAGAATTATTTTTATCGATGCAATACGCAAGGGTGAAAACGTATTACAATTGTTACCTCATCTCCATTTACTCTATTGTAAATTGTAACAAATGTCCCATTTTTCAATTAGCCTAGTATTTTTTGCAAGATTTGTTAATGAAATTGCATGGATAACATTGATCACATAAAAACAGAATTAATTGCCTGATATTGCCTCATTCCACTACCGCATTTAATTTATTTTTCCCCTTTTTATAAATAAGCTGTATCGCTTTCACGAATATTTAAATTCGTCCATTCTATTTTGATGACTTGCATGAGCCTATATGGGTCAGATTTTTTCAAATTCAAATTCAACTTGAAATTTGGGAAGCTCTACATAATTAATGCAGAGCATTGATAAATATGCTAAAATGGTATTCATTTCCTATATTTTGACACGAAAATAAATTTTAAAACCATTAGTCTTATTTTCGTTTCGCTATTTAAAATATCATATCCGCAATTGTGCGAGATTTCATTTGTTTGAACGCAAAAACATAATAACCGCTTAAACTCCAAAGAGTCATAGGGTTCCTGAACCACAACGTTTGATGAGAATGGGAAAATTAATGAGCATCAATGTAATGAAGTTCTTTTAAAGTTTCGCAGTTAATAATTACATTTCAAATCTAACTAAACAAGACTCTTTAGCAGCTAAAAGTGGGGTGTTCAATTAAGATTAATTTTACTTATTAGTGTGTAAATTACAAAAGGTACGAAAATTTCACAATATATTTCCGAAAATGGAAAAGCTACTCCTTTAGTCAGTTATGCTAATGTTCAGCTAACATTTATAAAACTAATTTCGACGGTTCTTTCAATTAATATTTCAATACAGAATTGGAATCGATCGAAAAAAAAAACAGGGAAACTGATTTTATCTTCAGTGAAAACCGCACCCGAAACGAAAAAACTTGAAATTCTCGAACCTGAACTGAAACCAGGAACTATTCTATACCATTCCGATATTCGGTTAGTAAAATAATTAAGTGTAGTATTAATTGTGTTTAATGATAATGTGCAACCATTGATAATCTATTCAACTTCTAAAATTTGGTTTAATGGTGAAATGCATATTTTATTTCTGTATGATCACGAGCTGCAATTTTAAATCGTATGAAATGTAATTTAATCGAAACATTAAACAAGAAAAAAAAATTTTCGAGATATTATAATATACAAACTTTATCAATTTCATCTGAATCCCTCATTAGTTAGAGTATTTTTATTACCTCAGTGTATTTGCGGGATTTCCCACACCCTCCCCCTTCTTGTGTGGGCGTTTTCCTGCATCGTGCGTTTTCCTCCGAAAACCTTTGGTTGAGAAATTCTGCCCCACCACCTAAATTTTGCTTGTTTCAGTGAATCTACATTTAGTTTTTATATATTATTTTTTATTTATTTATCAACTAGACCAATTAGTTTTTACGCTTTGTTTGTACCTATTATCTCGTGATAAAATAAAAGGAAGACAGGAGTGTACTTTTTCCATAAGTTTATTTTCATCCGACCGGTTTCAACGAATAAACAAATAATGCATCCTGTATTTATTTCTTTACCTGAGGATGGTGATTATTTGTTGAAACCGGTCGAGTGAACATAAGCCTGAGGAAAAAGTACACTCCTGTCTTCTNGTATAGTAAAAAGTTCACTCTAATGGAGCGTTTTAATATGCTGGAAGACTAAATCTGCGAAGACCAAAGCAAAATAATTCCATCTTCTAATCCCCTAAAAATTAACAGAAAATCGGCAGCGAATCAAAAATTTCTATCATCCGTTATTGCTGCTGCATTTATAATTAATTTTATAGATATTGTAGTTCTGAAAGAGAGATATCTCTAACTTTTAGCGTACGATTGTCCTCGATGTATGAAAACGAGTATACTTTCATCCTTCCTGAGAGAGTATTCCCGTATTTTCCCAACGAGAAAAGGGTATGTTACTCTTTTTTCCACTATCTTTCACGTATAATCAAACCATTAAGTTGGCAGCTACTGTACGGATCGCTGCTAAATCCAACCGAGCCTGATATGTTTCATTCATGAGGGAGATTAAAGTTTGAAGATTTAGACCCCTGGCTGTTTCTCAAGTAAAGAACTTTCTCGTCATTCCGAATAACAGAAATCTGTTGGCAGCAACAGTAGTTATCCTTCTTCACCAGTATCTAGCCATTCCGCACTTCCGGAATAGTTCTACTAACTCGCTACGCGACGCCATTTCCTATTTCCCCCTTTCTGGGGCTGCTTCAAAAGAAGAGCAGAAGTGATCAAAAGCAAAACAGAAGTGCTTCAATTGAGAAAAAGAATAAATACTTTAAATGGAGTATTCAAGACTAATTAAAGTAAGACTCTCTATTGATTCTACGAGTGTCCAAAAGACCAACGCTGAATTGGAAACCTTATAATTGCAAACATTGGATAATATCTGGCATTCAGAACATTATCAGGATTACTATCGGATAATTTATAGATCTCCATTAAGCCCTATGTATCCTTTGGCGGTCGCCTCCTTTATTAGGCCAAACACCACAATTCTTCAATTCCTTTATCAAACTACGCCTATTCTAGCCCATAATATGACCTTCCCGAAGAATAGAAATCATATCGATTCTGAAAATCTACATTTCCTCGAGCCCCTCTCTCCAAAACACTTTAACCTCTTTCAATGACATCCTCAGGTCGCCTTCCTTCATTATCAAACCCTTTTACCATTCCCTACCAATCCCCCAATTATTCAATTTTTATTCAAACTCATCAACCGCTCGAATTTTTCTCACTGAGGGTCCCCACTCGCTTTCCCTATGCAAGCTGAACTCGGTGTTAAGAGACCACAAAGCCGAGAGGAGGAAGTCTAGGCACATTCCCGAAGAATTGGAGAGAGGGAAACACATTCTCCTCACGTATCTAGATTTCTTCCTTGATTCCGAGGTCAGAGAATTAGATTTTTAGACCAGAGGGTGTAACGTGAGGCTGGAAACGAGATCTAGATCTGAGTCTGTATGTCTGAAAGCGAGGAGGGTGATGTCAGGGTTACAAGATAAACTTCATAAGGGTATCGTTATGCGGTAATTTTGCGAAGGAAATTACTGAATCTGCAAATGAGATGGTATATTTGGAATATTTGGACCCTATTGTTTCTCAGTTATCTTAATAATGACTTTACTGCACTTTTTGACCTATGATTTTTATTTCTTGGCACCGAAATGCAAATTATAGATTTATAAAAAATTTTAATTTAAATATTTAACATAATTTTGAATTAATATAATTTAATATTGAACATACGTTATGTTGAACGTAATTCTATATTTAGCACAATAAGTAATTGACATATGT
>KZ308541.1:513385-529524 GCA_000376725.2 Ladona fulva
TCATAGATTTATCGAATATAACTTTAAGAAAAGGTGCCGCGCTCTCTGCTACTTCCTTGAATACTCGAGCTGGTATATCTTCGGGGCCAGGGGCTTTATTCGGTTTGAGCTGTCGCAACAACTTAATGATTCCGTCTTCTCCGATGGAGATTTTCGACATTGCTTCAGGCGTATCAAAATTATGTATAGGTTCTAATGTGTTGTTAGACGTGAAAACGCTACGGAAAAACTCATTTAAGACATTTGCCTTGCCCTTTGCATCGTTAATTACATTACCGCTTTTATAATGTGTTAATAATAAGTTACAAAAAGTGGGTATTAAAAATAGTATGCAATACATTTTTGGCTGCTCGTGACAGCAATACTTTGGTACGAATTAGATCAGAATGCAATTTTGAACTAAAACGTATTTATCCTGATGCGAATCAAAATATGAAGAGAAATGCGCTTACCCAGCGAAGGTAGCTGTTAGAAACCTCTCCAGCTGGCATCCTCTCGTTCGCTCGTCTGGGTTGANAATACTTTGGTACGAATTAGATCAGAATGCAATTTTGAACTAAAACGTATTTATCCTGATGCGAATCAAAATATGAAGAGAAATGCGCTTACCCAGCGAAGGTAGCTGTTGGAAACCTCTCCAGCTGGCATCCTCTCGTTCGCTGGTCTGGGTTGACTGGGCTAGGAACGATTTGCCAAGTGTACATGGCTTGTTTATGAAGCATCCCAATTGATTGCAACATTAAGATAGCGTTATAGTACAGCAAAACCGTACAGATTAAGACTGAACCGTCGCTATAAACGTTAACCTTGGGTAAGAACCCTTTCTGCTATCAAGTCGGTTAGGACGCTCGACGGCACTTTCCTAGTCTCTAATTTTTTGTCGATGAGGACGCTCGGATGGCACTTTCCTCGTCTCATACGTCAATAGAAGAGGAGCCACCAATGGCCATTCCCGCTTCTATTAGTCAGTCAGTCAGTGGGGGCGCTCTGACGGCACTTCCCCCGTCAGTGACATTTGTCAGTGAGGGCGCTAGGATGGCACCTCCCTCGTCCCTAAGCACTAGTTGGTGAGGACGCTCGGATGGCATTTTCCTCGTCTCATACGTCAGTAGAAAGGGAGCCACCGTAAGCTATTCCCGCTTCTATCAGTCAGTCTGTCGGTGAGGGCGCTCGGATGGCTCTTCCCTCGTCAATACTATAGCAGCAAAGGGATCACCCAAGTAGTATTTTTTAAAGTGCTTCGACAACTAAGGTAAATTCACACATATGATCACTCGCCGGGAATCCGTTTCCACCAATGGCGAAAGCGCTGCCCACTCAGCTATCCGGGAGCCCACCAACATGGGTCCTAACATAAAGTCAGCGAGATCACTTGATAGCATGGTCAATGGATACTACACTCGTCATTACGCCCGTGAAAAAAAGCGCTAATCCAAAGCTATAGTTAATTCTGACTTCGTTGAGACAAAGATTTAGGCTCCCTCTGCACTAGCCATCCATCCATCCACTACTGTCCGAATCTAACCTGTGAAATAAATGAGAGAGAATAATTATACCCTCGAGTTTTGAAAAACAAAAAAGAAAAAGCAATCAGATATTAATGCGCTAAGTTAGAACAAATCTGAAACGGATTAAATAGAGCTTCTGACCAAATTTTTATCACTAGGGAAACTTTGGGTGAGAAGAGCATGTAAGGTATAGAGAAGTCAGTACAGAGCTATTGTAGTTGATTAAATATAATTTTGATTTTCTCGCAAATAAATCGATATATTGTGCAGTCTTAGTAACGAAGAAAGTCCCTTAATCCTAGCAAATTCATGTAATAGCATGGGATGAGAAACAGTTAATTGCGTAGTCAATGAGCTCATTTGAACTAATAATGATTCCCCTCTTATATTTTTCTTTCGAATGTTTTCGTCATTTCATATGATTAATTGGTTCTTCTNTCTTCCCTCGTCAATACTATAGCAGCAAAGGGATCACCCAAGTAGTATTTTTTAAAGTGCTTCGACAACTAAGGTAAATCCGCACATATGATCACTCGCCGGGAATCGAACACGGGACCGTTTCCACCAAAGGCGAAAGCGCTGCCCACTCAGCTATCCGTGAGCCCACCACCATGGTCCCTAACATAAAGTCAGCGAGATAACTTGATAGCATGGTCAATGGATACTACACTCGTCATTACGCCCGTGAAAAGAAAAGCGCTAATCCAATGCTATAGTTAATTCTGACTTCGTTGAGACAAAGATGTAGGCTCCCTCTGCACTAGCCATCTAAGATATCCGTCCGCGGAAGAACTGTCCGAATCAAACCTGTGAAATAAATGAGAGAGAATAATTATACCCTCGAGTTTTGAAAAACAAATCTGAAACGGATTAAATAGAGCTTCTGACCAAATTTTTATCACTAGGGAAACTTTGGGTGAGAAGAGCATGTAAGGTATAGAGAAGTCAGTACAGAGCTATTGTAGTNAATCCGATATAATGATGTCTGAACGCATGCTTTCGTTTAATTTTGGCTATATTCTCAGTCTGGGGTTTGAACCCCCAAAACCACCCTCTTGGTTTCGCCTCTGTACCCATGGAATGAATATCAATCTAAATGTAAATAGATGCCACAGAAGCTTGTGGATAAGAGAGGCTCGTCACTTTTCCAATACGTCGCATAAAAGTTCTAGTACAAGAATATATTGGTGCGAGTCTTATTAAACTGTATTAGAGACGCCGGTTTGGCTAAAGGGAGCAATTTTCGTGAATCAATACCTACTGAGAGAAGAAATGAGGAAGTATATCCGATCTGTCCTAATTTTATTTCACGATACCAGCAGGTAGCTCTGAAAAGAGCGAGGGTGGTGGAGAGTGAAACAAAACAGGATCCGAATTGGGAATTGAGAATTGATGAGATCTCTCTCGTTCCATTATTTTTCGTTTTTTCCCATCTTTTCCATATGTATAACGCGGCGAAAATGGGGATCAACGAACCTTGCGGAATCATTTGGGGGAAAGAAATCGCTCGCACTCGCCGTAAGATGAATAAATAAAACGGGAAAAGATTCGCGACCTTTTCAATCCAGTTACGTAAACTTCGGGACAGCCCCATCAGAATGTGTGACTGTAAGCTTCGACAAAATTGACAGACGTTTCGATTCGAAGCAATTTGCTCGCATTTACGGAAAAGAAAGTCTGAAAGAATCGAAAATGAATGTAATATTTAATTTCGGGTTCGGGTATGTGAGTCTCCGAGTTTTTTAAACTAATACCTTTGCCATTAAATGCATTCGTCGCTTCACTTAGCGTAATGAACGGTTTGCATGAGTAAAGAAAATATCGTCGTATTCTGAAGAAATACGTAATTTTAATTTCATTACTGATTAAATTATCGATTTATCTCTAATAATTGCCCTTTCAATTAGGTATCAAAAGTACCAAGCAATGAATAAATGTACGAAATAAAGTTGGTGAAATGTTAATGTAATTAGAGATTAATGTACTTTGATTCTGAAATACCTGTGTGATTCAGATGAAATAAGAATAAATGTGAGAACTCAAAAAAATTGAGTAGATAATTTTGCGTATTTCAGTTCAGAAATTGAAACGAGATATGAATGAAGCACGTATAGAAACAAATGTCAACAAATAAAAAAAATCCAATATTGCATGAAACGGAAGTATAGGCTGGTAGTTTTTCATACCATTTTTTCATTTGTTGAGATTTGTTTCATCTACATCTACATAAATACCCTGCAAGCCGCCTCACGGCGTGTGGCAGTGGGTGTAAGTTTCAATAAGTTTTAATTCATATCTCGTTTCAATTTCTGAACTGAAATACACGACATCTACTAAATATTGCTGCTATATTTCGGTAATACTCACTTAATTCTCGGCGATAAAAAATAAAAATCGAGCAAATGTAAGATTTCATGACAGAACTGCAAAAAATACTATTTTCATATGTGTACGAGACGCTCAATATTTTAATAATAATCTCCGACATTACAAGTTAAAATACTGTACAGGAAGTTTTTTTCCATTTAAAATAATTTGAGAATTATGTAGTGTCGATGACTCTGATGTAGAGGAAGTGATGAGATTCGATTTTTCAAGTCATACAAGCCTGCACTTTAACCTTTTGATTCTCATATTAACACTATCATAATTCATATATCGAAAAGGTGAATACGACAGAGTGAGGGATGTCACTTTTATGAGATTTTAAATCGTTTCTCCTCCGTTCCATCAAGGGAAATTATGCTAACAGCTACTGGGTGATATCCCTACCTTGCAGAACAAAAGGCATATTTGTCTACTCTTTGCAAATGTGAATGTGCCCTGAGCAGCATCCCTGAAGCTAAAGCTTCCCTCAAGGATTTGAGAAATCAGGGAACTTTTTACAATGCAGCGCAACTTCACACATTTCCATACGAGCCAATCTCCTCTGCACCATTTCAGAAAGATCAATGCCCTTCGGAATGTGTATCACTGTCATATCAAGCAGAACGTTAATGTTCCTACGAGTGATAAAATGATACAAACGATGCAAAGCTGAGAGATGTTAGCTGCATAACATGCTTCGAGTAAATGAGACCTATCTCCATCTATGAATACATCCCTAAAACGCACAACAGCTTATGGAAAGATCTTAGAAGTAAGGAAATGCCAACAAATTTGTTACCTATTTAGAGTCACGTTCTTCTAAACGTCCGCACCAAAAAGTCCTCTCCACATCTAACGCAAATTTTGTCTTTCGCCCACGCTCGTTCACGATTTTTTGAGTACGGAGAACACATTTCCACCACAATATTTTGCATAAATGTATGAACGCTTAGGAGAATTTCGAATTTGTGCTGTTCTTTATTAACGTCTGTTATCCACATTTTTATCTATATTTTATTTCTAATATTTTCTACTTCGCAAGTAGTCTAACTAAGGGTTAATTTGTTCAATAAATTCAGAGACACAACGCTCTTGGGAGAAGTTGCAGATATTATGCGTCCTCCCTGCTACATGGGTGATCTGACAGTGCAAGAAGATTCAGTAATCCCAAGGAAGAATGCACTTGAAAAAAGTCTGACGGGACCGGGAGTCGAACCCGGGTCTCCCGATTGCCGGTCGGGTGCTCTATCCGTTGAATAAATGCCACAAAACATTATTTTATTTCATTCTTGCCGCGAAAAAACGTGATAGAGTTCGATTAGGGAAATAGACTGAAGGTGTATGCAATACCCCCTGCCACAGGCCGTAAAGCGGCTCGTCGAATATGCACATAGAGGTCTTAATGTATCTTACACCGATAGTCTATTAAATTCATCTTGACAGCTGAGGAGGCGGAGAAATAAATATGCCTTATAGGGCGCGGGGAGAGAAGGATTTACCAAACAAAGATGACCAGATTAAAGCTGCTCATTTTTGATTGGAGTTAAATAATTGGACTTTTCTGTAATATCGGAAACGTTCGTTATCTTCCAGGAGCTCCGTGAAAAATTAGTCTCTCTCAACTCTGTGTTGCAACGTGTGATAATCTGGCATCCTATTTATATCGATATCGACCCCCGGAGGTCTAAATAATACTGCCAGTGGTCGGCTTGAGGTTGATGAAAATATATAAATTAAAATTTACTACTATAATACTTAGTAGAGAATAAAAGCAATGTAAGTAGCAACACAAAATTGAGAGAGACCAATTCCTCGTGGAACTCCAAGAGATTAAAAGCGTCTGCGAGTTTACAGATAAGTCGCTCAAATCTACCCACCATTGATTGGTCTCCCTCCCTGCGCCCTGGAATACGTAATTTTCCTGCTCCGCCGCATCATCCGCGAAGATAAGTTTAATAGACTAGAGCATATCATAAGGAAAAAACATAGAAACTCGGTAAAGTTAAAATTATTTTATCCGTAAAGGAAGATTTGCCTTTCCAAAACTGCCATTCTATGTAGGAAAATTTATCGGCTCGTCATACGGTTTCGAATTTTCCCTTTGAAGACTTTCCTGCTCCCTAAATTGCCGCTTTGGTATAGAGGAAGGAGGCTTCCAAAATCATCGGAAGAATTTCGCTGTATATTTTTCCATACTCTTGAGAAAACAAGCCGGGAAGTAACACTAGCAGACGCTCTCGGAAAGGTTATTTTCCATGGCGACTGAATAAGGGAAACGGCTGGAGAATCGAGGGTAGATTTATCTTCATTTCCTCTTAAGATATAGTTGGACACCCTAAGTTCTCACACATTTAAGAAAAACTAGGTCACATCCTGTTCATAAATCAAAGGCATTTTCGAAATAAAACAAACATGGAGGAAATATCGTTAAAGCATTTGGTAAAAATAAGATATCTCGGTCAAATGCATCATCGTGGAACCCTGAATCAAGTACTTATGATTGTTAAAATTAATTTGGAAGAGCGCGAGTTTTCCTCGCTGTCTTTCCTCAAGATATAAATGCAATAAAGGCAAATTAGCTGGAAAATACAAAGTCCATTAAATACTACTGTGAGATTTTATATTTGAAAGGAAAAGTACTACAATTCTGTCAATTTAACACAAACAGTTAAATACAGCGTTAAAATGTTTGGGCATTGAAACAGAATAACGAAAATTGGTTAATTATACATATTCGAATTTCTCCAGAAAAAGAAATCTATGAGTAGTTGCATTTGAGAAGTTAAGAAACATTTTTTATTAACGTCAAATTACGATTAAAGATCCATTTTAATTTAAACTGAATGGATTTAATCGACTGCTAACTAAAACTGCGACTGTGCCATCTTTTACATACAATTTTAGAGAGGATTCTATACTCTCGGAATCATTTGTTTCATAAATCCTCACCTGGTACACTTACATGAAACTACAAATTGCAAAATTTCACATCTATTCTACCATAATTCCTATCAAATTGCTATTCAATCTTTTCATTGTATCGTCGATTATAAATTTTTAGTTAACGGAAAGTTAGTATTTCTTTATTGTTTTTCATATACTATGAGTTAAAAATATCATTAAAATTATTGTGAAGTATAAGAAATGTATATGTTTCAAAATAATCATTATACGTGGTGTATATTGTATAATGAGAAAGACTTGTTTCGACAGATCGATATTTATTAATGTAAAAAATAAATAAGAAATTAGACAAAATATGCACAGGTACAGTAATCCTGCTTGGATGTGATTTGTTTTCGTATAAACCTTATTCGAAATAACTTTCGTACAAAGCAAATGCAAGATACTGAATCCAATTCCAAATATGATGAAAAGTATGTTTTAAATACGTTAAGATATTCAATTCAGCATGCATATTCCTTTTAAAGAAATTGTTTTTGGAAAGATATCTCACATTTTACATAAATCTTACATTTTTAAAGTGACTTTTAGTTATCTTTTATCAAATTTTGAAATGGCACTAACAGTGATAATGAAATAGCTGTTTTATTTACCAAATCTTCGATCGGAAGCACACCATGAGTAAGAAAGAATATTACTCGACCGAAATGTACATTTTGTTTCTATTTATTGAATTGGTTAATTTTTCTATTAATTATTCTACTATGATAGCTATTTTAACTCTTTCAGCCAAGTGTTTCAATGTATGAAGTAGATACGCATATCAGGTTTGCTAAAGCGTGATATTCGTTTCAGGGATATCCCTAAAGTATTCGTGTAACATTCAGTAACGTTTGTTCGCGATTTAAATTAAAAGTTTAATCACGACACTATTCTCTAGCACTTGGAAATTCGCCTCCCGTTTAAATGAAGTGCGGCCTGTATGCTCATTTGCTGGATTATTTGGGTCAACGAAAGACCACGTTAGAATGAAATGCGGACTTCATAAGCAGTAGCTGGTTTAGATTACAAATTGGAGCGGCTCTACTCCGACCGCACCAAGATGAGAGAATGTATCTTTTTTCCTCGGGAAGGCCGAACCGGAAGGGACGACGAATAGATGCGACTCCAAAGTGGAAACGGAAGGAAAATGTGAATTTGAACGCGAGTTGCGATCTTTCTAGGAAGTATGGTTATTCATTTAGATACGGAAATATGGGCGGGAAATGGCGGCAGCTATATACTGACCGCATACTCATGTAGAAGAGTTAAAGACAGTTCAATTTATGCTAACCTTGCCGCAGTGAAAGATATTCGTTAATGCTGTCTGAGAAAGCCGCGCCAACCTATGGGTGCATAAATAAACCCATAAATCTAAAGCGTAACAGAGGCAGAGAAAAAAGTCCAACAGAAACGGGACTCGAATCCGGGTCTCCCAATTGCCGGTCGGTTACTTTATCCATTGAGCTATTCCACCAGAACATTTCTCCATGCCCATTCTCCATGTCCGTTTCTCCTTAGGAATTTTCCTAGGTGCACGCCTTATCGTGCCAAGTCACCAAAACCCTTTTCCTTCTACATTATTTGTTGTTTTCTGTGTGATACGGACGACTTATCTAGGAAAGATTCTTCTTCTTCTAAGTGGAATCCATCTTCTGACAGGTTTCAACTGGATACCCTCCATCGCAGTCGGTCCTGAGCATCTTTTTTCATTTGCCTGTAACTTCGGCCATTTTTTATGTCATCGAGCCATTCTTCTTCTTCCCCTTCCTCGCTTACCTTCTATTTTTCCTTCAATTCTTCTAAGTAGGCAATTTCGGCGTAGTATGTGCCCCAAAAAGCTGTCTTCCTCTTTTCGACTTCCCTCAGCAGTTTTCTTTCCTCTCCTATTCTCAATAGTACTTCCTCATTTCTAATCCTATCAGTCCACTTCACCTTAATCATTTTCCTTCACAACTATATTTCGAAACTTTCTAAGTACTTTTCATATTTCATTTTGACTGTACATGTTGCGCTGCCGTAAGTCACTACACTGATACAGACGATTTATTTAGGAAATATCATAATAAGACTATAATGCGAAAGATTGGCGAAAATTAAGAGGAAGGAATTATGGATAACTCAAGACGAGAAATGAATATTTGTGCAGTGGATTTAAAAGAATAGAAATCGAATCACTAAAAGATCTTCTGGTACCAAGAAATCCTCTTCAGGCTATTCAGGAATATATCTTTACTGTAGGCTTGAACGGAATCTCTCCTATTTTGTAAATAGCTTTGCGTGTTTTATCCGGAGTCGGTTGCAGCTAAGATAATGATACTCAAAAATAATGACAACTATGAACTTGTAATAACCATTATGTCAGCATACGGAATATGCATAATTAATTTTTGCTGATGTTTGAGGCCAATGTAAACTTGGAAACGAAGGCATAAAACAATGGTTTTTCATGTCTATTTTGTAAGAGGTAAAAATTATTTTGTACATTTTTACCTGCAAATCAAGGAATGTATGGCTTTGGTATTTAATTTTTAGGGGCGGCAATTTATGTTCGCACCCGGGCGGCAAATGGGGTGGGCGCGGTCTTGCTGTCGGATATTTTATTATGGATACTCGATTTCGGAGTTTAGATAGAAACGAAACTAGGGATTCCATAGGAAAACAATATGTACCAATTTTTCTTCATCTAGATATGTATGTACACTGCAAGCCGCCTTTCGGTGTGTGGCAGGGGCTCAAGCAACACGACCCTATTTCCCTAATCGATTACTTTCGTGTATCGGTGGCGAAAAAATGAATTTTTCAAACGACTTGTTCAAGCATCTATTTCTCTGATTTTTCTCTCACAAGGGACTCGTCAGGCTTTTAGGTCATGGATTCCACGGAGATTTTCAGGGTAGGTTCCTTGCTCTAAAATAACGGACACGTGTTCGACCGTTCAACTCAATGGGCCTTTATTTATGCAAAATCAGTATTTGAAAACCCGTGTTAGGCCACAACGTAATACGCTCCCATTACTATACAAATCGTAAAGTTTTCCGCTTAGAAATGTATTTTCTCCCATTTTTTGACAAATTAAATACTTTTTCTCCGCTAAATTTCATCTTTTTTCATTTCGATCATTATTTACATTTTCCGTTAACATATATTCAAATATATATTAGGTTAGAACTATCAATTATACACACAATAGTCGGCTATACACTATATTGTCAGCATAGGCTTCTTTAACATAAACGGTAAAGATTTTTCTATACTGTTATCGATATTTATGTCTATGTCTATGTGTATACCCTGCTAGCCACCTTTCGGCGTGTGGCAGGGGGTGCATGCACCAAGACTCTATTTACCTAGTCGATTACTTTCGCGTATCGTTCGCGGAAAAAACGAATTCTTGAATCGGNCAATTCCAAATATGATGAAAAGTATGTTTTAAATACGTTAAGATATTCAATTCAGCATGCATATTCCTTTTAAAGAAATTGTTTTTGGAAAGATATCTCACATTTTACATAAATCTTACATTTTTAAAGTGACTTTTAGTTATCTTTTATCAAATTTTGAAATGGCACTAACAGTGATAATGAAATAGCTGTTTTATTTACCAAATCTTCGATCGGAAGCACACCATGAGTAAGAAAGAATATTACTCGACCGAAATGTACATTTTGTTTCTATTTATTGAATTGGTTAATTTTTCTATTAATTATTCTACTATGATAGCTATTTTAACTCTTTCAGCCAAGTGTTTCAATGTATGAAGTAGATACGCATATCAGGTTTGCTAAAGCGTGATATTCGTTTCAGGGATATCCCTAAAGTATTCGTGTAACATTCAGTAACGTTTGTTCGCGATTTAAATTAAAAGTTTAATCACGACACTATTCTCTAGCACTTGGAAATTCGCCTCCCGTTTAAATGAAGTGCGGCCTGTATGCTCATTTGCTGGATTATTTGGGTCAACGAAAGACCACGTTAGAATGAAATGCGGACTTCATAAGCAGTAGCTGGTTTAGATTACAAATTGGAGCGGCTCTACTCCGACCGCACCAAGATGAGAGAATGTATCTTTTTTCCTCGGGAAGGCCGAACCGGAAGGGACGACGAATAGATGCGACTCCAAAGTGGAAACGGAAGGAAAATGTGAATTTGAACGCGAGTTGCGATCTTTCTAGGAAGTATGGTTATTCATTTAGATACGGAAATATGGGCGGGAAATGGCGGCAGCTATGCACTGATACTCATGTAGAATAGTTAAAGACAGTTCAATTTATGCTAACGTTGCCGCAATGAAAGATATTTGTTAATACTGTCTGAGAAAGCCGCGCCAGCCTATGGGTGCATAAATAAACCCATAAATCTAAAGCGTAACAGAGGCAGAGAAAAAAGTCCAACAGAAACGGGACTCGAACCCGGGTCTCCCAATTGCCGGTCGGTTGCTTTATCCATTGAGCTATTCCACCAGAACATTTCTCCATGCCCATTCTCCATGTCCGTTTCTCCTTAGGAATTTTCCTAGGAGCACGCCTTATCGTGCCAAGTCACCAAAACCCTTTTCCTTCTACATTATTTGTTGTTTTCTGTGTGATACGGACGACTTATCTAGGAAAGATTCTTCTTCTTCTAAGTGGAATCTATCTTCCGACAGGTTTCAACTGGATACCCTCCATCGCAGTCGGTCCTGAGCATCTTTTTTCATTTGCCTGTAACTTCGGCTATTCTTTATGTCATCCAGCATTCCCAGTCTTTTTCTTCCCCTTTTTCGTTTTCCTTCTATTTTCCCTTCAATAATTCTTCTAAGTAGGCAATTTCGGCGTAGTATGTGCCCCAAAAAAGCTGTCTTCCTCTTTTCGACTTCCCTCAGCAGTTTTCTTTCCTCTCCTTTTCTCAATAGTACTTCCTCATTTCTAATCCTATCAGTCCACTTCACCTAATCATTTTCCTTCACAACTATATTTGGAAACTTTCTAAGTACTTTTCATCTTTCTTTTTGACTGTCCATGTTGCGCTGCCGTAAGTCACCCCACTGATACAGACGATTTATTTAGGAAAGATTATAATGCGAAAGATTGGCAAAAATTAAGAGGAAGGAATTATGGATAACTCAAGACGAGAAATGAATATTTGTGCAGTGGATTTAAAAGAATAGAAATCGAATCACTACAAGATCTTCTGGTACCAAGAAATCCTCTTCAGGCTATTCAGGAATATATCTTTACTGTAGGCTTGAACGGAATCTTTCCTATTTTGTAAATAGCTTTGCGTGTTTTATCCGGAGTCGGTTGCAGCATAGTTAATGATACTCAAAAATAATGACAACTATGAACTCGTAATAACCATTATGTCAGCATACGGAATATGCATAATTAATTTTTGCTGCTGTTTGAGGCCAATGTAAACTTGGAAACGAAGGCATAAAACAATGGTTTTTCATGTCTATTTTGTAAGAGGTAAAAATTATTTTGTACATTTTTACCTGCAAATCAAGAAATGTATGGCTTTGGTATTTAATTTTTAGGGGCGGCAAATTATGTTCGCGTCCGGGCGACAGATGGGGTGGGCGCGGTCTTGCTGTCGGATATTTTATTATGGATACTCGATTTCGGAGTTTAGATAGAAACGAAACTAGGGATTCCATAGGAAAACAATATGTACCAATTTTTCTTCATCTAGATATGTATGTACACTGCAAGCCGCCTTTCGGTGTGTGGCAGGGGCTCAAGCAACATGACCCTATTTCCCTAATCGATTACTTTCGTGTATCGGTGGCGAAAAAATGAATTTTTCAAACGACTTGTTCAAGCATCTATTTCTCTGATTTTTCTCTCACAAGGGACTCGTCAGGCTTTTAGGTCATGGATTCCACGGAGATTTTCAGGGTAGGTTCCTTGCTCTAAAATAACGGACACGTGTTCGACCGTTCAACTCAATGGGCCTTTATTTATGCAAAATCAGTATTTGAAAACCCGTGTTAGGCCACAACGTAATACGCTCCCATTACTATACAAATCGTAAAGTTTTCCGCTTAGAAATGTATTTTCTCCCATTTTTTGACAAATTAAATACTTTTTCTCCGCTAAATTTCATCTTTTTTCATTTCGATCATTATTTACATTTTCCGTTAACATATATTCAAATATATATTAGGTTAGAACTATCAATTATACACACAATAGTCGGCTATACACTATATTGTCAGCATAGGCTTCTTTAACATAAACGGTAAAGATTTTTCTATACTGTTATCGATATTTATGTCTATGTCTATGTGTATACCCTGCTAGCCACCTTTCGGCGTGTGGCAGGGGGTGCATGCACCAAGACTCTATTTACCTAGTCGATTACTTTCGCGTATCGTTCGCGGAAAAAACGAATTCTTGAATCGGNCATGCATATTCCTTTTAAAGAAATTGTTTTTGGAAAGATATCTTACATTTTACATAAATCTTACATTTTTAAAGTGACTTTTAGTTATCTTTTATCAAATTTTGAAATGGCACTAACAGTGATAATGAAATAGCTGTTTTATTTACCAAATCTTCGATCGGAAGCACACCATGAGTAAGAAAGAATATTACTCGACCGAAATGTACATTTTGTTTCTGTTTATTGAATTGGTTAATTTTTCTATTAATTATTCTACTATGATAGCTATTTTAACTCTTTCAGCCAAGTGTTTCAATGTATGAAGTAGATACGCATATCAGGTTTGCTAAAGCGTGATATTCGTTTCAGGGATATCCCTAAAGTATTCGTGTAACATTCAGTAACGTTTGTTCGCGATTTAAATTAAAAGTTTAATCACGACACTATTCTCTAGCACTTGGAAATTCGCCTCCCGTTTAAATGAAGTGCGGCCTGTATGCTCATTTGCTGGATTATTTGGGTCAACGAAAGACCACGTTAGAATGAAATGCGGACTTCATAAGCAGTAGCTGGTTTAGATTACAAATTGGAGCGGCTCTACTCCGACCGCACCAAGATGAGAGAATGTATCTTTTTTCCTCGGGAAGGCCGAACCGGAAGGGACGACGAATAGATGCGACTCCAAAGTGGAAACGGAAGGAAAATGTGAATTTGAACGCGAGTTGCGATCTTTCTAGGAAGTATGGTTATTCATTTAGATACGGAAATATGGGCGGGAAATGGCGGCAGCTATATACTGACCGCATACTCATGTAGAAGAGTTAAAGACAGTTCAATTTATGCTAACCTTGCCGCAGTGAAAGATATTCGTTAATGCTGTCTGAGAAAGCCGCGCCAACCTATGGGTGCATAAATAAACCCATAAATCTAAAGCGTAACAGAGGCAGAGAAAAAAGTCCAACAGAAACGGGACTCGAATCCGGGTCTCCCAATTGCCGGTCGGTTACTTTATCCATTGAGCTATTCCACCAGAACATTTCTCCATGCCGTTCTCCATGTCCGTTTCTCCTTGGGAATTTTCCTAGGTGCACGCCTTATCGTGCCAAGTCACCAAAACCCTTTTCCTTCTACATTATTTGTTGTTTTCTGTGTGATACGGACGACTTATCTAGGAAAGATTCTTCTTCTTCTAAGTGGAATCTATCTTCCGACAGGTTTCAACTGGATACCCTCCATCGCAGTCGGTCCTGAGCATCTTTTTTCATTTGCCTGTAACTTCGGCCATTTTTTATGTCATCGAGCCATTCTTCTTCTTCCCCTTCCTCGCTTACCTTCTATTTTTCCTTCAATTCTTCTAAGTAGGCAATTTCGGCGTAGTATGTGCCCCAAAAAGCTGTCTTCCTCTTTTCGACTTCCCTCAGCAGTTTTCTTTCCTCTCCTATTCTCAATAGTACTTCCTCATTTCTAATCCTATCAGTCCACTTCACCTTAATCATTTTCCTTCACAACTATATTTCGAAACTTTCTAAGTACTTTTCATATTTCATTTTGACTGTACATGTTGCGCTGCCGTAAGTCACTACACTGATACAGACGATTTATTTAGGAAATATCATAATAAGACTATAATGCGAAAGATTGGCGAAAATTAAGAGGAAGGAATTATGGATAACTCAAGACGAGAAATGAATATTTGTGCAGTGGATTTAAAAGAATAGAAATCGAATCACTAAAAGATCTTCTGGTACCAAGAAATCCTCTTCAGGCTATTCAGGAATATATCTTTACTGTAGGCTTGAACGGAATCTCTCCTATTTTGTAAATAGCTTTGCGTGTTTTATCCGGAGTCGGTTGCAGCTAAGATAATGATACTCAAAAATAATGACAACTATGAACTTGTAATAACCATTATGTCAGCATACGGAATATGCATAATTAATTTTTGCTGATGTTTGAGGCCAATGTAAACTTGGAAACGAAGGCATAAAACAATGGTTTTTCATGTCTATTTTGTAAGAGGTAAAAATTATTTTGTACATTTTTACCTGCAAATCAAGGAATGTATGGCTTTGGTATTTAATTTTTAGGGGCGGCAATTTATGTTCGCACCCGGGCGGCAAATGGGGTGGGCGCGGTCTTGCTGTCGGATATTTTATTATGGATACTCGATTTCGGAGTTTAGATAGAAACGAAACTAGGGATTCCATAGGAAAACAATATGTACCAATTTTTCTTCATCTAGATATGTATGTACACTGCAAGCCGCCTTTCGGTGTGTGGCAGGGGCTCAAGCAACACGACCCTATTTCCCTAATCGATTACTTTCGTGTATCGGTGGCGAAAAAATGAATTTTTCAAACGACTTGTTCAAGCATCTATTTCTCTGATTTTTCTCTCACAAGGGACTCGTCAGGCTTTTAGGTCATGGATTCCACGGAGATTTTCAGGGTAGGTTCCTTGCTCTAAAATAACGGACACGTGTTCGACCGTTCAACTCAATGGGCCTTTATTTATGCAAAATCAGTATTTGAAAACCCGTGTTAGGCCACAACGTAATACGCTCCCATTACTATACAAATCGTAAAGTTTTCCGCTTAGAAATGTATTTTCTCCCATTTTTTGACAAATTAAATACTTTTTCTCCGCTAAATTTCATCTTTTTTCATTTCGATCATTATTTACATTTTCCGTTAACATATATTCAAATATATATTAGGTTAGAACTATCAATTATACACACAATAGTCGGCTATACACTATATTGTCAGCATAGGCTTCTTTAACATAAACGGTAAAGATTTTTCTATACTGTTATCGATATTTATGTCTATGTCTATGTGTATACCCTGCTAGCCACCTTTCGGCGTGTGGCAGGGGGTGCATGCACCAAGACTCTATTTACCTAGTCGATTACTTTCGCGTATCGTTCGCGGAAAAAACGAATTCTTGAATCGG
>KZ308541.1:535143-563905 GCA_000376725.2 Ladona fulva
ATATAATATAATTCATATTTTCTCATAGATATTCCTGATCCATGATCATCTTTCTTTCTTACTACAGAAGACAAACATGGAAGACCTGCCCTTAGCTATCGTCGAACTTCATTGATAAAACAGCAGCAAACAAAAAGAAACAAATATGATGCTCACGATAAATTCCTGTGGAATGCGATCATAATTTCTGAATAAGCATTTAAAAATTTCCTGATAAAGAATTTTGAAATTTGGAAGTCCAATAAATGATGCAGTGAAAAGTTTAACGATTTCATAATAAGAACACAACTGGCCACTGATATTATAGTTAATGATGCAAGGCGACAAAATCAATACATTTTAATATAATAATCATTATTATGTCATATTTAACTATCATCAGTAGATTTACTAGTTAAGATATAATATCCTTTCCGCTTTCCCGGGATGGTGTCCAACACAGTGGATCTTTGTCACATAGCAAAGCTGCGGTATTGCTTTCCTACAGTTTCCAACCCTTTTCCAATGAATTAAGTTATCTAAGTAATTAATTCTTTATTCACCACGGAAAGTGTCAGAATATTGAAAATAAGGACAGAACTATGTTGATACATACAAGCTAAGCCTTCGATACAAAAGTCACGTCGTCAACATGTGGTAAAAATGAGGAAACGATTAAAAATAATTCAACTTACGACAGGTTATTACAGTTAATAGTTGTCAATATTTATAATGCGTCAATAATAAGTTATAAAAAGGGGGTAGTTACATTTGAAGTATGCGATACCTTTTTGACTGCTCGTGACAGCAATACTTCGGTACAAATTAGATCAGACCGTAATTTTGAACTAAAACATATTTATCTTAAAGTGAATCAGAATATGAAGAGAAATTCGCTTACCCAGCGAAGGTAGTTGATGGAAATTTCTCCAGCTGACATCCTCTCGTTCGCTGGTCTGGGTTGGCTGGGCTGGGAACGATTTGTCCAAGTGTACCTTGCTAGTCTATAAGACACCCCAATTGATTGCAACTTTAAGATAACGTTATAGTACTGCAAAACCGAAAAGACTAAGACTGAACCGTCCCTCTGAACGCTAACCCTGGGTAAGAACCCTTTCCGCTATCAAGTCGGTTAGGACGCTCGACGGCACTTTCCTAGTCTCTAACTTTTTGTCGATGAGGACGCTCGGATGGCACTTTCCTCGTCTCATACGTCAATAGAAGAGGAGCCACCAATGGCCATTCCCGCTTCTATTAGTCAGTCAGTCAGTGGGGGCGCTCTGACGGCACTTCCCCCGTCAGTGACAGTTGTCGGTGAGGGCGCTAGGATGGCACCTCCCTCGTCCATAAGCAGTATTCGGTGAGGACGCTCGGATGGCACTTTCCTCGTCTCATACGTCAGTAGAAAGGGAGACACCATAAGCTATTCCCGCTTCTATCAGTCAGTCTGTTGGTGAGGGCGCTCGGATGGCGCTTCCCTCGTCAATACTATAGCAGCAAAGGGATTACCCATGGCAGTAGTAGTATCATTGTTAATAGTGCTTCGACAGCCGTTTTCGCACATGTGATCATTCCCCACCGGAAATCGAGCCCGGGACCGTTTCCATCAAAAGAAAACGCGCTGCCCTCTTGGCTATCCGGGAGCCCGCCACCCCTAACATAAAGTCAGCGATATCACTTGATAGCATAGTCAATGGTTACTACACTAGTCATAATGCCCGTGAAAAGAAAAGCGCTAAACCAATGCTATAGTTTTTCTGACTTTGCTGTGGTAAAGGTTTAGACTCTCTCAGCACTAGCGATCCAAGATATTCGTCCGCGGAAGAACTGTCCGAATCAAACCTGTGAAATAAATGAGAGAGAATAATTATACCCTCGAGTTTTGAAAAACAAAAGAGAAAAAACAATCAAATATTAATGCGCTAAGTTAGAACAAATCTGAAACGGATTAAATAGAGCTTCTAACCAAATTTTTATCACCAGGGAAACTTTGGGTGAGAAGAGCATGTAAGGTATAGAGAAGTCAGTACAGAGCTATTGTAGTAGATTAAATATAATTTTATGTTTCGCGCAAAAAAATCGATATATTGTGCAGTCTTAGAAAGTAAGAAAGTCCCTTAATCCTAGCAAATTCATGTAATAGCATGGGATGAGAAACAGTTAATTGCGTAGTCAATGAGCTCATTTGAACTAATAATGATTCCCCTCTTATATTTTTCTTTCGAATGTTTTCGTCACTTCCTATGATTAATTGGTTCTTCTGACTTTCTGAAACTGTCGAAAAAATTCTAATTCATATGAATACTGAGCTGATTATCCATCTCTTATCCACGCTCGTTTCCCGTCCTCACTGTCACAATCCAACATCAAATTCAAAATCCTCATGAATGTTGCCATGAATTGAAATGCCTCCATTTTGGTTCGAAATTTAATAAAAAGAAACTAAAGAGTCAGAAACAGATGAGTTTCTATTTCCGCTAAAATCGTCCACGCCACAGATAGGAAAGAAAATTGGAATACGGTTGTTAATGAAATAGAGGTTAAAAAACACTCCATGAGCCGTGTTCCTAGAAATCGGTGACCCGGATTTTCCCGTATGTCTGAAACGCAAGTTCCATCTGGCGACATACGGCTTATGGAATATTTTTAATTTATAATCTAAGTAACAGTTAAGTAATTTTTCTGATAAGCGATACTTGTCCAAGACTATACGGCAATCTTGCAAATATCGATTATTCCGACACTGAAGTTACACATGGACGCTGTAAACCAGATCAAAGGCTTATTAGATAATGTTTGGGATGTTATAAGCCAAAAAAGGTAGGTTGTTTTTACGTATTACATAACACCTCATTATTATGAATAGCTCCTCCTTCCTAGTCAGGCATCATAATTTTTATACAAATACCGTAAATAGTGCCACATCATGAAATGGAATTGATTTTCGAAAGATGAAATATTTTTATAATCTTCGGTGAAGTTCTGAGGTAAAAGATACTGATTACATTCCTTCAATTTTTTCAATTAAATTCAACCAGAAACAAACGTTTCGAAAGCGCAAAGAACTAAATTGCTAACTTATGAAATCACATTCTGTTAACGATGATTTGGAGAATGGAATATTAAGTACCTTGTTCGTACCTCCAAATGATTAATCCAGATAGCCATTAATACGAAGAAAGGAAATAACGTATTGGAAAATTCCACTGTAAGTTTCACAGCGGTTTCGATTAGTTATCGTCATATTGGGGTGTAGGATGAAGCGGCTAAAGATATTATATCCCAGAATTACTTCGTTCTGAACATGAAGGTTATCTCAGCTAGTCAAAACTGGTAGTTTCAATAAATATTTAAGTAGGATTTTAAATGCTTTATTTCTTTGCCTTCCTGTTTGTACTCCCAAATGGGATTTCGTCAATAAATTTTGCTCTACGCCTCTATTTCTTTAATTGTCATACTTGATAGATCTAAAGCGACCAAAAAAGCAGTTGAAATATTCTTTAAAACTCTCCAAATTTAAATTCAACCGAAAAAAACTATTTAACTTGAAAACCATCAATTGCATGAATAAAAAGGTAATAAAATTCCTTAAACCTCTCAGCACATCAGATATATTGCTCTGGTAATCTACATAAGTACGAATCTTACAATAACTCGACTTTCTAAACACTAGGGTACTCATGTGCTGAAATTGCTTGGTTGAGGACTTTCGTTAAAATTTCATTTCAACTCCAAAAGAAACACCATGGTTGATCCGGAGGAAAACCTATTAGATTTCAATTTAGATTTGAGATAAGTTAGACTAACAATAGCTACTTCAAGTGCAAAATATCTTAAGACTAAAAACGTTGAAACATAATCATTCGTAGAAATTTGGGAAATATACACTATAAAAATTTAGTTATATGGACAAATTATGAAGCATAATTAAGCCAGTTTGCTTAGACTAATCGCCAAAACAAGCAAAAATATGCGTTAGACAAGTGAAATTTGATATGCAGGTAAGGAGTAAAGGAATGCTACCGCCTAGCGGAGCCATCAGCCGGTGTGTCTACAAAGCTTTCCTAAAAACGAAGTGAAACTGCTCTCCAGGGTAGCTTAATTGTTTGTGAGAAAGGGTTCTCAACCTTTTAGCTTTCTATGCTCCATCGACTTCAGAGTAAATTATTCCGTGCCCTATTCATTATGATAAGAAATAAAATTAAAAGTTAACCAGAGTACTAACGCGGTATGGCAGTTGATATGGTAATCATAGAAACAGTATGAAATCACCTGCATATCGGAAACTTTAATAGCATAATATCCTTATTCATCTACTGTTTACCGCGATCCATTGAAGCTTTCTCTGCCTTCTGGCGTAAGATAATTTCAAAACGTACTCCGTATTTCCCACGGTTTATTTACGTATGTACGACCGGTTTCGACCAAGACGGTCATCTTCATCAACAAATGGTTCCACAATATTTGTCAAAAACACCTTGAGTTTCTAGAGTAAGGTTACCATAAGTTAGTAACCCCAGGTGAAGAACATCTGCCCGGAAATTTGAAGAGATATGTAGATCTAGGTTTGAGAGTCATTCACCAATGACTTTTGCACTTCCGTTTACTCCGAAGTCGATCTGACGCGAAGATAGTTCGCCAACCTAGATCCTCCAAAAGGCAATCACGTCCGATGGTGATGAAATAGTACCATCGTTAAAAACTCCATACCACACCGACTTATATCGAATCTTTTTACCTTCTCACCAAAGAGATTTCATCGATTTTATGGTATGCAATAAACCGAGTAACTATCGACTGGCAGTCAACTTCCGGCAACCCTTCTTAGGCTGACGGATGGGGCACAAAGCGGAAAGGTGTGCCTTTTTACCCCTGAGGGGTTACGATAATGTACAGGAAGCAGAAATGTTTTCCCTAAAGAAGTGTTTTCTGCTGTTTCTCGACTTTTTTTCCTCCCGAAGATGATTTCCTCGAACGTGCGACGGTAAACGTTATCGACAGGCTTTTGACTGCGGCTCTCAGCATAGTAATAATCATAACAAGGTTACGACTTCCCTTTTGGAATCCCTTCATTGCGCTAGCTACGACTCTTTGCGGAAGCTTCTATTAAGCTATTTCTTTTCCTCTGGCATTCCCTAATGCTTAAGGATTATTTTAAAGTTTCTCGCAAATTACCGGTTGGAAACATTAGCGAATACGGCGAGACTTCAGTCCTCTGCGTTAATTTATTTCCCCTCTGTATCTGCTCCCGACAAGTTAAAAAAGACCTGGAAAGGTTTCCCACGGAAGAATGATTTCCGGAATGATGTAAAATCGCTTCCGCTCCGAGTTTCTGAGAGGTCGTGAATTTGATTGTTTCGAAGTATTTATCGATGCTTTTATCCGAAAGTTTTCCATTTCCTCAACGAAGATTATATTAGTTTTTAATTTAATCAAAGTGAATCTTCTCTCGATAGATACTCCATTACACACAAGTTGATAAAATAATCGACGTTTTCTGTTCTCGCCAGCTTTAATGAGATAACTATGATTTCACATCATGTTTAGTAGGCATCCGCATTATCATCATTCACTTTATCATCCTGCGGTTTTTGCATTTTCTGCATTTATATTATGATGAAATTATATTTCTCATTTGTTAGCAGTATTGTTAAAAGTGATTTGACGGCTACTTACGCACGTCTGGGCTTCCACCATGGGAATCGAACCCGAGACCGCTTTTACAAAAGCCGAACGGGCTACCCACTTGGATATTAGGGACCCCCTATTTTCTATTAGTCTTTTGGCATGGTTTAAAGGAAAATGAATCTTTCATTTACTCTTGGTTCAGTCTTGGTGATGATTGTGATAAAATGAAAGCTACTGAGGTACAAGAGATGCTAAATAATGGTGACCATCATGGCCGCTCTCTGTCGAATACTTTGAGAAGCGTCATTCATAGGATCACTATGCTGCACTTAGGTGGACGACCCTATGATGGCATTCTGACTAGGTGAGATCAGAATGGGCAAACTTCCTCACTCCTCATTTTTCCTAGAGGCTACATCCCCTCTACAAAGTTGTTTGGGGCTATCGGAGGGCGGGTTGATGATACAACCAGTCTTTGCGTTGAATACTACACAGGTATTTGCATCCTATTTAAAATAACTTCCATCATCAATTTTAATTACATTTTACATTATTTATGTAAAATGAGTATCTTATGATATCTAATGTATGATCATGTATATCTGGTGAGAGCTCCTCGTTTGACCAGCGAGTGTCGGTCAAACGAAGTAGACCCATATCTGGTATATGATCACTATGAAAAGGGTTAGAGGTGACCTTGCACGTAAAAGCTTGCACCTAAAAAAATCCCAATCGGCTGGCATGAGCAGGACGGTGACTCTGGGATGTCGTGGCAGCGAACTATGTCGATTAACTGGACGAACTAATGATACCTTCTCTACAAAGTCTCTCAAACGTTATGTATGTATGTTCTGGCTGGATATACCAGTGGTTACAGCAGCCAAACGGAAATTGGGAGACCCAGGTTCGTGTCCCGGAAATGAATGGGAAAAGAAATGAATTAATTACTGACCTCAAGTAATTCTCAATTATCCATGCTATGAGTAGCGAAGGCTGAAGGCCTAAGCTGACTACAATCTAACTATATGAATTTTCGCGTAAATTATGCTCCGCAGATTCTATAGTATTATACAAAATATTTTGCATGATAAACCAAAGAAGCCTGGCACAAAAATAAACGTTACAAAAACTGAAGCTATGGGATTTACCAAAGGAAAATAGCTGATAATCTGGGTTGATAGGAACAACTGAAGCAGGTAGATGAATTCCCCTACTTGACTTTTATTCTTTCATTTGATGGAGGATGTACTGAGGCCAGAAGGAGTACAGCATTAGACGAGGGAACTTTCATGAAGTGAAAGGGACTGATGACTAGAGGTCTTCATAAAGGAATCAGGAAAAGATTGGTAAAATCTTTGGCGTGGTGTGCACTGCTGTATGGATTTGAAATGTGGACTCTGAGGAAGGGAGGCATCAAAAGATCTGAGATCGGAGTGTGCCAAAGGATGGAGAAGTAAGTTCGGTTGGTGGAAAAACGAACCAAGAAGTGCTGGAGATGGTAGGAGAAGAGAGATATTTGAAGTAATTCAACGACGGCAGAGAAAATGGGTGGGTCAGATATTGAGTAGGGAGAGGTTTCTCAAGATATTAAAAATTAAGTTAATAAATAAGGGAAAATGCCGAGGGTAAGATAAAAGTAATATGTGTTGGATGATATTACGGGCGAGATAAGTTATAAAGAAATAAGGAAAAGTGCTTTATGGGAACATGAACCTACCATTGTCACCTGTCAATGTCATCATGACTATCATGATGATACTGATAACATTATAAATAACAATACCATGGAAAGATTTTCCGTGCGTTACAAATGCGCGGATGAAAACATCTCAGTAAGTAATTTATTTTCTAGGGGCCAACTTAATGAATTGTTTCCAAAACTTTTCAGATAGATTATAATGTAAGAAAAAGAAGGTTGGAACACGGCTGTATATAAATTAGAGGTTTAAAAACACTCCGTAAGCCGTATGTCGGGTGGCGGAACTCGCGTTTAGAGACAAACGGTAAGCTTCGGATTACCGATTTCTGGGAAGCCCAGAAGTCGGTAGTCCGGAGCTTCCCGTTTGTCTCTAAACGCGAGTTCCGCCAGCCGACATACGGCTTACGGAGTGTTTTTAAACCTCTAATAGCTTATAATGTTCGATGTATGCATAAAAGTTCTCTTGTAAGTTTAATTAGCCATCCATCTTCATTCGAAAGATACCTGTTAACTGTAATAATTCGTTACTATAAAATGCTTGTCTCGTACGATATTTCATTAACCTTACCCTAATTTCTTTGTAGTTCAGTTACTCGTTATTATGGAGCCAGGAGGTAGCTGCATAATTCTCATAAATTAGCCATAATATAATTACATGTAAACCGAAGTAATAATAATTATAATAATACCACGTCATTTGAGCGAGATAGAGATTAAAAGTGTCCTCTTCTCACTAACCCATATACAAGTATATAAATAAATTACGTCTTTATTTTCTGCGAGATTGACACTATAATGTCTCCCCTTCCATGTAACTCATCATCAAAGTAACTTAGATCTAATTCGCAAGCAAAACTAAAAAGTAATTAAAAGGAATAGAAACAAATTATTTGTGGATTGAAAAAACCTAACTGAAGCTTAGTACCCACAACAGAAAAACACCCACAAGGATGGGGTGAATAAAAAAAACCTGCACAAACCTACTTATAGTAATAACTAAAAGGAAGTAAAGCAAATACTCTTACAATCTGGAAATGAAAATATGATCAAGTAAAAATATGAAACACAAATAATAAACACTGAAAATAGTGGACATTACCAATAAAAAAACCATTATGACACCCCCTGCCATATAACACCCGCCACTGGCGGCTTACTGGGTACTTATCCAAATCTAAAGTTCATAGACATTTTCTATGAACTGTCGGGTAAATGCTGAGAAAATTAAAAACTGTAGTACATACATAAACGTATGCACTACAAGAATAATAAGTATTTACACTTATAATCACTATGATTCACTAAGAGTTCACATATGCGGAGAGGACGCTGTGAGAAACCACTTGGTCGAACCTTCCACAGCAACGGTGGCCATTCGAGCTAAGGCCAGCTGATGAACCTAACAATGTAAAATAACCGAATTTACTCCAGGTCCTGAGGGACGGATACATCAGGCGGAGATTTCCGACTTGTCTTCATAAGAAGCCTTACCGGATGGCCCAAGGTCTTACAGCCACTTGGGAGGACCCGTTCAAGCACCTCATTAGGTTCTAATGAAGGGGAAGGCCGAAGGTGATGAATACACGACGACGGAAGGAAACACGTTTCTTTCTCATTAAGGTGGCAAATAAAAAAGAGTAGGGAAAATAAGTCTGGTTTACAATGACCCATGAGGTACGCCGATGATTAAAAATGGTAAATATCGAAATTTTTTTTGCTTAAATTGAAGCATTTTCAATTAACTTGCGAGACAATATCAGAAGTACTTCCCAAAATCAGGTCAATACTATTACACGAAAATACCGGATCATTTTAACAAATAACTCAACTTTCTTTCAGATTTAAAGTTATATTTTAGATATTAAACTTGTGTATAATTTGTGCTAAAAATTGTTTCATGCCGCTTTAAATACATCTGTCCTTATTACATAATTTGTACATTTGATTTTAAATTCACATAACGAAAATGAAAATTTTCGCTCTTTTGTGGTAATATAAATCTTGCGTGGATGTGATACTTTCATATAAGGAAACCTTAAGGCACAGTATTATAATGTATACTTTATATGGACTAACTAATGTTCAATTTATATCCTGGTATTACAATGATTTAATAGAGTTTAAGTGAGGATTATTGTTGATACCTATGCTAATTCACCGTATATGTAGGAGATCCAAATAAATGTTCAAGTAATGACAAGTGTTGATATTCACTTAATTCACAAGATTGTTTCCCTTTTAAACTAAGAAATGCAACCAGTAAACGATACACGATAGCAAAATCAAGAATAAGTAGTAAATTTAAGCGATAACTCTTTCAAGAAAAATATCTTCATATTATAATTCGAGAAAAATCCTCAGTGAATTATTGAGATTAAGGAAACTGAATAAAATTAAACACCTCAGTAAAAGCGATGACGTAACTTGTACGCAAATTCGTTCAATTCTTGATTACGGTAATCATACCATTGTTACTGAAAGGGGCGTTTTCCTTTGTTGTTACGTATTCATTTTATTTAACTCTCCCCTTAATTATAAAAACATATTGATCCATTTTCATAGGGCTTTCCTGGCTAGAAAAACGCAACTCCTTTAAAATATCCTTATTTCTTAGCTAAAGGTCAAGCGGTTTGTACATACTATACATTTGGAAAACGCCTACGCTTTCAAACCAATTGGCAAATGGACCAGCACTGAAGAGATATAGGGGGACTTGTGGGATAGCAATCTACTCACGCAATTACGTCTCTAATATAAACTGAAAGGGTTTATCTGGTACGCGGAGACCCTCTCTAACCATCCTGATTTATAATCTTACAAATAACACACGCTTCCATAACTTCCAATGGTTTTCTGTCCGTTCTTGTATATCTCTCTGTTATTTTAATGTGTTTTATAAAATACGCAGAATTCATACACCACAAGCCGCCCATCGGATTGATGTTCGGAATATCTTCTTGTTTCTACACAAAGTAACTAGAAACGTTGCATAAAAAATAACTAGAAATTTAGTACATAAATGCAGTTTACAGTGGCTGCTTTTACCTCTAATGTATCATGAATATGATAAAAATGTCAAGGTGATTGATTATATTTGTACACCTAATGATCTTTCGTAACTTAAATTAAAACATTATGAGCAGTATCGATTGTGCAGGTCTTAATCTGATGGCATTCCATGACAACTGAGAGCGTATTGAATAAACAGTTTTTTTTTTATACGAAACCACAATCCATTCTGTGGTTTTTTGAATTTTTAGTCACCACGCACTTTATCATTATGAATAGCTTCGAACTCAAATATGGAGCCGTGAATGCTGCACATCATCGTATTAATTATTTTGATGCCATGGCACGTGAAATTAAGCATATCCCCCCTCACTCAGAAATTTCACAATTAATGATATTGTTGAAAATTATATTAGTTTCATGAAAAAAGCGTACGTATTTGCGGCCTGCCGACCCCCGAGCTATAGGATATTAGGAGGATTTGTTGAATAAAAACATAGATTTGAACAACAAAGATATATAACTTTTACTTCATCTTTGTTGTACAAAACCTTTCATATTCAGCCAATCCTCGTCATGTCAAGATTCCACAAATTGACGGACGCCTCGTGAATTTAATTTGCTATTAGGCCAGCCGAGTATTAAGTTTGCGCAGGCCTGAAGCCATGTTTTTGATAACACCATGTTTTTAATACCTCACACTTCAAGTTGAACGCAGTAAATTTTCCTATGCCTTTGAAGAACTGAAGTTCTTCTCTTAACGTCAGATATATGTACAAAAGAGTTTTCGTAGGTTTTTAAACATATGACCATTCAATCCTAATAAACTAGCTAATCTACTCATTATGTAACGCATTCTAAAATACAATTGCAAGGAAAATTTTTAAGAGTATATTACTCACAATTACGTGCAAACCGTAGCATCATTTGAGATAAATCTTAAAAAAGAGAAACAACAAAAAATTTTTAATGTTCATTAGCTCCCAAATTCACCGCCTCGCTTATCTGTCTTTCTAAAGTCATTTAATTACATTTTTCTGCGCCTTAACTTACTATTAACTATGTAATTAACTTTTACCATTCTGCTTAACCTCAGTTTTCGAAATGCAAATCACGCATCCCAAAATTTAATGAACGGGATTACCTCAGATATGGAAACTTCTGGTAATGTTGGATTGATTACGATTAAAGGCGTAAATATAATTCTTACTTGCTTGTACCCATGGTTTTCCGACTGCTGGAGTTGCAGCTATATGTATTCCGTATCCAATCAGTGCGTGGGCTGTGATCTCTCTATCTCCATCTTATAATGTCAATGGAAATAGTCCTTTCTTGCAATTTGTCCACACGCACTCACCCACTTGTTTATCAGTCTTATTTCGAATCCGTTTCTCTCAAACTTAACTATACGGAAATTCCTTTTATAAATTTACTGCCTTGATAACACTAAAGGATTTCACACACACATACATGGCACGAAGATGTCACATAAATGCAAACATTTTCACTCTAAAAGACTGAGGGAAAGGGGTACCCGATTCTCCATCAATAGGACAATTTCATAACTGCCATTATGGATGCAACTCCTTACTTTTGCCAGATCTGCTTCAGTAACACAATACCATTACAATATGCACTATAGAGGAAAACTGATTACACCATGTTTTTTATACCTCACACTTCAAGTTCAACGCAGTAAATTTTCCTTTGCCTAGAAATCCGAGGTAAATATAGGCAAGTCTTTCAGAAAATGGATGTGATAATAAACAAATTGGAGGAGATATTGTGAATATATGAAGCTGGTACGATAGATTTGTTGTAACAAACTACACACAAATTCTATATCTCTCATAGTAGGTTCTATGCACTGAATTAGGAAATTTCAACACCCGTTCACTGCAAGGCGAAAATGACACTGACCACTTTTCCCTTAAAATAGACTTCGACCAATGACGAGCTTCAAACTCAACCACATGACATCTACCTCGAGGCCACCACTCAGAACTGCTGAGGGAACTCCGAAGGTTGAGGTAACTGACACATTCCGAGCACCTGTGGCCGCTCTCGGATTCGGTCAAATTGCAATCTGACTCTTGGAAAAGTCGCAAATCGGCTCAAGATTTAAGGAGTAATTGAAATCAAAATTACTAATGTAATTGCGTCATAAGGGCCAAGTGCTCATTTATATGGTAGGTTTTTCCTTGAACTTGGAGAGCACCTTGACATTAGCGCCCTAGGAGGAAATTTTCAGCGCACCCCATTTGTTTTTATACACTAATTACCGTTAAGAGCCTCCGTAACATTTTTCGTCCTTTTGGAGAGGACTTCCCCGAAAAAGTCTTTCCTCTTCACCCCTTTCACACCATGTTGCCAGGGTTCAGGGCTCGAGGGCGAATCTTTTTCCCTCGTGGGTCTTAAACACCCACATTAAAGTATTTATCAATTGGAACCAAAATTCAATGCGTTAAATTAGTAAAACCTTAAAAATAGGCTCAAAAAGTTTTACACTGTTACTTAGCCCCCTAAATTCCTCATAAGCCTCACCAGTATTTCGCCAATTTCAATGTAAAAGATTTCTGCCATCGTAAAAGAAGTTAAGTAATATATCATCCTATAATTATTTCGCGCAAACTCATCGCGGCGTAACCATTGAGAATCTTCGCGGTAAGTTAAATTTCCACTACGGAATCAGCTGCTTGTAAGATTACGATTTCTCTCGTGAAGATCTTGTGCTTCCCGGCGAATTTCTTGAAGAAATCTCTCTCGAATTTCCATCCAAGTCAGGGCGTTGGTTGTCACCGACGCGTCGCGACGCGTCGGTGACAGTAGCGACGCGTCGCTTCGGCTACTCTCTCTGCAGCCATCTTCAGGATGTTACCACTGTTTGTCGGCAGCCATGTTCAGGGTGTTACACCCTAAATAATAAATGTTTTATTTCCGACATGAACCATTTTCATGTCTTATTTCTATTATTTATGTGAGATTTCATGCGGACAAATAAGTACGTAGGTCTTGGGTATCAATAAAACAAGCAATTTTAATACAGAATTGAGATAATGGGAAAATAGTAAGCGTTCCTGCTCTTTATCATCCAGGTCGTTATTGGTTATTCGAATCTAATTAACCTTTTGACCTATTTTTCGAAATAAACAACGACTTACGTTGAGTATTAATAATTTATCTTATATCTGACGTCATATCATGTGTAATGGAAGCGTAATCCCGTCATTATCTTTATTAATTATTAATAGAATTCATACTTCGTGTTTTCCACGACTGCGGTCATAAATATATTTCCATAGAGAATTAAAATAGTAACTAACGGTAACTGTTAAATATTGACAATTTCATAGGTCAAACCGTTCGCTGTGAACCTCCATATCAGTTCAAGAGCACTCTTGTTTGGTTACATCACAACCTGAAAAACGGCACGTGGTAAATATTTTCTGCCCAAAATAGAATCTACATTTTTTTGAAAGTTGGAATTTATGAAATGGGTTCGAGGGTACTATGGGCTCGTATCATAAATAATATTATAGTTCAACGTATAATTTCCTTAATAATTGTATTACGGTGCATATATACCTCTCTTACTATGTTACGAATAAAATAAACAAGTTTCTGTTTCTTCAAGCGAACGGACGTTTCGCCCAAAGACTAATCACCCAAGAGTCCGTTCGCACAAGAAAATTTTACCTTGGAGAATTGAAAATACCCTCATCCCAACATGTCAATATTCCATCTTCAAATTTGTATTTAGAACATCTATGTTACCTACGACGACAAACAACCTTCGATTCTCTGTATTTCAAGCATAATGTGTGAAAATACTCTTCCCGATAAGTGTATAATTTGCATCTTAAAAGAGGGAACACCTCGTAATTTCCACAATAGATTTTTACTACTTCTGTTGATGAAACAGATATATATAGACAAAAATCTGCACTGGAAATTACGAAATGCACTTTCTTTTAAGATGTGTGTTGAGTTCAGCGAAGTCACGCTTGAATGTATTAATTTTATCGCACAATTTGATTTATTTCTCTAATAACAGTTATAATGCTATGGAAAATTTTCCAGAAAAGTGCATTTTAATTTTTTTATATTAGATGACGAAAATCCCAGTTTTTCCGAACTATTTGCTCTCATTAAATTTTTAAGCCACCTGTATTTAGTACGCAAGTTCTAATCACCTGTCGAGGTAGTGTGCAGCCTTTAACGTAACATTGGCTCGAATATTAATAAGAGTTTAAAGGTGAAGTTCAATCTTTCGCATGTTGTATCTCTCGTGTCCGAAGTACTTTTTGCGGAAGGGAATCCAGCCGAAACGTGAAAAATGTACGTAAAATTGACAACAAGAATTGGGAATTTGCTCCCTTTGCACCCGCAACTGCGCGGAGTGTGTCAAACATACCGCGCTCCGATGCTCAACGCAAACAATCCCTAAATGACCTCCACCGCAAGCTTTCATGGAAGTAAAACATTCAGCACAGCTTCCGCAGCACTTCCCTTTTGGGTACCGCCATTCAAGAATCGTCACGGAAGAGAAATTAAAAAATTGAAAGAACAACACAGGACCCGATCGACCCGACCTCTTCAAACGGAGCACTGAATCACGATGGATCGAACCACGAGCTATGAATATAAAACGCGACCCAGTATTTTTAACCAGAAAAAGACGCTAGAAAGGCTGTGTTTCGTAGAATTGAGAGGGTGCAAAGAATGGTCCCCGTGGTACATCTCCAACGATATGGCTTTAATGCCCAAAAAACTACGATGCCCCTAATCCTGTTCTTCAGTATGGACACCTTCCGGAAGAAGAAAACTATTTGACACGCGACAATCGTCCAGGTTCGATTACACTCAATGTGTAGCATAAAAGCGGATAGGTCAATGGCTTTCGTAAAAGGCGCAGTCCAGAATGGGATTGAATAGCCGTTCGTGGGCGGTTTTGGCCGTTTTAAAGAGTAACTAGGCCGTAGAAGTTGACGGAATAGGAGCTGCTTGAGTGCTGTTTTCGTTTTCAGAAAAAAATGGGCAGGATAAAGAGGGAGGAATGGTAGTTGAAAGTTGCACCGCTCGCCTCCCGCGGCGCTTTTCCAAATGGATGAAAGAAGAAAAATTCAAAGCGGCGAGTGCGTTTTATGCCCATTGAAAAAAATGCGGCCAGCTTCTATTGTTGGCCCGTTAGTTAATCGTGGCCTTTCTATCCTTTTACACCTTCGGTAAGAAGGTCGAATTAATTCTATGCATAAAATACAGGATTGGGCCAGCTAATAGGAAGGCCTAATGAAGCAATAGTTCTCGGAAACTGAAAGCGTTGGAACGCTATGAAGTTTTCTATTCCGGTCTTTCGTGGCGTAATTTGAAAGAAGCCTTGTTATTGTTTGCATTTCAGTTTCCCCTCAGGGGTGCGCATGGACTGAGGCATACGATGGTTTGAATATTGGAGTTGAAAATGATGGACGATTTCGTGCCACTCAGATGTCCCGTATAATTTAAAAACAGAGTAATGCTCTCAAAGCTTATGTTATATAAAAGATTCGTAATATAGTTTTGCACAAAAATCTACGAATAAATTACCTAACCGGGGAAGCAAGCAACTAGCAACCGAAAATACGTAAAGATAACGAATCGGAAAAATGTATATTTTCCACCACTCTCAAAGTTTGCAAATTTATTCGCATTTCCATAACAGCCTTCCTTCCTAATATGGACCAAATAAATACAGGCGAACGGGCTCAGGGGCAAACCTAAAGAAAAAAGAAAAGAATAGTATTCATTTGCTTAATATTTCACAGATTTGAATGTTGGTACGTTCATACTTCCTTGTTTTCCTGGGAGCATAAATACAATATTCTTGAATATTTAAGAGCGAGGAACAGAATAAAAATTATACGTAAAGATTAAGGCTGCAAGGAGACTAGCGTGTTATTTCGAAATCTAATCCATAGTTATTGAAAATACAATAACAAGAGACAAAAAGAGTTATAGCTGTATAAAATAAAACGTAAATAGTTACCCAACTTTGTGGGTGTCAGAGGAAAGCGAATCCACATTTAAGGAGACAAAATCACATGCAGGAAGGAGCACACGAAATTGGAGGCGTAAAAAACCTGTGAAGTCTACTGATAGTTTGACTAAGATTTTAAATGTATATAGGAACCTTACAGTAAACACAGACTAAACGCTTCTACCAAATTTTAGTTCAAATAGTAACGGATATTTCCAGTTCACATAAAACGAAATAAGTAATAAAGTAACGACTCCTACACAATTATCAGATGTAATTCTTATATGCAAAGTTTTCCCCTTTAGCGACAACCTCCAATAGAACAGCTAAGTAGAAGTTAGATAGTGCGGTTATATTACCTATGAAATATCTTCATGCGTAATTAAATATGTATGAATATGTATGGTACTAAAGGCCGTTCAAGGGATTAAAAAGAGGCAAGGGAAGGTTTTCTGGCACAATCAATCCAGTGATGTTACAAAATCCATCAAATGTTCGTCATTAAAACTTTTGATTCCCAAAAAAGGCAAACCTCTCAAAGTTTGCAAATTTAGTGGCATTTCCATAAACATTTACATACGGAAATCGCATTTCTGATGGAAGCCCCAGCCATAATTTTTTCAAAATCGATCCCTTCTTCAATGGTTCAACACATTTTCAGAACAAATATTCGGATTTCTAGGAGTGGATACCACATTCCCTCAGAAAAAGTGGGTATGGAAAAAGACTGAATGGCCGAAACTCGATGCCTTCACCTGCAAAGCCACCTTTACCATGTTCCCGGGAGGTAAAATTTCCTCGTTTGTCCTAATGTTGGCTAGTTGTTGTCTGCAATAAACGACAAATGAAAAGAAAGTTTCATTTCCCACAGATTCATTTACATACGTACATATTTACCATAAAAATTTACGCGAAACTTCGACGCCATAGGACCAAAAATAAGGAAATCGTTTTATCGTCGCCTGAATACGACGATATAGAAATCACTCGGACGGAAATGAATTTGTGGAAACGTAATCTCTTTCATCTCATCGAAATGGACGTCGGCGCCATCTGCTTCTATTGAGTGTGTTTCAGAGCTTTCTTGGAAATACATCCCAACAATACCAGGTGAATGAACATAAGCAGACATGGCCTGATTGGAATAAAACGTGACCGGGCCACGCATTTCACACATTGAGACTGCTTTATCTGGGGCTAAATGTTCAACTACGGAATGAGAGTCAATTCTTATGCAGAACTGTACTTGTACATTGTAATAGTGTTATATTTTAACATTCAATTTAACTGTCGGAGAATTTCGAAGTACGTATTTATTACAGAGGGTGTAGTTAAGTCATGATTAAGAGTTTTTGCTTCTGAACACAGTTTCTCCTAAGAGAACTTCTGTTCTCCCATAAAGAATGTCGATGAGCCAATTATATTTTATTTTTCCTTGCTATAGTTGCGATAAAAATATTCTTAGAAACTGATATTTAGCTCGGAACTTACAGCGGTTTGGTTTGTCAAGGGAGATTTTAGATTCGACAGTAGTGTTTCGGCTATGATAGAATCCCTCCGGTGGACCTCGCTTAGAGATAGAAGACTTCATTACCGACGCGACGTATGCTTTTCGAAAAGTACAGATCCCATCAACGAGATAGATGATAATTGTTACTCCAGTTAGCAACGTGTGCGAGCTCCAAGAGAAAACTAAGAAGCGATTCAGGGAAGTGATAGTTACTTCTGGTAATTTTTCCCGCGTAGTATCAGAGAAGCTAATAGCACTTAGGGTGTGATAGGATTATCGGTGTTTTTGCACCATCTGCCACACGTCGTTGAAGGTATGCGGGGTTTTATTGTAAAAGCAAATGTAAACTTACGCCAAATACCCAGATTGACCCCTGTAAATTGCCTCCTGATATTAGTATATATTCTGAATGGTAAATCATTATCGAGTTAAAACAAGTCGGGCTGATCATCTCGTAACAGTGCTTTTTCCTGAGTAACGGTTTCTTCGGTGTGGTTACCGTATGAGTTCAAGGACTGCCCCCTAACGTCTTAAGGAGCAATTTAATTCTCTATTAGAATTAGATGTAGTAGATATTAAAACGCTCTATTAGAGTGAACTTTTTACTATACCGTATGGTATAGTAATGGAGCGTTTTAATATGTTATACATTAATAATTACTAAAAGGTTACCCCTGACTCTGTATCGTTCAGATGTTATAGTATTGATTGTCACTAAAATTATAAACATAGTATGAATGCATTTGTATAAATATCTCAGTCACAAAATAAGATTTAGGCTTCTTATAATCGGATAACAGTTGCAGTCGTACCTGCCCAGAGTCGGATGTAAATCCAACCAAACATGATAAGCGAGGCCGGAAATATTTAGTTCAGCCAGAGGAGATTAAGCAAGTAAAGCCCTAGTAACATCTTCCCTCTGGAATCTAGCGCCCGCATTTCAAATGAGTTCCCAGAAGACGATGAGACAAACGAATCTAGTTCAAATGTTGTTGAACTCTAGTCTACGAGCAAAAATCGATATTGTAAGAAAAGTCATATTTTAACGAAAAGCGAAAATACAGCATTCGCACATACATTAAGATGCTATTGATGCACGAGTCAATAAACGTTTTTGAAAAATATTTTACCAAACCATCTATCTTTTATGACCTAGCTTTTCTACTCCATCCCACTTTAAGAGTATCTTAAGAAAGTACTGCGGTTGAATCTATTTAAACTCGAAAAATTATCTTTATGAATGTCATCCTTTAGGTTTCAGTATCTAATACATTTTTTTAAAGTGTAAGTTTACTCCGCGAACTACGGCTTGAATCCTACCAAATAAAATTGATTTTGTAACTTTACTTTTCTATATTGAAGTTATATCACGTAAATTAATTAACAAATTAAGCTAATCAATTAATCAGATTGTAATTTTTTCTCTCTGTTCCAATAATTTAAATACGATTATTATTCACGCATGGGTAATCGTGGAGAATAAACAAGTCAGACAATCAAATTACCATTATCAATCCATTAAATAATTCTTTTCCCTGTAATAATTTCTCTCGAATATAATGCGGATATTAAAATATTATCGGATCCAGTGATAAATATTTACCTTTATATGTGATCTTCCTTTGAAAAGAAATCAATCAAATATGAATTTAATCAATAAATCGCGGAACATCATAGTTTCAAAATATTGAAATTATTGTTTGGACTACTTAAGCGTGAAAGATAACGGAAAGTAGGAAACTCAAAATCGTGATTTTGTGAACTGTGATTGTAAACTCAAATTCGTGATGAATGGAAAGTGATCCAGAGGCAGCCTACGCAACAGCAACGAGCGAGTGATGAAAGGACTACATTTTTTCACCCATCCCTACATTTACATTTACATTTAAGTCCTGCAAACCGCCAATGGCGCGTGGCAGAGGGTGTAAATAATGTTAGTAAAGTGACATGCTCGATTCTGGTTGGATTATCAATCCCACCTCATTTTCTACGAAATGATTAAGTGAAGGAATAAGGTTTACGAGACAAGATGTAATGTAAGAAAAATGTAAAAATGGAAAAATGTAAAAATTTTTAAAAATAAGCTTAAATCTATTTTTTAATCATTAATCTTCCATAGTTTAAAGCTGTAATTTAATTTTATGTAACATTATAGTGTTTAGAATTAGCCATCTTGAATTATAACTTAATATTATGTACATGACTATATAGACTATCTACCATGTAAGCTAGCTTATTCACTAACAATATTATCCTTGTATTGTATTATTATATTTTTTTCCATGTCATTATCTAAGTTTAACATTCTATGATAAGCCAAATCTAAACGTATATATCTTTATGTAACTCGGTGTATGTACTTAATTGTATGTGTCTTATGTATATACTGTATGTGTCTTATGTAATGTATTGTCTACGGGAGGTTTTTGGAGGGGTTTCCCTACCGTCCTTGGGCAAATGCCAGGCAATCCTATGTTTAATATGTTATGCTCCCCTCCAGCACTGCCACCTGGCTAAAAGGCCAAATTGCAGTGAAGATGAAAATAAATAAATAAATAAATAAAAAGATGAGGATTGAGGTAATGTTCCCTTTCTTTCTTTTCTGAGCCAGAATACTCTAAGTGCAACAACTTCATGACCCCACGAATAACAATTCTTTTAACATCGTATTCTCGAGTGATCACGATGAATGCAAGTTTTCTGTTTCAATGCTCTCATATCTCCTTAGCTTTTGTATAATCAGGACCAAGAACGAGACTGAGGGGAGAATAAAGACGGAAGTAACTAAATAGATTTATTTTTACATGTCATGAAAAGTAGCAAACAATAGTACGCAGGTTTCAATGTGTGTCATCATCTTAAGGCGCTACTTTTTGTGGTTTGTAGAAATAAATCTACTTAGTCAACTAGCCTTTTGCTAAAATGGAATGCCAACGAGTATAGGCCATCAAAATCGGTTTTACTCAGAGTAGAGTTTGTATATTGTCTACCAAAAGACAAATTGAAAGTACCGCTATCGTTAAGGTGTGGTAGAAGAACGCGATCCTTAAGATGTGGTAGGGTAAACTATCAATGCGACATAAAATTTCCTGAGTTTTCAGGAAAGGTTGTAAAAATGAAGTTAACATTAGGAATATTATAATTCCTAAATTAAACTGACGATAAGAAAGGGGAATGTTTGCGGCTACATCTAAATTAAGCTCTTTTCTTCATCCCACGGTGACCAACATTACTTCCAATTTTATCGCTTTTCTTCCTTGGGGAAGCAAATAGGAGCTACGAATATACATATAAAGAAAAATTTCTGTAGTGGCACGGAAAAAAATAAGATTTCTTGTAAATAGTATTCTTTTCTGCAGGAGACCAGGGTTAATTCACATGGTGTTATTTTAAGTGTTCTTTATAATTTCCAATTCCCTTCGTTCGTTGATTTTCATCGGTTTAATTAATTTTTCCGCAAGTACCTCAAAGAATTTTTAATCTCAAAAATTGAGAAATTATCTCTGAGAAATTAACAGAGTAGATATCATTATTAATGCGGAAAGAGCTCCTGTATAGCCAAGTGGGATGCGCGTTCGTCCGTGGTAGAAGCGGTTCCGGGTTCGATTCCCGGTGAGAGTACGAAATGATCTTAGCTGTAGAGGCACTATCGAGAATACTGCCACAACTCCATAAGAAAGACCTTTCACCGATGTAGAATTACTCTAGTACGGAGGTAAAGATTTTGCTTCTAGACAGTATGAAGTCCCATTTAGAGTAGAAAACTAATTTTTGATTAATGTTATGGCCCGTAGAGAAACATTTTTAATTCAACTCGATTTCGCAGAAATCGTGTATGCTTCCTTACATTATTTTGAGAGGGCTTGATCTAATCAGGCATTCATGGAGGACTACTACGGAAAATTGAATTTTACTTGCTCTCCCGATAAAAAGGAGCCGTTATCATTTCCCAATCCTAAATTAATTTCTTAAACATTCGTCTTGAAATTGGTCAGGCAGTAAATACTGAACGAGACCAAATTGGTGAGACTAGTTCGAATGAAGATAAGAAATAAAGATCAAAGAAGAACTACTTAGCATACCAATTACTCGAAGTTATGAAAAGCGATGCAAAATGTAAATTCATTCTGTGGAGTGGACCACATTAAAACGACCTAGTATTTTGGCATAGTTTTCGAATGTTTCATTTCACTTTTAAAACCTACCCTAAGCCTATTCTAAAGAAGCGGAAATTTTGAACATAGATCTTAATTTATTGTGGCGAATAAGTGTTTTATCGTGTTAAATTATTATTTAGTTCAGAACGTAACATTGAGTGATCTAACACCACATGTGGCCTGTGCCAACTTTTAAATGAAAAACGCCTCCCATCACTGACACAGCTGATTTTTTTCCTGCCTCAATTTGTTAATAATTTATAATACAAATTCTTTTCCGGGTTAGCGGTTTCCTTTTAATGTCAGAGGCCATCAGAACTGATACGTCTACGTCAATTCTTAATCCAAATAGCTAAATTATTTAGCTCGCTAAATTATGGAATAATCCGCTGTTTTTTTTAAGAGAGTTAGCAATTCTAAAATAAAGGACGAAATGTAAAAAGAGCATTGATAAAAGTGCTACGACAGCTGAGGTCATTTCCCACGCAGGCCCCCACCGAGAATCGAACCTTAGACCGCTTTCACCGATGTCGAACGCTTTGCCCACTTGAATATCCGGGAACCTTAAAGGACGTAACTTTATAAGACCATAAACGCATAATACAGAGTCTGGCCGTTTCTGAGGTAAATAGTGGGACGGACAGACGGACAGAGGGACGGACGGAAGGACATTTGCTTTTTATAAATATGATATTCACCAAAATACCACGTCGAATCATAGTTTCACAAAATCACTCACAATTCCTTATATTCTAAATGTGGCACTCTGTGCCACGCAATTCATTGTTTAACTTTGTGGATGCTCTCCATAGTTAGAGAGGAATACAACGCGAATTTTGATCGGTACCACAAAGAATTATGAAATAGAAGTCGTGAGAGTAAAATCTAAGTGATACCAGGTAAAAGTTGTTTTTTATTCCTCTCTGAAACATTTTCATTTATTTGGTTATTTCGTCGAAAGCTTTCACAATTCGACGCTTTTCCGTTGTTATAGCTTTCTCCCGTCTATTACGGAGTGAAAGTATTCGCGTTTTATTTTTTTGGGAATTCGCAGATGGAAGATGACCTCTGATTTTCAATTTTTAAAATGCGTCTGTTTGTGAATTTCAGCAGTGAGAATGTCATTTTATATGCAGGATACGCAAAGGATTGCTCATTTTAGACTCCGATACATTTTCATAAATTTCACGTATGATCGCCGAATATTTTTTTACTTAAGAATGACGTTTATCTAAAATAAATAAGTTTAATTTGTACCGCCACTCTATTTCTAATTCTGAAAGTGTGTGATTCAGTTCCGTCTACCCATCTAATTCAATCCTGTTTTCGTATCCTAAAATAATATAAAAATTAAACGGACGAAGTAAATTTTAAGTATATGAACGAGAATATCACAGGATCGGCTTCTTTGAAGATAATGTAATATTATTTCCCTGACGTTACCCAATTTCTAGATAGAAAGGGTTCTTAGTTCTTAGTTTGTTTCCGAACTTTCATCCGTAAAGATATAATAAAAGGCAGTGAAATCTTAATTCTAGGAAAAATTGATACGTTTTACATCAAGGGATTAATGATAGTAATAACGAGAATAACATTTCTGGTTACTTATGTACTTTAGTTTATTAGTCGACAAAATTGGATTTATATAAGCTTGGTATGATCTTTGGAAGTTTCAAGGAAACAAGTATAGTAGGATAAAATTAATATGACCAAGCGTCACTTTGTGGAACTCCAAACACATGTTGAAATTAGAAGATTTCTAAGTAATTTCCACTAAATTTCTACTACTAAATTTAGTGGAAATTACTTAGAAATCTTCTTATTTCAACATGAGTATAGTAGGAGTATATTTCAGAATTGGTTTTTGGTCTGATAGTCATCGCTGATGAAAATGCAGCGTTATGTTACCAATTAATTCATTGTAAAAGGGCGCGATTGGCAAAAGTCTCATAAGCTATATCCACTATTGTTATTATTCTATTCCATTGGACTCAATTATATTCCTGTTTCATTTCAATTTTCAATCATTCAAATTTTCATTTCATTCCAAAAACGGTTCGGAATTTTGATTAAAAAATATTAGAATCATCGTCTCTATACCATTTGATCCATATTTCCTAAGTCTTAATTTTATTTCGCTTTTTAACTCTACCTGAAGAGTAACATTTCAAATTATTATTCATTTAAAAGTATTACATTTTATGACAGAAGTAAGTTGGGTAGATAGAAAAACAAATTTAAAGGTACTATATATGTTCGGGGAAGAGATGATTTTAATTATTGTAATTAAACGTCGATAGAGGAAATTAGTGGGTCAATGGTTGAGAGGAGAGGGATTGCTAAATAATTTAATTGAATAATTGAGGGTAGAATACAAGAGAAAAAGCAGAGTAAAAAACAAAGACAAAAGATTATAGATGTCATTAAGCGTGGGGTAATTTATCAGGATACGAAAGAAATGGTATTGATTGGGGAATATTAGGGCACATGATCCTACTAAAAGACAGAACACTTACGTACGAGTATGTATATCTTCGTGAAAACGCTTTTAATCGTTGTATAGCCTAAATGAGCTACGCTCTTAAGATTTCGTATCTGTCGTAATGAATCGAAACGTCATAAGAGGAATATAAACATGTTGTCATGTATACAAGGAGTGGTTGCTTATCGACCGAAGATGGATAAATAAATCTCCAAATGAATTCGCTGTAGTAGCAAATTATCCTCTGCGTCATAAAAGGCACGCCGCTCTTTAAGTGACATGCTCACATTTTGGCGATAAAGGGAGGGCAAAGGCAAACCGCGCATTAACCAACCCCTTTGATGTATTGAGTGTGTTCACGACAGCTTCATACCAGATGTGCTCTACCTGGAAAGAGAGTTGACTCAAGATCATCTCTTTGAGATAGGTCGAGATTTCTTCGCAGCACCCATCCACTACTTGATAATTAGCTTCTCACCCCTCGAAACATCTCCCTCGTGCTTGTCTTTTCCCTAATATCTTCCTACTTTTACTTCCTTTGGGAATTCCCAGCAGGATCCACCAAGCTTATTTCCTCCACGTCTATTTCATTTATTCGAATAATGCCTCATCCTTGATATCTTTCCTTAATATTTTTCCTTTATCGCATGCTCTTCACCCGATTCACTTTTCCTTAACAAGATAGAGATCTCGCCTTTAGCCCAATGTATCCTCTTTGTAATTTAGTGGTACACTACTGTTATCTAGGAAGAATATTAACCATCAGTTTATAGATGGATTTCAAAAGGAATTTTCAATGGAACATTTGCAGCCCCTAGCATTACCGGCCGCGGTGGTGGAGTGGTTAGCGCTTCAAAGTCCTGGGTTCGAGTCCCGACTAATTGGATTATTTTGTTAAGAAATACTTGTTTCCGATTTCCTCTATAAGAATTGACCGCAGGGAGAAATAAAAATAGCACCAAAACCAAATTCATCAACATCACCAATCATCGAAGGTCATCAGCCGAACCCGAGTGATGGGAATAAGGTTAAGACTGAAATTTGCAGCACTTGTATCACTAAAATTTTCCTAAAAAAATCCTTCCACAAATATGTTCTAATTTTAGCTTTTAGGTAAATATAACTAAGTTTTAATTTAAAAGTTCGTTGAAGCCGTGCCCACAGTTTGAAGGGGCCCCATTTCCCAATGGTATTTGTTTATTCCGCAGATGATAACCGATTTGTCTTTAAATGGGGCCCTGTTAGACATTTGCACCCGGGATACTTTTGGTAGGTGACTGGTTTAGAATAAATATAAGTACTGTTTAGGATTATCCTACTTTTGTTAAATACTTCCGCAAAGTTATGGGATTTCGATAGGGGATTGCCTGGTAGGGTGATGTACGGTGGGAACTTAGTGGGCCCCGTGGCCGCTACGGTAGCCGTGAACTCCTATAAGGAACCCTGAAAAATCCTACGTGATAATTGTTATCGACAAGTTGCTTTAATGCTGTTTTAAACAAATGCAATTAACGGACGGGTAGATATATACCAATTTTTTGTATTTTTATGTGTATAACTAAGTAATATTGTTTGTAATAGTTGTGTAATTCACTGTAATTAAACGTCGCCACCTGACGAAACGTCTACTGCGGCGGTATTTTCTAATAAACAAGTAAATAATTTTCGATAATTTAAATGTTACGGAGGAGTTTGAACCGAGTTTCATAAAATATATGGTAATTATTAATTTATGAGATTTTTTTCCCATTTTCAATTATGGATACACATAAGTATACATGTTTAACATACAATTCAATCATTCACGGCGTTCCTGAAATGATCAGTAAATCAATGGAGTGTAATGAATGGCATAAAATAGTAGATTTCATAAACGAATTCAAGGCTTTTTGGGTTTAATTTTAGCCAACCGATCGAAGGCGTTACTTTAATCCAGATGATAATAAGCCTGAATAACTCAATAACCAAATAATCGGGGTTTAAATTCACATATTTCGTAATTTAGAGCAGGCCTCCACTAAATGCGGTCCGCGGGCACCGCCCTTCCGTTCTTGTAAGCAGTGCGTAATGTAGACTAATTTAGATCATGCTCTTAGTATTATTCTAAATATTCTAAACTAAACTCTAAATATTCTATTTTATCGTCTTCGAAACTGTATCTTTTTGAATTGTTTTCCAAAGCACGCGTATTTTTAGTGATGAAAAAACAATGGATGAGCCTACTTTAATTATACAACCTAAATAAAAGATGAAACGAAATAGATGGGCCAGGCCCTTTGGAAGATAAATACGATCAAACTTTTGATCGTGGAAAAGATTAAGACCTCTAGAATCAACTAGCTCGACCTTGACTACGTGATAGGAATCAATAATAGGCAAGGAGAAATGCAAGTGGCATAGAGGTTGTCCACGCTGACTACACTGGGATAAATTTCAACAGACGTAAGGCAGAAAAACCGAGTGATTTTCGAGAGAAAAAACCCTGAGGCATTCCAGATGATGGAGCATCACCTTATCACATGAAATCGCCATACTCTTGGAATGGGCCGTTTGCATTTATTCCAGAAAGCTCTCAACTTTTCCGGACTATTGGGGATTTAATTTAATTTTTTCTACTTCCAACGGAAACTTTTTTCCCTTTAACATTCCGGAGCATCTCCTGAAAATCTCAAAAACCATTTCCTTAGAACTTTATGTTCCTTCCCCTCCATTTGGTTCTTTCGTACTTCGTGTATATATATCCTGACACTTGTGATTTTCATCCTGAAGATGACGCGGCACTTCGAGGTCTTATCAGAACCGCTAAATTTCTCTTTGATAGGCTGCTGAAATGCGTTGGTTTTAGCCCAGTTGGGACTACGCCACGTTTTATTTTTTTGAGGTACAGCTGTTTTTCGGTCTATGAGCTTCTTTGAAACAATGCGAAACATAACAAAGTGAATGACTTTCGACAAGGAGATGCCTCTTGATAAAAATCGCACTGAAAGGTCTGAATTTTCAAATGTGCGATACAGTTATTCATATATAAAGTTATGACTAAATTTAATTTTATATATACCTACAAGGTATTTTAAGAACAAGGATAATTCATTAGCAGACCTGCGTTACGTGATAAAAGGCATTACCGAATGCACCGCGTTGTAATTTCTTTAAATTGACATTGATTTATTTTCAGTAACTAGGAAATGGGGAATTTTAACGCAAAAGAGATATTAAAACTGTGAGTTTAAGTAAATCCCACAATCTGCGTAGAGTTCGACGGAATCGAGTTCGTAATTTTCGGAATTCCGCTAATGTTCTAAGCTTAAACATTATCCTTATTTATATGTACAAAAAATAGGGTATGACTAGTTTGCGCATCCTGCTATCACATTTCATCCTGCTTGACGGAAACGTTTACAAAAGTCCGATTATCGATATCGAGCTAAATTTGTTTATTGATACAAGATTGCACTAAGAATATTAAAGGAGAATTGACGGTTACGAGATGACAGTATTTTTTCTTACAGATTTCATGGCTTAAAGTCGAAGTGTACAAAAGGTTCATGAATGTTGACTTCATAAATACAATTGACAAGATAGTCCTTCGTACATTTAATCATGTGTAAATGTATACCAAATTCATCCTTATTTAATCAAACTATTTTCCGGTCATGATTATATTTTTGAAGTCCAAGAATTGGCATCTTCTGGCTTAGGAAGGCCAGATGTATACAACAACAGATGTATGTTAAAAATAAGTTAAGTTCCGTCATACTTGAAGGGGGCGTTTACTAGTATCGTAATAAAAGGGAAAGTGTTTTCCATTTTTACTCAAAATCTCCAATATGGCCGCCATTCCGTCCGTGAGTACTTATTTGTATTCATGAACACGGTTAAGAGAAATAATACTACTGTATCGTTGGAGTAAGCATATAGTATATTCTCTAATAATTTGGTAAGCAAGTAGAATTATCTCTGGTCGGCAAACAGATACTGGGAAGGAAAGTAATTCTTATAGAACTCTGCTCATTGAGTAGAAAACACTAGAAGAGGGTGTCATAAATATGAAAAGTAATTAAAGATGAAACGAAAAGAATGGGTCCGGCTTGAAAAAAAAATACAATAACTTTGAGTCGTCGATAAGAATAAGAACTCTAGGTTCAACTAGCCGGACTTTGGCAGACTCTATCGAAATATCGGTGATTATTTATTATCTAATTATCAGTTTTGTTTCGCGATCCGTCTCACTTATAAATTTTTCGTATTTGATTTATTTTTTCATATTTTTACAACTTAACTATTT
>KZ308541.1:563984-661847 GCA_000376725.2 Ladona fulva
CAACTTATCTATTTTATTATTATTTTTGTCTCTTGATCATTCTTATCATTGTTCGATTGTTTCGTATCTGATTATTATTTAGATTCAACTACCTTCTTTATTATTTTATTTTAATTATTTTCTTCTCGTTCATTGAATAATACGTTATATTTATTCTATTTCTCTTGTGTATATAGTGCGTCGAAAGATTTGTAAACCTAAGGCAGTGTAAACGAAGAAATACACTATGGATACAACTCAACCTTGTCATGTTTTGTTTTGAAATCATTTTATCCGAAGCGAATGGGTGATTGCAATCCGCACTGCGGCTCCGGCAGTCTAGAATAACTTCCGGGATAATAAGGCGAGAGACTTAAGAATAACTTTTCCTTCTTGAATGTAGCAGAGGTTCCGATTTTCACGATGGCGCCAGGAGTAGGCGCCAGGGTTCGCGATTAAAGTATGCTTAAATTTCCTTTAAGACCACCCATCCAATAAGTCTGCCTTTCTATTGTATTTTGCAGTAGTTCACGGTTGACTTAAATTATCCTTAGCATACTCAATTTCACTTGAAATAGATCTATGATTATTTCCCGATGTAGATCAATAATGGGGTGAGTATCGGGCCGAGCATCTTAGAGCATGGATCGGAACAATGGATTCATAAATGTGTATTCAACGATACCAGAAAATGATGTGCAAATAACTCCACATCGTTATCGTCATGGATATGAAGAGCCGCGCCAAGCCTAACTGCCTCCCGGGTGCGAACAAAATTTTCCACCCCTTAAAATTAAATACCAAAACCATACATTTCCTGATTCGCAGGTAAAAATACTTTGCAAAACTTTGAAAAACCAGGGTTTAATGACTTCGTTTCCCAGCTTTAAAATTTCACAAAACATCAGTAACAATTAATAATGCATATTCCGTATTCTAACGTAGTGTATGGTAATTATTAGCAAATAGTACTCGATACTTTTGAGTATCCTTATCTTAGCAGCAGCAGTCTCCGGAAATGTCATAAAAATCCGCAAAGCTATTTTCAAATTAGGAAAGATTCCGATCAAATCTCTAATTAAGATATAGTCCAAAACCTGAATAGGGTTTAATCTTGGTACCAGAAAATCTTTTATTGATTCCAATTCTACGATTAAATCCATTGCACAAATATTCCTTTCTCGTCCTCAGTTATCCATAATTCTTTCCTCTAAATGTTCGAAAATCTTTAATTTCATACCATGATCTTTTCTAGATAATTCGGATATATGTATGTAAAAAATAGCGTTGTTGTAACAATAGTAATGGTTGATTAAGTTTCTGTTGCCGCCTTTAAAATGCCGCCGCCCGGGTGCGGTGCACCCCTTACACACACAGTACGGCTCTGATTGGTATGTTTCAAGATTTTTGCTAAATCGCGATATTGCTCACGGAAAAACTATAGCAAATGCTTTGCATCTTCGTCAGCGGTGAAATTTATTAAAATTATCCGCTTTTTTGTGTAACTTAAAAGGAATAGAAGTTAGGAAAGCGACGTAAATTAGACATATTTATTTTAGTTAATTTTTATATACTGCGATACAGTTATTCATATATAAAGTTATGACTAAATTTAATTTTATATATACCTACAAGGTATTTTAAGAACAAGGATAATTCATTAGCAGACCTGCGTTACGTGATAAAAGGCATTACCGAATGCACCGCGTTGTAATTTCTTTAAATTGACATTGATTTATTTTCAGTAACTAGGAAATGGGGAATTTTAACGCAAAAGAGATATTAAAACTGTGAGTTTAAGTAAATCCCACAATCTGCGTAGAGTTCGACGGAATCGAGTTCGTAATTTTCGGAATTCCGCTAATGTTCTAAGCTTAAACATTATCCTTATTTATATGTACAAAAAATAGGGTATGACTAGTTTGCGCATCCTGCTATCACATTTCATCCTGCTTGACGGAAACGTTTACAAAAGTCCGATTATCGATATCGAGCTAAATTTGTTTATTGATACAAGATTGCACTAAGAATATTAAAGGAGAATTGACGGTTACGAGATGACAGTATTTTTTCTTACAGATTTCATGGCTTAAAGTCGAAGTGTACAAAAGGTTCATGAATGTTGACTTCATAAATACAATTGACAAGATAGTCCTTCGTACATTTAATCATGTGTAAATGTATACCAAATTCATCCTTATTTAATCAAACTATTTTCCGGTCATGATTATATTTTTGAAGTCCAAGAATTGGCATCTTCTGGCTTAGGAAGGCCAGATGTATACAACAACAGATGTATGTTAAAAATAAGTTAAGTTCCGTCATACTTGAAGGGGGCGTTTACTAGTATCGTAATAAAAGGGAAAGTGTTTTCCATTTTTACTCAAAATCTCCAATATGGCCGCCATTCCGTCCGTGAGTACTTATTTGTATTCATGAACACGGTTAACATAAATAATACTACTGTGTCGTTGGAGTAAGCATATAGTATATTCTCTAATAATTTGGTAAGCAAGTAGAATTATCTCTGGTCGGCAAACAGATACTGGGAAGGAAAGTAATTCGTATAGAACTCAGCTCATTGAGTAGAAAACACTAGAAGAGGGTGTCATAAATATGAAAAGTAATTAAAGATGAAACGAAAAGAATGGGTCCGGCTTGAAAAAAAAATACAATAACTTTGAGTCGTCGATAAGAATAAGAACTATAGGTTCAACTAGCCGGACTTTGGCAGACTCTATCGAAATATCGGTGATTATTTATTATCTAATTATCAGTTTTGTTTCGCGATCCGTCTCACTTATAAATTTTTCGTATTTGNCGTTCATTGAATAATACGTTATATTTATTCTATTTCTCTTGTGTATATAGTGCGTCGAAAGATTTGTAAACCTAAGGCAGTGTAAACGAAGAAATACACTATGGATACAACTCAACCTTGTCATGTTTTGTTTTGAAATCATTTTATCCGAAGCGAATGGGTGATTGCAATCCGCACTGCGGCTCCGGCAGTCTAGAATAACTTCCGGGATAATAAGGCGAGAGACTTAAGAATAACTTTTCCTTCTTGAATCTAGCAGAGGTTCCGATTTTCACGATGGCGCCAGGAGTAGGCGCCAGGGTTCGCGATTAAAGTATGCTTAAATTTCCTTTAAGACCACCCATCCAATAAGTCTGCCTTTCTATTGTATTTTGCAGTAGTTCACGGTTGACTTAAATTAGCCTTAGCATACTCAATTTCACTTGAAATAGACCTATGATTATTTCCCGATGTACATCAATAATGGGCTGAGCATTGGGCTGAGCATCTTAGAGTTTGAATCGGAACAATGGATTCATAAATGTATGTGGATAACATATATGGGGGGTTCTCCTTACACCACTTTGTATGGTCGGTGCCTCTGAGAGGCCATGGCTGTGAACGATGCCGCTGAGTCGGACGAACTCACGCGCCCAATACCTACAAAGTCTCCCAAACGGCATGGAGAAAAGTTCTGGTGGAATAGTTCAATGGATAGAGCAACCGACCGCCAATTGGGAGGCCCGGATTCGTGTCCCGGTTCCGTCAGACTTTTTTCATGTCCGTTTCTCCTTGTAATGATATCAATTAAAAATGTTATAAAATTAAAATGCGAAGCGTTATTATTTGCTTGAAATAACTATTTTCAAAGAATTACAAGAATCTCAAGGAATTCAGTATCTTAGATAAAGAAGGTAACCCTTCCCGAAAGCCCAATAAAAGGAATTGAATTTTGGGAATTAAGGGCTTTCAAAGCAAGGAACACATTCACGGAGAAAGCATTCTCCATATCCCATTTCTTCTGATGGTTCACATTCGATTGTTAAAGTTAAAATACTTCAAATTCAATTTAAAGAAGACGCCATCTGGTAAAAGCTGGAATTTTAAGTCGTCGCGGAGTAAATTTAGTTTTCCGTATCGTTTTTTTAGTACCGACACTTATTTATAGGAACGGAAAGAAAACGATAATCTTCTCAAGGTTCCTTCTTTAAGAGGAAGACTCCAATGTTTGCCATTTTCCCTGAGGGATCCATCCTTCCTATACAATTCTGTGGGGCGGGTGGACGGAATATTTGATATCTGGAAATGTACTTTTCCGTGGCAACACTTTTGTTTCGATGGTAGTCGTTCCATTTATTCCCAGACATTGCTAGAAAAGAGCTTTCTACAGGGAAGGATAATCTACTTTCAATTTGAGGTTCAATTTGGGATGTTCCATCCACAACCTATTCTCATAGTGTTTCCGAGCATATTTCTCCCTTCTAAACTCATTTTCCCGTACTTTAAGTTTGTATGCGTGGAGGTGGTACATTTACTCGTTGAAATTAGGAATTACTTCATACCAAATCAAGTCTTTTGCTATTATATTTAATAAGGGAGATTTATTTTAAGGACCCCATTACATAGGCTTGGATTGTCTGATAGGAGCTTTGTAATTATGTCTTTGAAAATATAACATGCTGCCAAATGAACTGAAGGAAATTAAGGGTGCGCGTTTCCAAAAAAGTCTAAAAAATAATTGCTTTGTAAGACATTTTATAGCGCTGATGAATTTTTTTAATGAAAGAAATAGTTGATTGTATACCTGTATGTATATAAGTGTATACTGCTGTAACCACTGCATTGCAAGTATCTTAGGTGTGTGTATATTCAGATATGATAAGCCTAATTAATATTGTAATTTAGATTTTGTAATTTTGTAACTAATTAGTATATGTATTAACTATGTAATGAACAATATGACTTATCCAATACATAGTTTGTATGTAGTTGGACCAATAAAATTATTATTATTATTATTATTATTATTTAAATTATGGACGCGATCCTTTTGAAAGCAGTGAATAATTTTGAAAATTGGGCTACTTTTTCTTAACCCTTATCTCGATCCAGATTTTAACTCTTTTACTTTCCATAACCTCCTGAATTATACTGGTTGACCAGACAACCCGGTATAGGCGGGACTGTCCTGAAAACTATTCGTTCCTCTTCTTGCAATGAATGAAAGAGAAGAAAGGAAATAAGCGTTGACGATGGTCTTGTTTACAAAACCATGGTCTCGGAGTTATTGCCTCCTCTCAACTCTTTACATTGAACATAACGAGCAATTTGGTAGTAATAATAGTAGCGTTTATGAATGGCTTGTGGTAGACCATCCAAGGGTAATATCAAAACATTCAGTACAATTTTGGAAAACACAAAAGAGAGACTGAAGTGGCAGCACATGAAAGCTACATTTATAATTTTATATAAAATTCAGAAAAAAAGAACGATTCGTGGAGCTTGATAAGCCAGGTTATACCCATAATGATTTAGGGGATTCTTTAGAGGTTATGCGTGTTGTTCACATTCTTCCGTTAGCGTAAACTGGACTGAAACGGATACGCCGACTCTGAAAGTTGCCTATTCTCCAGATGCAAAAAAACGGTGCCACTTGTATTTCTCCGACGTCTCGTTCCACTGGTTTTGTCATATTTTGTACTTTTTAAATATTTTTCACGATTTCATTTATTTTCTTCGTGTTTCCGCGCATTTTAATATCTCCTTAGTCGACCATAAGTTCCGAAGAATTTTTGCATAAACATTCTCTTACTTTTATTTTCATTATTGTTTCTAATATTAATTAGATTCAGAAAGTCGAGAGGAGAAAGGCTGCTTGGCCATAACCTCGCTAATTATAGGGTTCGTCCAAATGTATTCCAAAATTTAATTCTTAATTCTCTTTCTCCCTTAGCTATATTAACCTTTTGCCACGTATTCCTCCGCCTGCAAACTGTTGCAATCCTATTTGTGTAAACCATCTCATTTAATACATTCCATCTACACGCGAAAAATATTGGAGTTCCTTATTTTTCTATTGTTTTTAGGGAAACATTTTATATTCATAATTTCCGTACCCTTTCGTTTTTGGATCTTTTCATGCTAGCGGTAGGAATCTTCTCATAAAAACTAATTCTGCAGTTCGTCCCTTCATTCAAAAATTGTTTTAAGAAAAGGAGTAACGTTCACCGCTATTTCTTTAAATATCTGAGTTGGTATACCTTCCAGAGCCTTAGCTTTGTTAGACTTAATTTGTCGCAAAAGTTTAATAACGCCGTCTTCTCTGAAGGTGATACCCGACATATTGCCGCGGAGTTAACTACTTCCGAGAAATGCTGTAACGGACCTACTGTACTGTCTGACGTAAATACGCTGCTGAAAAAATGGTTTAAAATATTTGCTTTGCCCTATACGTTATATTTATTCTATTTCTCTTGTGTATATAGTGCGTCGAAAGATTTGTAAACCTAAGGCAGTGTAAACGAAGAAATACACTATGGATACAACTCAACCTTGTCATGTTTTGTTTTGAAATCATTTTATCCGAAGCGAATGGGTGATTGCAATCCGCACTGCGGCTCCGGCAGTCTAGAATAACTTCCGGGATAATAAGGCGAGAGACTTAAGAATAACTTTTCCTTCTTGAATCTAGCAGAGGTTCCGATTTTCACGATGGCGCCAGGAGTAGGCGCCAGGGTTCGCGATTAAAGTATGCTTAAATTTCCTTTAAGACCACCCATCCAATAAGTCTGCCTTTCTATTGTATTTTGCAGTAGTTCACGGTTGACTTAAATTATCCTTAGCATACTCAATTTCACTTGAAATAGATCTATGATTATTTCCCGATGTAGATCAATNTATTATCATTTGAAGCTTGAAATTGACTTTGAACTTTATTTATGGACTTCTGCGTCATATCTGCCTTTGTAAAATTTTTATCGGCGGAATTGAATAATGCAAGTTCTTTGGGATGACGTTATGAGACCAAATAAGGTTTAATTTCCATCCCATCGATTTCTCAGCTACAAATATTCTTTCGAACCGACTCCGTGGGTGCGGACTGGTTTTAAATCTGATGTTTTAGATCAGCGGAGCGGAAATTCAAACTCGTGTCGAGTCACACAGGAATGGATACGACAATTTAGCGATTCAGACGGAACATTATTTATCCGCGGGTCGAAGTAGGGGTAAGTATTCAATACATTAAGCATAAACCCGGAGATCAAGGTAATTCTAGTACGATTGAATGAATCTTATATTAACATTGCTCATTGAAACCTCTCATGTCGAAAAGTTAAATTTCTGTGAAAATTTCAGCGCTGTAGCTCGAGATATCCACAAACGCGAGAAGTTCCCTAACATGAAGATAAAAGAATATTTAGAATATGATGGAATTTTAACATCAAGAAGAATTTCAGCAAAGTTCTGATTTGATGATTTTTGAATATTGATAGATAACGCGTTATTTAGAGTATCGTTTCCAGTCATTTCCTACGATAAGTGTTCGGAATCATCCAAGGTTTTGTATCAAAGGAAAGCGATGAAAATGCAGAAGAGGGTGATTATGTGACGGATGACAGTAAAGCTATAGAGCATCATATTACATATTCAGAGTTTCATTCATCCAGACATGGAAATTGAAATTTTCTCCATTCGCTACATTCGTTCTTAAGTAGAAATAATGCATATACAAAGTAGTATGATAATGAATTGAAGCATTATGGGACGAAAATTTTATACTTCGCTATGAATATTAGAGGATTTTCCAGTATTAGCCAATGAAAATCTACAAATTACCGTGGGAATTTTTATGGGGTGTGGAAGTCAGCTAAGTTCCACCCCGGTGTAAATTGTCCTTATGGTTGCTACCTCAACTTCACTCAATTATTCTATCTCAGTTATAGCCAAATTCCCATAAAAGTATCCTCGGCTCATTTAGAAACCTACAGATTCAAGATATTACAAAGTATTGAGCACCTTTAAGAAAACTTGGCTATTCAAAAACTCTGACATCACATACCTGATAAGGTGTTTTGATTCACCTCCTATAGAACCAAACCAGAATATTTCAAAGTACAAGGCCTTCCAGCGCTCCACAATACAGTATACAAATTGCACACTAGCAAATACACCTGATGTGAAGATGAGGTCACAATAACGTCAGTGACTGAAAGAGGCTTAAAATTAAATAAACGACTCAAAATGGCCCTAGCCGTCGACGCACCTTAAATAATTACCACTACTACATTCGAGATAGCTAGAGAAGTAATATTCGTAATTTGCGCATTGAACATTGCTAACTTTTTATTTTCCAAAAAATCCTCAAGAACATTAAATTCCTCATTCGCTCTTTGCTTATTCTACTTTTTGTTTTCGTTTAGTTGTTCAACTGCTTTTTATCCTATGTATACCTATGAACTTAAATTTTTTCGCGACCACTTTGCTTTTCATCTTTAAATATTCGTGTACAGCCATTATAAGCACGTTCTTGCCAGTTCTTAACTTTATTTGAATTATTTTTCATTTTCTTTGGTACTGAATAGAGAAAAATGCACATTAAACCTCTACTTCCAATTAGTTTCTCGTATGCTCAGCGACACCTCTAATTTATGTTCTTCCTTCCTAAATTATTTGTTAAATAAAGTGTTATTCATGAAGCCACTGTGTTGACTTGTTCCACTATTGCATTCTGGCAAGTAGAGGAATAAAAGGGAAAATTACCTCACTCCTAAACTTGCCTGGTAAGGCTCATTCTCTTTCCAGGGCCCGCGTTAGCTAATTGAGATTCGAAGCAGTATTAGGGCTACTGATTAAATAGGCAGACATCATAAAAGAGTACTGATTCGCTCCAAAATCTCTTATTCTTAGTTTTAAAGCCGTTCTATTCCTTCCATTTTGAAGGCAAATTTCCCCACAGTCTACTTTCATTTTCCTATTTCTCTCTCTATACTGATTTGAAACTTCTTTCTCGAAAAGGTTGTCTGAGTTGCTCGTGACTCTCCTGTTTGGACCCGTTTGCGTCGGTCTTCTTTTGTTCTGTTTCTGTTTCCAATTTCGTCTACCCTGGTAACGTAATGGCTAGCGCACTTTCCTCTGCTCTCCAAATGTGGGGGATTTTAGTCCAGGTTAGGGCATTGATGTTTTAGTAGAATATCTACATAGGTGAAGGTTGACGTCTTTAAGGTCATCGGTAAACAACAGTTAATACATTGGCCTAGAGCTAGTTGGATCATCTTCCACTCCACCATCAGCTAAACAGCTTTGAAAAGGGAATGAGGCGGATTAGGAGTGAGATAGCCTACATCTGCTTTCTTCACCGAGTTAGAATTTCATAAATAGGAAAATGTTCCATTACATTTTACTTTTTAAGGAATAGCTATCGTAAAAAAAATTCTTTCTAAATTTCGCGTGGGTATTAGTCCACTTTACTGATGTGAAACTTCACAAATTTGACGTTTTGCGATACTGCCATTTGTGAAAGAAAGAAACATTTAACTTATGGTTTACATAACCATAGGATTGATGAATGGAATAAGGTTCATTTGTTTTTTGGTACGGAAAGAGAAAAAGGAATCTATTATTTACTTTCGTTTCAGTTTTGTTCTTAACTGTGAGATTATGTCAGTTACCAAGGTATGAGTGATGCTGAATAATGGTATTCGGCCTAGTCCCTTCTCATTAAAATCCGATGAAAAATGTTATTCTTTGTTCTCTACTTACGTGGACTTACTCCATTTGTAAAATGCCGACTCAGTTAGAAAAGCAAGGGCAGGATGCTTTATTCCTCATCTTTTCCTAGTAAGCTTCTTTTCCTCTCCAGCACTTTTGACTTGGAGACTTGGCGGAGAGGATACGTATCCAGTCAGCTCTGCCGCTGATATCATTACGGCAAATGGAAAGGGTTTGATGACTTAAAGACCTGGAACAAACCAATTCTCGGAAAGGTAACCCCTGCGACCATTTCCCTTTTGCTTATCCAGGACAGGTTTTACATCTTATCCTACTCGCCATCCAGGGGCAAATTCGTTCCGAACACCCCCTCATCGGGATACCCTTTTTCGACGATCGCCCATTTTATCCTTTTCCTCATATTGTCCATCTCACCCCATTTTCGCACTTGTAACGTCAGTCCTTATTACTTATCCCTTTTGACGCTCCACCACCGCCAACGCCTTTCGTTTCATTTCGCTGTATCCGACAGTCATTTTCCCTCCTCCCTTAAACCCTCCGCCCCTTCGACGCACCCTTCCTCCCCCACCGTGCGCAGAGGGGAAGCTTCAAACGCTCTCTACACTCAGTCGCCGCCAGAGCAAGAGAGAGAGAGTGAGATCGGGAGTATAACTCCGCGGAGAGAAGTTCGTTCCCGAGGTTCCGTGAGCGACAACCAGCATCTTCGTAGGTGCTGGAAGGTTCGCCCAAAAAAGAGGGTGGTTTGCAGAAGTTGAGGAGTTGCCGCCGTGTGATCCACCCGGCGCGAGAATCGATTCCGCCGCCGTTCATTTCGACGTGAAAAGTTTTCCGCGAGGTAAGTGAATTTTTTTTCCGGAGCGGTTCAGCCGAACTCCGAAGACCCTTTTAGGGTGGACACCGTCCCCGAGTTAGAAGAAAGAAGAACAGGGCTTGAAAGTTTATAGTTCATCGAAAGTTGCTTCTTCAGGGAAAGGGGATCGGGCGAACTGGCACCCTTTTTCCGCGACGAAAATTTCCGTCCGAGACGTGACGAAAATTTTTCACGTTTGAGTTTTTCCTCACGAATGGAGAATTGTTTTATTGACGCTCCCTCGGTCTCCTTTAGGAATTTTTCGGAAGAAGTTCGCTGGATCTTGCATGCCTCTGGGAATATTTCTTTTCTATTGTTTTAGAGTTGGGTCCCTTAGGTATGCTTCGAAATCTCTCAGGCTGTATTCGGAAATTGAAGACGCTCTTTACGCTACGGAAGACATCTTCAATCTTCAGAAAGCTGGCATAAAAATCCGATTGAAATTTAGCGCCAACTTTGTCTTCGTTTTTTACGGAGAGGACCGAATTTGCAGTTAAAATGCATCGATATTTCTTCCGATTAGTTTCTTAAAAACAAAAACTTTCGTTTTTGAACTAAAATCTTACGTGTCAATCGGACGCTGAGGATAGGGTCTAAAAATCGCTACTACTAAATGCATTACTCACAAGTCCGGCTTTAGGCATTGAGTAAGTGAGACGACCGCCTCAGGGTGCAGCAATCGATGGAGGGTCCATGGATGACTGTCGGAGTGAAGTATGGTTGCATACAATGATAATACTGAAAACTGAAAACCGTTAACTTATATCAAAACGAGGAGAAGCTAAATTAAGTACTATAGAGTGAATTAATTGAGATGCCTAACCTAATATTTTTTATAAACCTACTAACGCCGGATGTATTCCTTTTACAACATAAAAGTAAAATTAAAATGATGAATTCCGAGTGAAGACCGTAGCAACAATAACTGATGCTATTAAAGAATCCCTTATGGGGGTATTTTTCAAATATTGACGATTTTAGAAATTATATAACCGAAATATCAAATTTTTAGTGATGGTACATCAGCCAGGGTCCATCAATCACGGCCAGTATACCAACAATCCCGCCAGACGTGAATAGGTAAAAGATAAAGAAGAAAAAAATGATGATGGCTTTGGCCGAAACCGATCGTTTGAATTGAATATCCTGTGGAAATTACTAAGTGTCCTTTTCTTTTTCATCATGTCTTTCCACGATCTACGGCCAGAAATTATCGATTACATAGGTAAAATATAATTAAGGTAAGATCCGCTAATAATGTTGCACTCGAGAAAAATAATTCCCGCGAAAGTATTGGTTGTGCCAATCAGTTCAAAGTTAGGTAACAAATACCTTCGCTGAGACTATTGAAGCCGAACAAAAATGGGGGAAACAATGAAGAACCCTCGTGCGATTTGATTTCACCCCAAAGCGGCCGCATGTTAGAAGTCGTTATTCTCACCCTCAACACCCCCAAGATTTTTCGTGAAATCTGTCACTTAACGTGAAAGGCGGATTTTCGCATGTGAACCTCTCCGCCGACAATAAACGCCGCGTTAAATTACGTTAGAAATTCTCGATGAAATGGAGCCCTTGAGATCGAATGCTCATTAGTGTCACTGGGTGAGGCCCTTGCGGAAAGATGCTGAGAGCCCTTGAGGCCGCGAGGATGCTGCTTCTCTCTATGTGGTCCGAATTTTAAGGCAGTTCCGCGTTTTGAAAGAGAGGGACTGACGGTTTTCGAATTAAGGACGTTTAATAACCGCGCATCGGAACGGAATGGTGAAAGTATTTAAGGATCTAAGGTCACATAACATCAATGTCTCTCAATCAAAGTTGTTTGGATGAGCAATCGCGGATTATGATGGGCATATCTTCGCTCCAGACTTCACATATTCTATCACACTGGAGGACGATATTTAAATGGTTTTCTTTCTCATTCCAGCTGAATATTTTTTTCTTGTTTAATGAGCATCTTAAAATGAGTCATCTGAAACTTTCTTCCGTCCTCTAGCCGTGAAATACATTATGCAAGTACATAGATTGTAGGGAATGGTCATCCGCCGTTGCTCTTTCTTATGTAAACTTATTACCATGATAGAATTTTTTTGGTATGAGCGACATGATTCAAAATTCGGCCTTTAATCGGGTGCACGGAGGAAAGTGTAGCACAAGTGTGGATAAAACGAAAGTGAAAATGAAACAACTTGTTTTACGAAGTTTGCTACTATTGATAGTGATTCAATGGCCTTCAAATTAATTTCAGAGGACTTTATTAGGGGATGCTTAATTTTATTTCGGAAAAATTTGTTTCTAGACATGAGTTAACTACCATTGGGTCGCGTTATTTAGAGAAATGTGTTTCGCGATCCGCCGATAATAAGTATGAGAGTAACAGTTTCTCACCATTCGTATAGGTTGTCAACTTCTTTTTTAGTTTTCACTTATTGCTACGTATCATTCGCAGTGAGCCCTTTAGATGATCCGTTAAGGCAGCTACTTTTCTATATTTTAAAGAGATTGCAGGAGATCCGAATAGTTTCTATAACATCATCTGAAAAATACAGCTGAATTTCAATAATTTCAATTGAGCTTCAAATCTTATTTCATCTAACGATCCTTATTCTGTCTGTGAGCGTATAAATAACTTTTTCCACTTTTGATATAATCCAATAAGTAAACAGTGTTGAATGATTTATCATTCTTTGGTTCCTGAAATTGGTTATTATGTTTGGCACATCCTTTAGGTATCCGAAACGCAATCGCTCCTCGCTCTCCGCTTCGCCCTCTTCATTTCTTTATCTTTGAGCAATCGGAGATTTATTCTTCACCATTCCGCAAGTTATCCAAATCTGGTCGCACTTGAGATATTTTCTTAGAGGGTGATCCCAATACATTCAGCTTCATCATGGGGTTAAGGTCACTTCAAGGAGTTTGCTGTAACAGCTCCATACCGCTTAAGGAGTATTTTTAATCAAAGTTTCAACGAGTTTTTCCTTGCAACTTTAACGCTACCTAAGGAACCTTATATCCAAGCTGAAAAAATAGACTTAGCCGTACTTTGACAGGGATGTATGTAGATGCAATCGGTAATCTACAGTAGATGTAATCGGTAATCGGTTTTATATATTTTATAATCGCATTTTAATCGGTAGGCCGCGGAAAGAACAGTTAGTACTTTGATGTTCCGTAATTTTTTACCTAAGAAGGTAATCCTGTTAATTCCAAACTGAACTGTGAATTTGTCTACACCATTGCCACCCCATGAACTACAATCACGAAAGATATTTTATTTACTCGCGTGTGTACTCTCGTTAAATAATCAGTCATTGGAAATTGGAATTTTATTGATTTTATTACTTATTTATTTATTTGATTACTTAATGTTTCAAAATTAAGATATTTTTCTCAAATATAGCATAATTTGAGACAGAATTTTTTCTTAATTCCCAACTTACAATCTTACAAATACACTCTACCAATATAACAAATGATTATTTCTAATTTTATAATAGGCAGAGGAAATTAAATTTAGAATGTTGTGACTGAAACTCTTTTGGTAATTGTCCTTAAAACAGAAAGTTTACTGGGACCGCCTCAAGTACTCTTCTCTCTATTGTAAAATGATACGTTGCAGCCAAATTTCCCTCATAGCATACTTGTTAAATTACCCACTCGAGAATCTGTGCGATATGAGTATATCTTCTGAATATTTGTGTTTCTGTTCGTCCTTGATTAGACTCTCCTATATATCAGTCTTTCCCGTTTACATTAACATGAAAATATGACAGAGAATGTTTCCGTTAATGATTACTGCGGTGGTATTATGATAAGGATCTTCCTATGGCAACTCGATAAATGGCAACTTTTTCGTGAAATGAAATACTTCACTTTGGTTCAGATTAGAAAAAATATTTCGTTCACTTTTTTTCATCTTTTAAAGGGCAACGGTAGATGCTAACTGAGATATGAGTAATACTGAACAACGGCATTCATTTTAGTCGCTCCTTGTAGAATATCATGGAAAGTGTTATACATAAGGTCATTTTACGGCACTTGCGTTCCCCAATCATAGCTTCCTGTTTCCGTGAGGAATGCTACGGCAAACTCACTCCTCATCTTGCCTTGAAGCCTCATTCCCCCTTCAACTATTGACAGTCATAGTTGCCAATTTATAATAAAAAGAAGTGGCAATCACACGTCTCAGGATAGGACACTGCTCCCTTACACACGCATACTTATTCACAGAAATTAAAGAGCGGCCGGTCTGTCATGCCTGCAAAGAGCCACTATCAGTCCATCATATTTTGTTAAAATGTCCCAAATATCATGATACACGAGAGAGGTTAAATATCCTTGGAAGTATAAACGAAGTATTAGGTAACAATGAGGATGCTGTACAGAAAGTCATCAGATTTATTAGAGAGACACAACTAATGAGAATGATATAATTAATGAAATAGAAACACCTCTATACTTATGTCTCTCAAATAATACATTTATAACTTTAAATGATAGTCTAGACTGATAAAGAAAGATACGCATGACATGCGGTGCAAATAACCTTAGCCGTTGACGCACCCTTAAAATCAAATACTACTACTACCAGTTGCCAATTTAGAGATTTTTCGCTATATTCAGCGACTTTTTTCTTCTTTTAGCGACCTTTTTTATCGTTTTAGCGACTTCTCATCCTCTGTACATTGTACGCACTCAAGCGGACGTATTTGACAAATTTAAAAATTAAAATAGCATTGCATTCGGTTGAAAAAATCCATACTTATATTGTACCAATAATTTGTATAATATCTAAACTTATTTTCTGTTCGTTTAAGCGGATTAAAGCTATATTGTTTTCAACTACCTTTTCAGTGATATTATTTATGACTTTAGCGACTTCTTAGCTCCATTTCTGGGAGCATCTAGCGACATTTTCAAAAATAAATAGGCATCTCTGTTGAAAGCTACCATAGAATAGATGAGAACTCAACCAACTTTCGGACTGACAATGAAGACAAAGGTATCAGCACTTCATTCATGCATACCCTGGCTTTGAAAACCACTCATCCCCTGTGAAGTATGGCCTCAGCTCATCCGTGTAGGGGTATCTCTCTCTATTCACCAATCTTCACGTGTGTTATTACCGTTCAAACATAACCTCCCTGAATTCCCGCATTCCATCCCCTCCGCCTTTGAGTATCGCCTCCTTGCTGCACTTGAGGAAACCTACTCCGGTAACGCTACTACACGGCGAGGACGCCGGTGAACACTCGGGTGTCTTTATATTTGAGGAGAGAGGAGCTCAACGGCGGGTGATAAGCTATTTCAACCTGGGCCAGACAAAGGTATCTCTCCACTTATTCTCGAGCGTATAAATCATTCCGTACACCACCACCCGCGTTCGCATTAAGGGAACGCACGCGAAACAGCACTTTTCCGCGACGGCAGTCTCCGCCACGCAATTATTCAGCGCTTGCGGAAATGTCTCCTTTTGCATTTACTAAAGTTCTCCCCATAGAGTGCAAGGATCATTCGACAAAGGGAGCGGTTTTGGCAACGTTCAAATAATAAGTAATAAGCGCCGCCGTGGAATTTGCTTGCCATAGATTATCCCTTCGTTTTTAGCTTTTAGGAGTTGTTTTAAGAGGAAATTTTGCAATATCGGGGCGCTATAAATTTTCCGTGATTAGTTCAAAGGAAAAGTCCGTCCAAAGAAAATATGTTTGAAAAAACACGACCGGTTTCGTCGGAGTGAGATTGTGTCTTCTTTGAACCAATCATGGATAAATCCACCCTAGCGAGCGGCTTAGTTCGTATTCAACGGTGGTGCGAAGAATGGCAACTCGACCTTAACGCAAGTAAATGCTCCGTAGTAATTTTTTTCGAAAGAAAACTGTTGCGGCAGAATAAATCGTACAGGAGTAACGGAACGGAAATAAAAGTAGTCGGTTGAATATCTCAGAATCACTCTTACGAATAACAAGAGCTGGAGCACGCATATCCGAAACATTTGTACTAAAGCAATTAGAAATCTCGGTTTCATTAGGTGTATTGTCGGTAGATGTGACGAAAAAGTTAGAGAGCGATGTTATTTTGCGTCGGTTAGGCCCCATCTGGAATATGCATCAAGTATAATGGATTCGGCGGACGAAATATCCACCCGTGAACTCGAAAAAGTACAACGGAAAGCGAAACGTTTTGTTAAAAAGTGCTACGACAAAAGAGAAAGCGTTACCAAAATGCTCTCATGTCAGTCGCAGGTTGGGAATCCTTAAAAAATAGGAGATTAGAAGCTAAATTGCGATTGCTTGATAAATTTAGGGAAAGTACGTTTGCGGAAGATGTAGTCAATATTATGCAAACCCCCTGCTACCTTGGGCGATTCGACAATGAGCGTAGATTTCATCACTTTCGTAAACCAATTCCTATAATGGAAAAGAAATATCTCACATACTTCCATAGATTTTATTAGTACAATATGTTTCGGTAGCGAGCCAGCATAATCAGACACATTTCTTTTCCAAATTTATTTTTACAAGTAACTTCGTTTCCCAATCTCGTTATTTACATAAAGTAAGACTGAGATGGAAAATATTCCGTTTATGTTTACTTGGCGGTGGATTTCATTGCCCTCCATGCAATTTCATTGGGAAACTATTTTAATTTAGGCAATATGCCAAGTAAATGCGGCGGAAAGTTTGTTTATTACATTGCTGAATGGTACATGCGGCCTTTCGAAGAAAAAAGGTCCCACGTCCCTTCTCTTTCGGATGGATTTTCACTTTTTCGATCACAACCGAACGTAATTTTCATACGTCAATTCGTTTCTTAGATGATAAACATTATGTCGATACAAAAAAATGCAATATTGAATTTCGTCTCCCATTCGAAAAATTTGGTTCTTCCGGATAATTTTTCACAGTAGCTAGCGTCAAAATGTCGATTTCTCATATGTCGGTGCGTTTTTAACGTAAGAAGAAATTTTTGAAGTACATACGCCTCGCTCTTTAGCCTTACTTAAGATAACCAAAATATTCAACTTAAAATTAAAACGTATCCAAAATACTATACCTTAATTTCCACAACCTGGGGTTACGATCTTAATTGACAATCAGTAAATACCGCCGCCCAAATACTCTACTGTATGGATAAACCCTAGACCTGGACACCCAACCATAATCAGAGCCAGATGCAATCTCCTAACCCGTGATCTTCAATGAAAAAGTGAACTTAAAAGTACTTTGTAGAAAACAATGGATAAGACAAGTCGGGAACCATGAACAAAATTTTTTTCCGGCAGTAAGTAAATTTTGTTCGTTTAATGAAATTTCGTAGTTTCCGAAGGTTAGGGACTTTGGCTAGTTGTTCTCTTGATAGTATGTCCTGGAGGACTTCATTCTAAGAACTCTATTTTTATTGACCGATGCTTTTTCTAGTTAATGAATTTTTTTCATTACAAAAGTAAATTTTTCTACTTCGATTGATTGATTTCGTCTCTTCTCTCTAAAACTTTGGTTAATCTGAATAATTTTTCCCTCTCTTCAACGTCTGAAAATCGATTCTTAACTGTTCAGTGCGTTTGTGCGTTGTCAAGATCAGCCTCTCCCAAGCGATGCTCCGATACACTGGTGTTTCGCTAAAAGGTATTATGCAAAAAATTACGAGATCGATAAGTCTTGTATGATTTCGAATGCCGGATGAAATTGAAACGTTCGAAAATAAGGAGCTCCTCACCCTGCGAGAAGTTTATGGTATAACTAAGCTGTAGATTCTCATTTACGTCAGTTATTTTTAATAAAAAATAATAGTACGACTTTTTCCTTGCAAGATTGAAACATAAGTCTCTTCTTCATTAAACACTTTGTCATACAAAAATTTTAAGAATGAGATCCCGGAAGAGCATTACTTGTTTGAAATCATAGTTAGCGCTTAGAAAAATATACACCACAGCTGGAAAACTGATACTTAACTAAATTAGACAAGGGGAGACAAGGTAAAGCCAGATCTGAAATGCAAACAAAAACAACGTATATGCATTACTTACAGACAAAACATATATAAACATACGGAGTAAGGAATGGTAATAATTGAAAATGGAGCTGTGCGACTTAAAACCCAAGTAGAGACAGAAACGAAAAATATTGAAATAACTGGGACACGAACCTAGTCAGGTATGCTAACCACTAAACTTCTATATATCGGTAGTATTAAGGAAGTTTGGCCGTTTGAACGCATGCTACGCATATTTTTCTGTTCGGGAAATATAAATATGTTTGCATAAAAAACCGAAGAAGTATGAATTGTAAACACGCGCAAGGTACTTCAGTATAAAAAATATTAAGTTAAATACTAAAATAAAATGTATTACACATTTCTACTGAAACTGAAAAATAGCCAAGGTACTCAGAGAAAATCTCGGAGTTTATGAAAAAGTTTAGTCTGAAGGGAAGCATAGTATACGCTGCTATAGATTGTGATTTTTTATTCGTTAAGTAAATTAGCTGTATCGGAAGCTTTCAAACCATAACTTAGGCTCTGTATTCTAACGCGTGGGATCTTCTCGATAATTTTCCACATTCTCCAGCCTCAAATAAACTCAATTTTTTATTGGTCACTGCGTTTTGCGCACTTTGAAAAACATTTAGAAATGCATTTTATGCTTTAAGCAATCAAACTGATGAGGAAAGGGGCCTCGGTCGATTCAACTAGAAGAAATAGCTGCCGCTCCATCGGCGACGCCAATGCCGTAAATCATTCTTGGAATTCGACAAATATACAAGATTGAATTTTTCGAAACATTAATATCGTCCATAAATATCTTCATAGTAGTCTTAATGCCGATATTTTGAAAGAGATCAATTCTTTCACAGTTCCAGGAACGCATAATTTTCGCCGAGCGCAGTCGTAAAATTCTGATATTCGTCGGATAGCGCACTCCATGGTGAATAGATGTATGAAATAGACTGGGCTATAAAATGTTCACTTCTTTATACCCGGTCGTGCTTTATGGATATGCTCGTACGCGCGGACTAGGAATGTTATGAAACTGCATTTTTCTAAGAGAGATTTGCCTGCAACCGGTTCCGTTAAGGATCTCGGCATCACCAGACAAAAATAGCTTTCCTTTCGTTTGAAATGTCTTCATCTTCAGTTTTTTCCTGCTTTCAGTCTCATTTTTCCTATCTAGAATAGGAGCTTTCTCGTATTCTTTCCTGATATAATAAGATTATATAGCTCCAAATATCAATCGTCAAATTATTCTTCTAAATCATTACCTTGGTTCTGTGAGTAACCGAGAATGTCCTTCTACATTAAGAAAGTAAAACTCCGTTGTGAGATATTTCAGGTAACTTAGTTACCTATGAATGTAGTATGAATGTAAGTATGAATGAGGGAATTATTGGCGTGAACCTTGGCAGAACAAACTCCATCGTTTCGGTCTTTAACTGTTGGTTGTCCGTGACAAGAGAAACAAACAACCTCACTGTCACAACACAATCCATTTATAAAATAAAACCACAATAGCAATGAATAGATATAGCAATAGATGGTTCAGCGTAGAGAGGCTAGGTTTCTCAAGGGAGATTTTAGATTCGACTGTAGTGTTTCGGCTATGATAAAATCCCTCTGGTGGACTTCGCTTAGGGATAGAAGATTACCGACGTAAGCTTTTCGAAAAGTTTATCACCACAGATCTCATCGACGAGAAATCTGATGTTGTTATTCAAGTTAGCAAGGTGCGCGATCTCCGAGAAAAAACTACGAAGGGATTTAGGGAAGTGATTGCCAGGACGGATAGTTACTTATGGTCGTTCTTCCCTCGTAGTGTTAGAGAATCTAATAGCAGTTAGGGTGTGATAGGATTATCGGTATTTTTGCACCCCCTGCCACGCGCCATTGGCGGCTTGCAGGGATTACATTTTAATGTAAATGAATATCACGACCAAGGTTTCGAGGGAAGCATTATCATCAGGTGTACCAAACTCAAATTTCGAAGAAAAAACAGAAATCGATGGAGAATTGGAAAATTCAATTGTGATTTCTCATTTTTTATTGCTGGGCATGATTATCGACTTATTCTGTGATCGTACTAGTAACCTTAACTTGCGCCCGTGCCCATTGTTATCTAAAGGCAACTAGAAAGAGGAAGCTAATGTAGCATTGCTAACTAATATTTGTTTGGATATAATCATTCTTAGTGCTGCTACCTTTATAACTCCTTCACGTTTTCTCCCCTCAAAATACCCTCTTCTCACCTTCTCATTCCCTGTTCTTCACTTTTACCTTTGCCACTACCTTCCTTTAGTCTCGTCCTGTTCCCCTTCACCCTCCCGATTCGCCACATTCCCCTCCGCTTTCCTCCTTCCCCTATCTAATCAGCTCTCCTTCGCCTTTATCCTTTGCTCTAGGCTTCAGGATTTGCTCTAGGCTTCAGGCTTTGCTCTATCAACAATAAGTGGGAGATCTAGGCTTGATCCCCGGCTACGTTAGACCTGTTCTCCCTCATTTCTTTCTCTGGTTTTACTTACCTCCTTCCCACCCCCACCTCCCAACAATTACCTTAAGGAATAATAGAAGTGAAATATAGCAACATGAATGGGACCCGAACCCAGGTCTCCCACTTCCCGGACAGGTATTCGAGTAGTAGTATTGTTAAAAGTGCTTCGACTGCTTTGGTCATTTCGCACGTAGGCCCCCACCGGGAATCGAACCCTGGACCGCTTTCGCCGAAGTCGAACGCGTTGCCCACTTGGCTTGACTGGTATTCGAACTATTGTTATTAACTGGATGTATAGTAATAGTACTTGGTAATATTTACTGGATGTTTAGTAATCGAACCTGATTCCGGTTTCGCTGAAGTCGAACGATACCTACATCGCTATCTGGAGACCTGGATATCTATTATAGTATAAGTAAATTGTAGGTTTAGAAAACTGTTAAAGTTACAGTAATTCTACGGTAATATAGTTGTATGCCACATTTTGCCGGTTACGCTTTATTTTTCCGCTTAGGTTGAATCACAAGAGACAGATAATGGCAATGCTAAAGTGATACATTATGAGGAAATAAAGTGACTGGTAGTAGTTTAGAAAAGATTTTACAGAACAACACCCGAATATTGATAATCGTTGATGATGACGATAATTTTACATTATCCTCTGGCTGGATATCCATCGTTATGGGACTGAGGACAATGCTTTTACACTACAAACGAAAGCGATTCTTTCAAAGAGAGTTCATGTTTGAAGAAATTCTATTCCGTCTTTTTTTACTCTGTCACCTCGCTTTCATCGCTACTTTAGTTTTTCTTTAAGCTATCTTTAGTGTATCACTGGGATGATTGCTCATTTCAGTTGTGTATTTACTGAATGAAAAGACACTTTGATGTAAAACAGAGGGGTTCGACAGAGTTTAAAATCGGTTAATCAAGCAACGTCTTGTACCTTCGTTCACACTTCCACGAGGAAATTAATTTACCGAATACTTCCTCTAAATTAGTGGAGGTAAGGGCACAGGTATATTGTTACGTATGCCTTAATCGCCTCCTCTCAGCAGCTATCTCTCTAGAATTATACCGATTTAATTCATTAATTTCCCATATAATTAGACAAATCAAATCAAAGGGGGTTTTTATTGAACGATATAAAGCGATACTTTTACGTCGAAATCCGTAAGATATCCCTTAGTGGGTGTATTCCCTTCCAGAGCAACAGTTTTCCGGTCGACGAGTCTTTCTTATTTCAGAGAAAATAATGAACGCAACATCTTAAGGTAAGGAAATGTTATGGAAAAGCAATTATACGTACATGAAATTAATGTAATCGTAAGCGAATTAACACTGTTCCGTTTTACCGCAAGTGGCTACGCAATAATACGTATGTAAATTCATATTTTACACCAAGTGCTTTCCTAAAACATACAAATAAGAAAGATGTGGTACTTCTTTTACAAGAGGGCATCTTCAGGTTGAACAATCGCTGAAACCGGTCGAGTGAATAATATTTTGTAAATGATGTACCACATCTTTTCTATCGTAGGATGGACCTTTACAGTATCACGGCCGCATCTCTTTACTTTATTTGCTTTCCTCACCTTCAATTTTGTCTACGGCTCTCCTTTCTCTTGTTTCCATTCCGATTTCATCTTCGTCGCATTCATTATCTTAACGATAATCACGATCGAAGAGATGAGAGAGCTGCTTCACAACATTCGTTTTACAATCTTTGAGTGCTTTCGTAATGACATTAGCCCTACTTTATTTTTACTCAGTTAACAGTTCTTCGATTCTTATATTCTGAGGGCTCCCTATTAGAGTGTTCATTTACATTCCAATCCAGCGGAGATCCACGAAATTACCGCGATGATTCGTGGTCAGCATTTTGCCACTTCTTTTACAATCGCTGCATAGAAATTTTATTCCGTTGCATCTTGTCGCCTTCAGTAGTATTTTCAAATAGTCACGATTACCGAAATCGAATTCTCTTCATTCTATCGCCTATTCTCTTTGACAGTAGCACTTTTCCCTGGCGCCTCCTTCAAAATGCGTCATTTCTTGCTTTAACTTATCTCGATTTTTATTTTATTTATCGAATTGAAAAGTTCTTTTGATCTTAAGGATCTTCTCAAAATTAAGTTTTCTTTCCTTCATTCACTTTTTTACCTTCTCTACAAATCGGGCCCAATCTGCTTCCTTTGATTTTCAGACATTTCGAATATAATCCATCGCCTTCGTTTTCAAGAATTCTCATCGCCTATCATCAGGTATTCCGAGTTTTATTTCACTAGAAAGGTTTCTCCGAGGTACTTTTGCTTTAGTTTACATAAGGTCGTATCTGGATTCAGATCGTCTTTTGATATTTTAGTCCCTTTCTTTCATTTGAAATTATCAGCATAAACAGAGAATGGAAGTCGACTGACATGTACATAAAACTGTGTCTTTTACGAATACTATAGTTGAAAGTTAAAATTACACCGTTATTTTTTAAATCATAAAAATAATTATATATAAGGCTACCGCGACACGATCGGAAATTAGATTCATTTCATCCGGCACTTCACGAAATTTTCAAACGACGTCTTCTTCGGATTTGCAAAAGCAATATAGCCGTTCATATTGTAAAACTTCTTCCCAATTCAACAATTTACCATTCACGGTAATAAAATTGCGTGTTTCCAGAGTACCCAAGTCCATTACAATTCAGAACTAAACGGCTCGAATACTTGAGAATCGCACGGCGTTGATGAAATAATAGACGCAGGAATGTCAATGGCCAGCTTGAGGTGTGTCAGGGTCCCAGAAAAGGCAGCGGCAAAAAGATATAGTAGTCGCTCGCCGTAAATATCGAAGAAAGGTCGCCCATCGGTTTCTGTTCCAGGCATATTTCAGAAAGGAATAAAATGCAGACCTACCCTAAGGCATACATTTTTAAGGCGTAATATCTTTGTTAAAGAACACGGCAGGCGAGGTACTTCAGTCTTGTTAGATTTCGTAAATACCTGGGTAACTCTTACGAAACAAAGAAGTGACGTGAGAGGATTGTCGACAAACTATATAGAGACAAAACACGATGACACATCGAAGCAGATGTGAATCTGCATGCTCTTTTTTTAAGACTTAGTTGAGATTACCGCTGCAGAAAACTTTCTGTATAAACTTGTATTTACAATTCAAACATCACTTTTACGAGAAAAGAATTAAATAAAGTATTTCTCTATTCCTTTATAATATATACATAAGTACATCAATTGTCCATATGCAGTTTTATCACTTCTTTTCTACAATTATCACCAGATTACTACGTTGAAGTTTGCTTGTTTATGCTGAATTGGCATGGTGCAGCTACAACAAGAGTAATTTAACCGGTGTGCTAGTACATAGGTGTGTGAGTGAAACAGGAAAAGCACACAGATATGTAAAAATAATATTGATATGGAAAAGCGTGAATTCGCGGAATTTCAAATACATCTTAAAACGAAGAAAACTTTCACAGTATATTATTCTTGATTAGTTTCGTCAACGAGTTGACATCTTCAAGTGATATAAATTCATTGTCAACGACAAAACTAATCAAATTAAAACCTTCTAAGGAAGCTACAAGGTATTCTTTCTTTAAAGATGCACACAAATATGTGCCTCGGATAATACGGAACCTCGGTTAATCGAGACGCGGATAATCTAGACAGTGCATCTATTCTTCCCGGTAAATTCTATTAATTCTCATTCATTATTTCTCCTTTTTTTCTCTGGTTTACGTAATGAATCCTATTCCGAAAATATGATATTAACAACACTAAATGGCATTAATTTCAGTTTAGTACTATTTCCTATTTCCCTTATAGTTTCAATCAGGCAATGCACAGTGTATGAAACAATATCTTTTCTCATAACTCACGTTTAAACGAAAGCACAAGGTATTAGGTAGCCTCAAATACTTTAATTCACTATGTGATTTCCTGTAAATAAGAATCAAGATATTAAGGTCGACACCCAGTCTTTTTGTCGGCACTCGGATAATATGTATAGTTTCCTTTATGTGAAGAAGAAAGTTGTTAATGATATTGTGACACCTTTTGTTATAAAAGCAAATTTTCTAAATTATCGTTTTAGAATTCAGGTTTTACTTACATTATTCGTTATCCTTTAATATAACAAGGAAGATAATAATGACTTCTATAATGGAAACAGGAGTAATGTGAGACTTCAAAATAGAGAGAGTTTAAAGCATTACCATGATTGCTAAAATAATAACAATAAAATTTTCACTTCCTAAGTTTGTTAAGAATAAGCTCTATCGTTTACTTTCTGTAATTCCTAATACCATGAGCTTTGAAAAACTACAATCTCCTTCTGTGTCGTACCTTATTATTGTTTCTGCAAAAATATTAAAGCGGATTTTTTAAATATAAAAATATCAATGAAATGGCAGAGGTTGAGTAAGTGTTCCAATTTCAAGCGCCTAAGATGTTATTTATGTTTTCAAACGTTTAAGGATACGGATCTAAATGCCTTTTGGAGCAATTGAAATCAAATCTGATTGCAGTCACCTGGATTGAAAATATTGCCCTTTTCACCGTTGGGTCTAAGCCAAAATGTTCTGGGAATGAGAAGACGAACCAAGTGCGAAAGGTGATTTTTACCCTTTCAGCGGACAGCGCCATAGAGAAAATGACATTTCGAAGGTCTTACACGAAGGAGACCAGTGGCAGGTGTTTATTAAAGGGCGAGATTGAGACTTATTAGTCTCTTCTTACATCTAAACCTTAGTCATGACAGATAGAATGAAAGAAGTATTGGGAGTTAAACGAAAGAAAACCAACAAAAGAAAGAACTATTATGTGGGTTATTTTGAAAGAAACCTAAGTGTGCACATAGGAAAAAATTAAAACCCTGCAGATAAACACCCACGTAGAAGGTGGGCGTAACCTGCGAAACCTACTGACAGTAGTAACTAAAATTTAAAAGAACAGGGTAAAATAAGTGAAAGAAAAGTGTAAGCAACAAAGATGGAAAAATATGCAAAAATGTATAATTATTACAACAATTCAGATAAAAACAGATGTTGAATTCGAAATAATAAATGGGCAGTTGTATAAAATTAAACAGGAAAATCAATGGCGAGAGTGATATTAGTAGAGAATGAGGCTTAAAGCACATTTCTCAAATCCTCCCCATCAATTTAAAACCGCTAGCAAAAAGTACATACTTGTTTCGCGAAAATTGAAACTGTTCTTAGCTCGAAAACTTGGGCGGCACGACTCCGCTCGTCTCTTTCCTTGGTAGCGCTCGAATCTGAATTCATGATAAGTTACGAAGACTTAGAGACTTCCAGGGATCTGTAATCCCTCGTTGAGAAGCTTTGAATTAACGTGAAAAGGCTCCTCGAAGATTTTAAGATTTTACCCTTAAATTACATTGAACTCTTAGGAAATAATGTCGTAATAACAGAAAAAGTTCTCTCGTTCTTCAATTCGACGAAAACCTGATCTTCTCAGTTTTTTTAGTCGCTTGTCTACATCTGCATCTTCCCATGTACTCAGCGAGTCGCCTTTTGGCGCATAGCAGAGAGCAAATGAAACATACGTATATTTCTTTAATGTGACACTGTCGCGGAGTATGTGTAGAAAATATCCAAGGAGAAATGGACATGAAAAAAGTCTGATGGCACCGTGACACGAACCCCGATCCCCCAATTGCCGGTTTGTTGCTCTACCCATCGAGCTATCCAACCAGGACATTTCTCCACGCTTTTGGGAGAGTTTGCAGGCAAGGGCGTATGAATTGGTCCGACTAAGCGGCATCATTCACAGCCTTCACCTCATAGAAACATCGACCATACCTACAGAGTGATGGAAGGAGAACCCCCCTTTAAGGATAACACACAAGGAAAAGGGTTTAGGTGACTCGCCAGGATAAGGCGTGCACCATGGAAAATTCCCAAGGAGAAACAGACATGAGAAAAGGCTGACGGGACCGGGACACGAACCCGAATCTCCCAATTGCCGAATGTTATTCCGATCTCGTCAGACTTTTTTTCATGTCCGATTCTCCTTGGAGATTTTCCTACATGCACTCCTTATCTTGCCAAGTCGCCTAAACCCTTTTCCTTGTATCTGTAGAAAAGTTCAATTTCAAGCGGCTAGTTCTAGCATCTACGATATTTCTCATCGGGTTACATAACTGGATGCACGTGTAATATCAACTACGTATTCCGAGAACGTATTATTTCTGAATTTACGGAGTAATTTTGATTGAGCAATTCAAATCCCTTATACCCAACTACTATATTGCCATATTTTAAATGGACTTGTCAATGCACTTAGGAAGCTGAAAATTGACGATAATTTATCTTTTTTAAATCTAAATCTAGATTTTTTATCTAAATTTTGTTAATCCTTTCTTTCATCTTTCCATTTTCCCTAAAACTTTTCCTCTTTAGCTGGAAACATCATGAAATTGAACCTTTTTTATTCAATGTCTTTGTAAGACTTCCCTACATCACAGTCAAAGAATTACTTTAAAGATTTCCTCAAACCTTTCAATTCCAGATAGCTATTTGCTATTTATATAAGCTCATTTTTTTCGAGATATCGATTCGAAATTTCAAAGGCTCTAAATCAACGCAAACGTCCTTCTGGCAGAGAAATCGTTTACCACAGCGCATTTTCTTAGAAATCGAATTCCCTTGTGTAATGTACGCGGCCTCATTTCAGACAGCTTACAAGAAAATCTTCAAAGGCGCTCTTGAATAAGTTTCGTACATTAAAAGCTCAAAAGTTTTCATATAGTGCGGTTAGTCAAGTAAATAAAAAATTCAAGTTACAGTCCGTTCTCACGTGACTGAAGGAACTCTCAGTAACCCAACTTTGCCGAAGGAAGAAGTTCCCACGATCATAAAACGAAATAGACAACAGAAAAAGTGGTCAACGCGGGAGCAATCTTTTCCGTTTATATCTTACACGTGGCGTATGATAGCGGCATTAAACTTTAACTCAATTCTGTGTGTTTTCCAAATCCAAACTGAGAGTTGTGGCTCCCTGAAAGTGAGTGGAAAAGCCTTAATCCGAACTACAGTTTCTTAAAGTTCTGAGTCAAAGAAAGTTTTATTAGTCCTTAAGACTTCAAAATACTTTAAATCAGCTTTCCTAGCTCTTCCTTATTGCTGCATGGAATTGGTTTTAAACTTTGAGATTTTGCTGGTGATTTTCGCGGAATTTATAGGAAATTTAATTATATGAAGTCATCCAAGTTTGCAACCAAGAAGACCGAGGGTGGGGGAGGAATATCCCCACTTGGCTTTTAGGTCAATGATATTCCATGTCTTTTTAATACGATCCCAAAAGTTTGTTTCTGGCAAGAAGCCAAGCGATGATCATTTTCTCTAACATTTCGATGATCTTCTGAAAATGGCTTCGGTTTTTACGCTGCGGTAACGCATTGTAAAAACCTCTGGTCACGTAATTCGCATACTGGGTGTAATTTTGGAGCTGTAAGTCGTATCCAGTATAAAACTAGTATATACAGTAAGACCTCGTTTAACGTGGGGACACGTTCCAATAACTTTGAGGGCTAATCGAAACATCGATAATCGAGGTCGTTTTAGTAGGTAAATAACGGGGATAAGTGAAACAGATCATAGAATAAGAAAATCTATCACATTTTTGTTATATTTTGTTGAATACCTGCCCGGAAAGTGGGAGACCTGGGTTCGAGTCCCAGTCGTGTCGCTATTTTTCACACTTGTTATTCCTTTCAGATCACTGATGTTGAAATGTACGAGTATATTGGATGATTTGAAATTGTGCTCTTCTAAATCGGCCGCGTACGTTGAGTTAAATTCGAAACGGTGAAGAAATAGAAGCGCCTTCCCATCAGAAGTAAGTTTATGTTCGAAAGAGACTGAATTTATACGAATCAACATCCTGCTTGCATACATGTATACGTGTATATGTATCTCCTGAACGCATTCATGGAAATCCTCGAGAGATACAGTATTTTTTCCGTCTGGACGATGAGAACCCATAAAAGCACCTCGCTGCAGGAGGGCTTTTGGCATCAACAGTAAATTCCCGCGTTTTCAAACGTGATTTCGTTCAAACGGAGGCTAAAAGCACGGCGCTACTGAGAGATTCCCTCTAGCGAACATCAATGGAAACCACCACCCGCTTGCCTTGCTATCGTTTCAGCTTCTGTAATGAGATCGTTTTCTTTACCAATCCCCCAAAATAGAAGGTAGCATGGGCAAAGTATTCCAACTACAATGCTCTCTGATTAAACGACTTGTTAGGATTTTGCTGCCTACTTACAACCTAAGCAGATTACTTCGCTGTACGAGGAAAAAAGGTGAACGACGAAACAAGAACGAGTCGCGGAATCGCTGGCTCATTTGACCAAAGCGCAATTCGATTTTATCCCATCTCCAAAGCACGGCTAAAGAGGTCATTCCCAGATCGGTGAGTGGCAGAGGTTTAGTATCGGATGAGTGCTAAGAGAAAAAAGGCGAGCTTTCTCTCGGGATTGCTGTTCTAGTTTCGAGCATCTTATGTGCAAGGTTTACGATTTGCTATATGCAGCTCATTACTGCAAATGGCCGATGTCGCAGAAAACTCGTTGTGTCCGCACATACGAGAGTACTATAACCCAAATACTGCGTTTACGATCGCATAAATTTAAAAGAGTTTTACTTTCGCCGAGATACGCGCAAATAAAATGCTTAGCGAGCGGTAAATTGAAAAGTGCATGAAAAAAAAAACCAGAAAGATCGAATTATAGGTAAGATCTAGTTCAGGGGTATCCGGCTCGTAACCGACAGGCCGCATGCGGCCCACATTCTTGTAGTGTAGTTGGTAATTACATCCAGAAAATTCCTCCTACAATGGTCGATGCTAAGATTACCTGCTAGAAGCAAAATTTTCTCGAAATGTTCTCAACAAAGCAAAAAAGTATATTCGATGAAAACATCTACATAAAGATGACTAGAATAAGTATGTTGGATGAATTCTTAATTATTTAAGTATTACAAAATGCATTAAATTCAGTCTATAAAATCCTTATGGAGTATAATCCAACACACGCTAATACCCGCTGGAGGTGCCAGCCGACTCACCCCTGATCTAGAAAATCTAGAACTAGAAATCGTGAATTTAGTGTAAAATTTATAGGCTTTTCAGTAGAGCACTCACGAAATTACAGTATCGGCGGAGTTCGTAAGATATAAACTCAATCAAGAGCATCACTAATGGATTAGAAACACTTACTATTACACCCACCAAACATTACATATGCAGATTTTGCAGCGAAGCTTTAACATACTAACTACTGCTCTGAGCCATGATTTGAGTTGCATGACCCCAAAGGGACGAAGACCGGAAAAAATATATTGCTCCCTAAAACGCAACTGAAATGACAGCAGAAAGTAGTAAGTGACGCATTCTTATCTGAGGAGCACTTAGGTCTAGCTCTCAACACACCCTAGGCAACATAATCGCATGGTTATTTTAAGAGATTTCTTAGCTGATGATGACATGGTTTCCGCTGAAATGATTCTTGGCTCATTACAAAGAGCAGCTGTACTGGTTTCATCGGAAGATAAATGAGAAACCATTTAAAAGCCCATTTGTCCTGTCGTTTCTAATTTTTTTACTTCGTGTTCCTCTGCCATGATTCCTATATACGAGACAGATTAAAGGAATATACCGTACAAAGGTGAAAACTAATTTAATCGCAGTACATTGTTCAATATTATCGAAAGATTTCCTTGATTATGGTCTACGGATTCCTGTCTGTAAGTTTCAGTCAAGATAACATAAGCAATTCTACTTCGTTACAGAAGATTTGGGTTTATCGCAATGAGTTCATGATGGATTTCGATAAAATTTGGTTCTTGGAAGTTGGTCTTCGAAAAACATACATTGGCATTAATTTTTTCGATTTATTTGGCGATTTCTTCAACAAGATTTACCAGTGAAAGTTCGAAGCTGTGCATCTTGCAGCTTTCACTAAGGAAAAGAATGATTCGAATTAAAATATAAAAAATGTTGAAATCAAGTCTGAGATATATGTCCGGTTTAAAATAACTTCATGCCTAGAAATAGGTTATGCTTTTCACTTATAAGATAACTTGAGGAATATTTAATATTACCCCCTTTCATTTTCAGAAGCATTACCTATACTCGCTAGTTGTCGATGAATCCAAGAAATGCATTCGTACACAAGTTCTGAATAAAAAAGCTTGCCCTCCAGTAATTAGCAAATATTACCGTATAAATATAAACCGTAAATAACGTTACTTTCCAATTTAGATCCGATGTTTAAAAGCCATCTATATTTATTCGGAAAATTTTCCAGAGGCTTAAGAAGTTTCAATCATCCGTACCTTCGGAAAGAAAACTACAAAAATATTGGAAAAATAAGACGAACTAAGTTACAACATCGCGGACTCGCAAGCGACCCATCCATTATAGAACAAAGCGTAGCGTTGCAGAGAATAGCAATCCTTGATCCTTTAAGCTGTGATCGGTGTTAACGCCAACTCGGCCGGCACGCCACGGCGTTATTTATAGGCATACTATGAGGGTAATGTCTCCTCGTATATTCAAGAGAATAGATAGTTCAGACGAAAGTAATTGCGGTACAAGTTAAAATTTTTCTTTTCCGCGGGAAATGATTCATTAACCGTTAAATAAAAGCTTGATTAGATGTGACCGGCGTGTCCAGCGTTATGTCACGATCGACTCAACGACCGCTAAAGGATGTCCAAGGTCGATCACGATGTCTTATCTGATTTATTTTAGAACATCAAATTATTATTGCTCTGTGTGTACCTTTCGATATGGATACGTCCATACAGGGGATTAACAGAAAGCAACATTTCGAAGTGCATATTCTTGTATGGGTGTTTTCCCACGTCATGGGTTTCTCTCCATAAACCTCCAGTAGGGGAATAAAATTAATGTGATCAAGCGTGACTTCGCACACATTTCCAAAGAAAGAATCAAGAATCTCCGTTCCCATATTTAAGACCTGTATTTCCCACCGGAAGGTGTCATCTCGATGACGATATTGTGGGAATAAACCTTTGGTGGAATATGCTCACTGTTCTTTCTTTGGAAATAGTTCAGTGGAGGAGTTTTTCTCCCAACCCAAATCTTTGCATTTCGCATGTATTTATATCTAGTTGTATGTATATGTTTTATTTATTTATTTGTGTGCCTATTATATCTTTATTTTTTTATTTTTAATGTTGCATATTTCGGTATTCTTCTTTGTATTCCATTATTATTGGTTAAATGGAAGATGGGACTTGATTGTTTCAATTTCGTCAAATAAAGGCCCATTTATGAATGTATTAATTTGTGCTGACTGTTTGTAGTAATTTTCTTTTAGCTAGGTTACGGTTTGTTTAGATTTATCGGTTGGTTTCCTGTTTGGTTTATTTTTCTATGCTTAAATTAATTCTAGTCAATTGCTTCTGGTTATTTGTGTAATATTATAATCATAATATCTCCAGAGGTTAGTTGGAAAATAAGCAATTTTGGCTTAACCTCGCCGTAAGAGTATAATAATAAAAATTATAATATTCCTTTAGGTAAATACCCATTTCTTGTTGATCACAGGCTTAACACGGTCGCTGAGGCACTTATATTGATCAATTATAATCCCATATTGAGTATTTTTTCTCGAAATTAATATTTTCAAATCCAATTCGGTGAATAAAGCGGCGTTAAGATCACGGAACCCTCCAGGGAGACAGTGAGCTCCGCCATACCGTAGATCGTATAAAGTAATTTTCATATAGTTTTGTTTCCGATGATGAAGAAATAACCTGGCTTTTGCACCACATTATAAATTTTATTCAAAATTATCTATATCTGGGCGCATGTTATTTTATGTGGAACAACTAACATGTTATTCGGCATTTATCCATCTTTAAATAGTGTATCATTTAAAGCATGATAATCACGCTATACGCTGATAGATCGACTATTGCGTTAATGTAAAATGTCACTTTTTTATTTCTTTTTTTTAAGTAGTCGTATTGTTAGAAGTGCTACAACAGCTGAGATAATTTCGCTCATAAGCCCCCACCAGGAATCGAACCCAGGACCAATTTCTTCGAAGTCGAACGTGTTGCCCACTTGGCTATCCGGGAGCCCTTGTCCCTTTTATATGACACTATTAATAGTTATTAAATAATAGAAATACCTTCGAGTCCCTAATGCAGTATAAAAAACAGTGAGAGGATATAATGGTCGCAGATCCACCATTATTCAAATTTTCCCGTACAGGTCGTAGGCCCCAGCTTAGACCCTGAATCGCTTATCGGTAAATAGATGTGCGAGTATATCAATAGCTTCAAACAAAAATTAATTGATTTTGATTACATTAAGGTGAGGTGTTACCATATTGTCATTGTCTGATATCTATAGCTAATAAAATTGCACACTATTTCAGAAACGATCGAAGTTAATTGTTGCATATATTATATTTAACATGAAACGAAAACTTTTTAGTTTTCCACACAATTTATTTCAATGCGACTGGCTTCATCTCCGAAGAAGCATCTTCAGGTAGCATGAAATGTATTATTTATATTTATGGTTATGTAGACAGCATGTAATCCAAAGATGCATCCTCAGAAACTGTTCGTGTTGAAACGAATACCATGGAAAACTAGGAACTTTTTATCTTTCATACTACGGCATTAAAATAAGTTACGCCTTCTCATATGATTTCACGGTGAATATATTTAAATTGAGACAAAAAAACAGAAAAGTGAGCATCAAGGACAGCGTTCCGTAATCCTGTAGGCACATATAAAATTTTCTTGTCCGGAGGGTCCGGATTACGGCTGCCTCCATTTAACTCCGCTATTATTACGTAAATATTCTATTTTCTCCCTTAAAAATATTTGCCTTCTTCTTATCGCGTGGGAAAGCTCCTTTCTTAAGTTTCTGGCGAAGTAAAACTAGCTTCTCTATCTTCGGGAAGGAAAACGCCATTTCCGGCTAAGGAAGATAAAAAATAAGCTTCCGAGTGCCTTTCATCGCAGAATATTTTATGACGGAGCCACAGCAGAAACGCTCGATGATATTTTGATCAGAGATGCCCGGTTTATCGATAGATGATGGAAGTGGACGTAATAGCTTCGCGACGGTGATGTTGTCAATAATAAAAGAGGTAATTTAGGCGATGCGAAATCAATATCGCGGGAAGGTAGGTGCGATAATACAGTGAATTGGGTAGCTTCCGTCCATTACATTCTTCAATTAATGTATCATAATGTCAATTCGCGTAGAGTTCAGAACCAGTTCGGAACTGTGACGCATCCGCAGGATGATTTTCCTCGTCTCCGCGAACACTAAAAACGCGAACTGTGCATGTACTGCAGTTCCGAACTGGTTCTGAACTGTCTCCACGAACTCATCCATAATCAACTGACGAACCTGTAACTTTGTTGGGTTCTGTAAATATCAGAAGCAAAATACAGTGATACCTTGGTTAACGATGCCCTTACCTAACGACGAACTTTGTTAACGACGACTGGCTGTGATCAAAATCTGTCTCGGATAACGACGCAGGCTTTAGTTTACGACGCCCTCTGGTGAAGATTTACAATTAAAAACTTCTTTTATGACTGTTCATTTTATTAATGATGATTTTTTTGTCGCAAATATAATTTTAAAAATTATATGTGCCGTCCTTTAACGACATTTGAATCAGTTTTATCTGCATATTTGATATGCAGCATGGTTGTGAGAAATTGCGCCTTGGAGAACGACGGTTTTGATTAACGACCACAACCTTGGAACGGATTACCATCGTTAACCAAGGTACCACTGTACTTCAAAATTCCGCAGGAGAACTTTATATGGCAATCGGTTTCAGCTATTACGCTTGATGATTAATTATAATTGGTTCAATTTTATCCTTGCTAACTCACCTAACTTTAGACTCACTCTTTTCCGCTAATTTCTTAAACTATTTAGGCTACCTATGTCCCTTTGTATTAATGCATTGTATACGTTTCATCCATCACATTCAAGCAACTTTTATGTCTTCCTCTCCAATTTGAACTATGCACCCTTTAATCTTTAAATTTCCTCTTTAGTCCTTTTTCTTCATTTGCAATATTGTACTTTACATATCCCTTTTGTTTTGGCCACGTCTTTTTTCAATGGAAATATATGCATTACATCTAAATTAAGAATGTAATCGAGGGCAGAATGTAAAGGAAACAGCAGAGAGGAAGACGAAGAAAATAGTAGTTAGAAGACATAAAGGGTGGGTAAGTTACCAGGAGATGAAGGAAATGGAGATAAGAAGGGAATCTTATGGCACATGAACCTACCGAAAGGTAGAAAAATTTTGTATGTGTGTACGTATATACTGGTACCATTTAAGAGGGCTATCGGCGAGAAACCCTGGCTGTATTGTACCCGAGCGTACAATATCTGTACCGTGCATCTGCTGAGTTTAACTCTCCTATCTTTCACAAGCACTACTCATTTAATCTAATAATAGTGCATCCAGTTCTATTCGCAGGTAGACGGATGAAATTACGCTTCAATATTCAAACCCCTTACTACTTTCTTCACTTATTTTCGAAATGATGTCAAAGCAAAGATTTTATTCATTACTCCCGTTCACCTTCGGTAAAAGCGGTCCCGGTTTCGACTTCCGGTGGGACCCCGTATGTACAAAATGTTCTCTTTTAAATGGCACTTTTAACAATACCTATTAGCCACAGCTCAGCCTAGACTTCCATGCAGAAACGAGAGCCAACATTCTTTAAAATCTTTTCGCGTGATCGGAGTATAAACATTTATTGAGGCACTTCTTTTTCTTTTTAAGGCAAGACAATTTCGATCGTTTAATTTTTTTCACTCTTTAAAGGAATTACATGTTTTTCCGAACATATCATGGTCCAAGTGAAACAAAGAGCGCAATGGGGATGGAGAATCTCCGGGATAATACCGCTCTCTAGATATTCCTCTTATGAGACTGGTAAGCGCATAGCATCGATCCCTTAGGGCTGACCGTGATGGGCATTCTTCTCTTGGAATCTTTGGTTTTGACGGAGGAGCAGATTTTTTTCTCCGCGTGTGACGGCAATCATTATTTACCGCAGCTGTCTTCAGAATGGAAGAGGAAATAACTCAAATTCAACCCCCACTTAATGCAACGAGTCAGAAATAATAAACGTTTTGCTTGGCCTGTTTCGGTTGTTCGGTAAATCCATTCGCATCAACTTTAGCAAACAGATTATTTCAAGGTTACAGTAGCATTCTATATCTTCTCTCATCTAGTATAATCACAGTTCCCATGACTCTTTTCTAATGACCGCGTTTTTTCCCATATCCCTGCAAGAAATTATGACGTACGTTGGAGTGCAAAATAGAGAATTGATTCCATCAGACACATTAGAGTTCCCATTATCGCGGTTTCGTATTTAACGTAGATCATGAAAAGAAGTTTTCTGCAGAAACGCTTCTCTTTCAACTACCAATTTATATACATTCGCAAACGATATTTGTAAATGGTAGCTGATAAAGTTTGTCAACGCGACGGGGTATTACGCAAATTATGAATTTCGTTGGATCTGCCAATGAAGTATCCTTTAAGTAACTATCGAAAAGATTTTTTATCACTTTACTCTTTCAGCGTGGTCAAGCGAAAATGGCCATTCCTTCGCTAAACCTCTGAAGTTATTACATGGTTATTATAAACTATAACTTCAAAAACTTTTATTGCAATCAAATTACGTCTGGGAAAAATAAATCAATCCATACGAAAAAATATTAGATCCAAGATTATAGATACAAGTATATTGTTAAACAAATTCAAATAAATAGACGCAAACTAGATAATAGATGCGCGTAAACAAAGATTCTGGTTATGAGAAAAACTTAAGTTGGTGATAGTTTGTTGATAAAATTCTTAAAATCAAAAGTCAAACTTTAGTGATTAGTTCAATACTTTAGAGAAAAACTTGAGTTAGAGATCAATTTAGTGAAAACATTCTTAAAATTATCGTATGGTTCAATGTTCTTAAAATGCTGGAAGAGAAAATAGTTTTACTGAAATTGAGATGATAATTTTCAGCATTAATGTCTTTAGATATCAAGCCATAATCGTTTGTATATGGAAGAAATGCTTATTCAGGTCGTTCAGCCTCCTTTAAAAAGGGTTATGTAAGTAAGTAATATTAGCAGTATAGTAATAACAGTTTGTAATAAGCATCATTAATATCCAGAATACGCTATGATGTTAATAAGAAGCATTGGAGAGTTAAATGAAAAAGTAAGATCTGTTGCAGCAACTGAACTGTTTATCGAACGGCAGCTCGTATCTCCAAACGGAAGAAATGTCGAAAGTTCAACGAATAAGACTCCTATAGGGATGAAAGCCTTTCGCAAAGGAATAGGATGGACGGTAAAAAGGTTCTGATTGAAATATTAGAAAGGTATAGAAGCATTCTAGCGTGGGCGTAGAGTATGGACGTTGAAAGGGGAATGTGCTAGAAGATGCTTCCCAGGTTTGAGCAAATGGATCCGCTGAGTGACGAAAACAAGAAAATGTTAAATATTCGAGATAGGGATCCAGTTATTGCATGTATAAATAAGCAAAGTAGTAAAAAAGAGGGTCGTATCTCTCGAACCTAGAAGAAATAACAAGAAATGCTATCGGAGGCCTTGAAAGTCTGACAGAAAGATCCACTGTAAACATAAAAGAGGTACTATACTTCTCTATTCTACTCTTCTCTGCCCTACAGGATCCATCTTCAAAATAAAATGTGTGTATCTCAGAAGGTATGAGGAATTTATGTGGGATACAGGGATTTTTTTACCTATAGTTTTGAGTTGGCAAGTACCAATGTCCTCAACTTCTTCATATAAATTATCATAACATTTTATTTCATAAGGATTCATATCTTTAGAACCTCTATCATTTTTTGAAAATTGTACAAATATACTAAAAGGTTGTGATTCTAAGGTATAAGTGGTAGGGTAGGGGTAAGTCGAAGACATGCATAAATGCATGAACGGCAAATTGCAATACAAATAAAAGATATGTAAAAATTACAATTACATAAAGACGCTCCCAGCAACTTAGAAATTTAAAATTAACCGCCTAACCCGTAAAACATACGGCTTACTGAGTCTTCTTAAACTCTAATTCAGTAACACCCGTGATCCAATTTTCTTTTCTCTCTACATCCAGCAACCTCAAAAATAAATGACGAGACTCCAAAATTTATCATCCAAGGTATGCATAGTACTAACTTTCTCTGTGGGCTAAGCAAAAGAATAAATCTGAAAACCGCCTTCCTAGACGACGCTTTACTAATATCTTCTTAAATTTTTCCACTCAATCCCTTCCATTTAATCATCGACCACCTCCTCGGATGGGGTTTAACCACACCACTCCGCGGCGTCACTCTTCTCATCACTTACGCGACGGCATTTTCACTCAAATTCCATAGAATCGATCGTCCTACGCAACGTAAGAAAAATACAGGAAGCCTCTTAAATCCGGGATTTATTCCGGAAGGTAATGAAACGCAAACATCGCAGTTAATGACGAAGTAAGTCAAGCAATAACGAGCAAGTCGACTGGTATCAATCTTGAGAGGAATCTCAGAGCGGGAGAGGAAATCTCCTAACCCATCCTTTCAATACCAGGGCTTTGATAGAGATCATCTCCTTCAATTCCCGACGGTCCCTGTTCTTAGAACATCAATCTCCGCCCCTTCGCTTCCGCTTCCTTTTAACTGATCGCATTAAATCTCGGCTCAATCAATTTGGATACGAGCATCCATCACTGACGTCCGCGCCCACCGCCCACACCGGGGAGGGTGAGTAATTCGGAGGAAAGATTACAAATGCTTTCGACCAAAGAGGTGCAAACCTGAGGAAGTTTCTCCCTTCTCAGCCATTAAGTCTTTAAGTCTGTTAGCGAATCTTTCGCCATAAGGGCTCCCAGGGAGACAAGTGGGCAGCGCGTTCGACTTGGGTGAATGTGGTAGGTAGCCCATATGTACGAAATGACCTCAGTTATTGAAGTAATAATGCCAATATTATTATTCCTGCCATCCTCTATTCATCCAAACTGTATTTAGATAAAACTGTTTTAGACAAAGCACCGGATAAAACAAATGACTCTAATGTATTAGAATGCAAACCGAATTCATACGTACCTTTCAGGATATGCTCTAAAAACATTTTAAAAAGAATCAATAAATTGAAAAATAATAAATCACAGGGTCCAGGCGGAATACGAAACGAAGCCTTAAAGCTAGGAAGCCGGGAGATAATTCCATATTTAAAACGAATATCCAACGTAGGCATTAACAACGTGCAGGTTAATCTGCAATAGTAGTTCCTATTCATAAAGGAAGAAGTAAAAAGTCATTAAAGAATTTCAGACCTATCAGCCTAACAAGCGTAGATCCGTGTTCGAAAGAATGATAGCGGACTATCTAAAACACTTTTGGGAGACAACAGGGTGGCTTAATGAAAACTAGCATGGGTTTAGGAAAGGATTCTCTTGCGACACACAAATGTTAGGACTATATGAGGATTTAATAGAAGCACAGGACAAGGGAGATCAGGTAGATGCTGTAGTAGTGGATTTAACAAAAGCCTTTGCGTGGTTGTTCACAGTTTGTTGCTACAGAAAATGAGTATCATGGCGGTAGACCCAAGGATAGTGAAATGAACGGAGGTCTTCATTCGTAATAGAACGCAGAGAGTAAAAATAGGAGACAAGCTATCAGACACAGTTAAAGTAACTTCAGGGGTAGCGCAGGTTAGTGTACTGGGCCCGTTACTCTTCTTAATACTTATTAACGATATGCCGAACGTAATAAAATCTCGTGTACGATTATTTGCGGACGACTGCATCATCTAAAGGGTTATAAAAGGGAACGGCTATTCCACCGACTTGCAAGTTATATCGATGAATTGAATAATTGGATCAACTCCAACAAATTGGATATCAACAAAGAAAAATGTAAAGTAATTAGCTTTAATAAGAGTAAATTTCACTATTCCTACAATATCGGTGGTAATGTTTTAGCGAAGGAAAATAAGGTTACGTACTTGGGAGTTACTTTCAGTAGAGATTTAAAATGGAATATGCACATAGAGAATATCATAGGCAAAGCCAATAAAACGTTAAATTTTGTAATACGCTCTCTCAAAAAGTCAAACAAGAAATAAAAAATACTGCATATAAATCTTTGGTTAGACCGATACTATGAATTTATATGGGATCTTTGTCAAAAAGGAGTTAAAAAGGAATAAGAAAATGTGCAAAGAAAGGCGGCTAGGTTCGTTTTGGAAGATATGAAAAGCGTAGCAGAGTTTCTCAGATGTTAGAAGAATTAGCTTGGGAAGAAGAAATCAGGAGAAAGGAAAAGAGATTATCGGTATTTTATAAGTCATTCGTGGGAATAACTGCGTTTAAGGAAATACACGATAGAGTAACAGAGGCAGATTACCAGGGTAGGCACGACCACAAATACAAAGTGAGATGCATTAAGCAAAGAACCGATAATAGGAAATACTCTTTTTTAAATAGAACTATCGAGGAATGGAACAGTCTACCTGCAGAAGTCTTTGAGCCTTTCCCAAAAAATGTCAAATGTTTTGTTAAATGTATAAGTAAAACTAATAAGATAACGAGTGGGCCTGCCGATGACGAAGTGTGAGACGGGTAGAGGATCGCCTGGTAGGGTGATGTACGGTTGGGACTTCGTGGGCCCCGTGGTCGCTTCGATAGCCGTGAAGGCCTATCAGGAACCCTGAGAAATCTTACGTGATAAGTGTTATCGACAAGTTGCTTTAATTATGTTTAGGGGTAATTTTCAGTTTATGTATATGTGTAATGTTTGTAGTGGTTGTTGTGTTTGTAGTGGAGAATAAGTAATGTTTGTAGTGGTTGGAATGTAAAAGTATAATAGAAGCTGAAATTGTGATTAGAGTACTTTTTAAACAATTGTAGTTAATGTACGGGTAGATAGATACTAATTTTCTGTATTTCTATATGTATAACTAAGCAATATTGTGTATAATGGTTGTGTAATTCACTATAATTTAATGTCGCCACCAAACGAAACGTCTAACTGCGGGGGTATTGACTAATAAATAAATAGCAATCATATAATGGTTGGTCCTGCTACCATATCTTCATGAATAAAATCAAATGTCTTTTGGTACGATTTAGAGAAAAATTTATCTTTTACTTACTTTTGTCTCAGTCTTGTTCATGACTGTGATAATATGAAAGCTACTAGGGTATGAATTATGCTGAATAACGGCTTTAACTAAGATTTCTCCTTGTGCAATGTTACGAAAAGTATTACTCGTAGAATAATTGTGCCTCACTAGTAACGTGGGATTTTTCTGCTTAGAGGATTCTGGCTCAGTGAGGAAAATAGGGACAAACTACCTCACTCCTCATCTTGCTTAGTAAGCCTTATTTCCCTCTCCTTGCTCTCCGTGACTGATGGTAGAGGGGATGAGGTTCCAACCGGCCTCCGGCCTAATACTTTGCAAACATACATCAGTTTGTACCCGGTTAAGTTTACTGATATTATCAACTTTTCCTCTTCTTTCTTAGTTTATCATATTAATATTAAGTTCCTTCATAATATATTAACAGCAAAACATATCTAATGCAAAAACAAAATATTTTGTTAAAGAAGGAATGTTTTATCTCTATCTTTTGCTATTTATAATCCCTTGAATTAATCAAGAATTCTGTGAAACTCGCAACATTAAAGAACAGCATTAAAGCTATCCATGTAAATAGTTTTATTTCGTTTTAAGCATCAAAACTACCATTGAGAGCCCATGCGTACGAAATTACCTCAGCTGTCGGAGCACTTTTAACAATGCTAGTACTTTCATCATGACAGAGCAACGAGAGATTTTTTTACTTCTGGTTCTCGTTTCCAACACAATCCGTCCACCAAACCCTTTAGCAAAGCAAAAACTGTAGGGTGTCTTTGACGTATTCTTACAATTGTTATTTCTCCTATCTTTGCTGCTATTCTTTATCGGTTAATAATTAGTATAACAGCTGTTATTTCCGGAAAGGTCTTGTTTATAATCTACGTTAAATAAAATACAAAAAAATGGAATCCTTATTTCAATAAATTCTCCATTCTTTCATTACGTGCGGGTCAGAATTATGTGAACGGAAATAGTTCTATCATTAATTTTAAAAATGTGTTTATAGTATCAAATGCTATTCTAACTTATAAATTAACTCTTTAATAAAATCGATACATGTGAGTAACTGGATATATTCATCGTGCGAAATAGCTCCAGTGAAATTCAAACTTTTATTTAAAACTAACGTTTTCTTGTCGAGAATAAAATTGTGATTCCCCCTGAAGGTTCATCATTTAGTGGGTATTTTTCATTTTATTTATTCAAATAAAAGTTAATCTCCTAAGACACTTGGTGGAGTTCTATAAAAAGTTAAGTAATCATTTAAGTAATCAGGGACGGTTGAGACCTCATCCCGTCTTCCCTAGCTGCAACGAGCTATGAGAGGTAAATAAGGTTTGATTAGATAGTAAATAGATAGCGATATTCTAACTTTCTCAAGCCATCCAAAAAATACATTCTGTCGTACTCTGCAAAATAGGCCTCTGTTGTGGCGATGACTTCCTTGTTTGGCGTGAGTCGCTTTCCTCCAAGCCATTTTCTCATGTTTGCAAAAAAAAGAAATCGCATGGGGCCAAATCTGGAAAATAGGGTGGATGAGGTATCAATTCGTACCGTAAATCGACCAGTTTTGCTGTGGCGATCGCAGATGAGTGAGCTGGTGCGTTGTCATGATGGAAGAGCACTTTTTTCTTCGCCAAATCGGGTCTTCTTTCCTCAATTCAGTATCGAATTCGTCCAATAAATCAGCGTAGTACTGCCCCGTGATTTTCCTTCCTTTCTCCAAATAGTCGGTGAAGATGATGCCTCGCGAATACCAAACAACGCTGGCCATGACTTTTCCGGCCGATGTAACCGTTCTCGCCTTCTTTGGAGCAGGTTCGCCGGGTGAAATCCGCTGTTTTGACTATTCTTTCATTTCTGGCGTGTAGTAATAGATCCGTGTTTCGTCAACAGTCATGAATTGCCGTAGAAACTCTTACAGATTGTGCTTAAACATGTTCAAACAGTGCTTCGAAGTTGTCATGCAATTCCGTTTTTGCTCCTCTGTAAGCAAACACGGCACCCATCTTGACGATAGCTTTCTCATGCCCAATTTTTCGTGTAGGATACTTTGTATGCGTTCAATTGAGACGTTTACAATGTCAGCAATCTCTCTAATCTTCACACGGCGATCTGCTAGCACGATATCCTCCGTAGTCACCTCAATCGGACGGCCTGGGCACTCTTCATAAAAAACGTATGTTCGGCCACGCTTGAATTCACTAAACCAATATCTGATGTAGTAATCGAAGGTTCATGGTCCTTATAAACAGCATGCAACTTCACCTAAATTTCCTCACACGTCTTCCCATCCAAAAAAAGAAATCGAATCTCTGATCGATATTGCTCTTTCTCCATGGAGGCAAGCAAGCACGAACTTGACTATTTCAACAGCTATCAAAACAACACTACTCGATTAATCTGTTTGAAATTTTGACAGTCATATACCAAAAGATGGCTTTAAATTATGGCATACACATTTTATGTCAGTAGTGCCATCAGTCGCTAAACATGGGTACTTATCATACAGCCTTCGTATGCACTTCGGTCGACAAAATAAAAACTCCAGTTGACCGGTTTCGGGGATTCGAAAAATGTTTTTCCTATAGAATTCTACATTTACGTTATTGAGATATGTTTGCTGTAAAAGAGATGGAGCATTATAGACCACAGTATCACACACGATTAAACGTCGGTTCTCCATGCTGCCGTGAATCACACATTTTCAATGAGAATTGAGATCATTTCAATTCAATCCAAAACCAATTTTGGAGAAACTCCTCTACTATAACTTTTATTTTTAAATTGCTGAATCCTTCAGTTTCCTTCAAAATATTTGCCTAACTATAGTTCGTCATTTATTTTCAATATTTTCGTAAGGAAACGAATAAACGTGGGCTCCTAGATAGCCAAATGTGTAACGGGTTCGCCTATGGACATGTATGTGTGAAATGGCCATGGCAATCGAAGTACTTTTAACTATTCCACTACTACCGCAAATAAACTTCAATTAACTTGAATATTTGAAGATTCACGTTTGCTTTAATTTCTCGTATATTGATGTTTACTTTCGATCAACTGAATATTTTCCAATTTGACCACCCGTAGATTCTCAACCAGCATACAAATGACGTAATCCTGCACGTACGCATTTCTTGAAGCATCTTTTGTTGATCAATATTTCATCTTCATTCTATATTTTCTTATTACTTTCATTATTCTGTTTAATTATATTTCACTGCCTAATTCTTATAATTTCAAATCCAACACCCGATCTTATCTGAACTATTTGTAAGAATTATACACTTTTTGTCTATTTTTCCGGGTATGTTCCTGACACTATCTATTTATTTATTTTCCCCTCTTTTTTTAATTTTAGTTGCTACTGTCAGTGGGTTTCACGGGTTTTTCACGCCCCCCTCAAGTGGGTGTTTTCCTGCAGGGTTTGAATTTTTTTTTGAGACCTGACTTAGATTTTTTTACTTTTATTGCTTTCAACTCCCAATACCTCTTTTATTCTATCTGTAATGACTAAGGGTTGGATATAAGAAGGGACTAATAAGTCTCAACCTCGCTCTTAAATAAAGACGTATTATCATCATCATCATCATTACATGTAATTAGTATCACCTGCCTAGATTGTCGTCTGTCTATAAAAATCAGGAAGTCTCTGCTTTCTTCGTCATCTGTGTCGCTAGTCACTTAAAAAAAGACATGTTAATCGATTCAGAGCTATGATTTAGTCGTTCTTACCCATAGGCCTTGTATATCGGTCATCTTAAACCAAAAATCAAGCGAAATCCTCTTTTGTATCAATTTCGCTTCTTTCGGAATTCCAGCTGCCGTAATTGTCCATGTGTCTCCTTTAATTCTCTCTACCGCTCGTTACGACTCTTCTACTAATGGAAGGACTGCTTCGAAGGAGGAAATGGCGCACCAGATTGCCGTTTATAATTAGGCTCGCCATTGTTCCGCATCGCGGTGTAATCGGCAATCATAAAGCCTTCGGAGAATCTTCTCAGCGGAATACTCGAACGCTTTCCAAAGGGGAGAAAATCAGATGAATTAAATCTTATCGTTCCGTCGGTTTCCATAACAACTATTCAGGGAAAGTACTCCGATTGCTCCAAATTTTCGTCCCCCTCTGCCACTTCTTCGGTTATTTTCTCTCAGTCGTCAAGTTATTCCCATAGAAACTTGAAGAAGCGTGAAATTTCGAGGGGGAGCTTTTCTGCTATGGTTTTTCAACGTAAGCCGCTGAAGGAAGATAGTCGATCCCCAACTGAATAAGCCGACGAAAATCCGCATAAACATCGGTAAGGTAATGGATAGAGCGCGTCTCGCCACTCTCTGTGATACTTTTTCGCACGGAATTCGTGATAAAAGCTGAGTCAGCCTTTTTAAGGATAAGTTGAGCAAGTCTCAACGATTTGAAAACTGTACGTTTTCCATCCGTAAAACGAGACGGATGGAGCTCTTCAAGCTCTGTTCGATGAATATTTTTATCACTGAAATATATATGTCCTCTGAAAGAATATTAACATTTGTAGTGGCTTAGATTCATTAAATTCACCGTGATCAGGTGGATGCAATTTCAGCAATCGGTCATTCGGTCTTTCATGCGAATGCTTCATTAAATACTTCTGCGAGAATAGTGGTAACTAAAAGTTATTTACTCCGTCCAACGGCTATGTATATATTCAGAGAAGAAACGAATATAAAAAATTCTGACAGGACGGGAACTCGAACCCAGGTGTTCCCTTTTTCCTGGCGACTGCTGTAGTAACTGAGCTATCTTACCAAAACAATTACGCATGCCGTTTGGGAGAGTTTACATTTCTGATAAGGTTTCTGGCAAGGTGACATAATGCCTAGAGCATGCGCCCGAAAAGCGGAAGACCCTGATTCGAGTCCCGACCTTGTCCCGATTTTTTTAACATGCGTTTTTCCCAGGGAAGATTTTTAGCCGCACGACTTTTCAATGACATCTTCCCCCCTATCCTTCCACCTTTGACTACTTCAACAGTTTTCATGTTTCGTGACAGTCAAATGGCAAAATATGATCTTGTTTAAACATATATTGCACATTGAAATATAATGAAAAGTTGAGGCCGAAGTAGTGGATTTTATTGAAATATAATTTTACATAGGTTTTCCTAAAGCAGGGAAATCTGAATTTCAAAGGAAAGGTTTTCAAATCAGTCAATATTTGCACTCTCTATTTAAAGGCGATCCAATAATTATTCTATGGTCCAATTATATATATAACAGTGCATTCTATAATCCGATAGTAATGAAACAAGAATTACGCCTCATTTGAAGTAATTTTTTGTGCGTCATATACAAAGAGGAACCCAAAACTTGTAAATTTTTGTATTCTTTTTTGTATCTAACATCAATAAGTTATACCAGTTATCCCTTGAAAGAATTTAATTGTGTTTTTTTCATTTATAGGCTATTTATGGGCACATTTTTAGGCATTCGTTTAAGGAAACAATATATTTATATAAAAAATGCTTTAAAATTCAGAGTATACATCGAGTGAAAAACACATTTGCAGCTTTTGAACAACAATAGCGAATTCCTGTTTGCTAGGATGATCCTTTTACGTTACTGTTACGAGAAAAACCTTTCAGATATATTGACCTTCAGAACAGTTTTCAAAGGGGCCCTTTCTTCCTCAGACGAAAAGAATTTCATCAAGCTACAGATAAGAAGAATTTATATTTAGTCGCCAGGAAACTCGTTAATAAACTACGCAGCAAAAGCTTTGTTCATTATAGCGCCACTGTTTTACTCAATTACAATCATACTTACTTGTAATTACACGAATCGTCCATCCATCTGGAAATTCTTCCGCCAAAATGTAGCGGTTGCATCATCTGCCCCAAATTATTTCCGAATAAAGGAAACGTCAACTCCGCAACCTTAAGAATGAAGGGGAATTTTCAGTTTCCTTTGCTCATAGCGCGAACTTCTCCAGCCCTTTGACTCCCGCAGAAAAGAGCAAAATGATTTTTTTTTGTTCCCAGGGTTCCTTTTCTTCTACCCACTAGTTCTTGACTGGTGTTTTCCTTTTTTCTTTTCCTGAGTGAAAGGATCGCAATTACAATCCGAGGCGTGCTTCTTCTTGATGTCTATTAAAAATAGTATTCTGTCTCCCGTGCGCTTCCTTTGAGCGGTACCTCCTTTCCTCGAAGTCTTACACTCGCGCAATCCCTTTCCGCCATTTCGAAGAAGTCTTTTTGATCCCTTGGTCGAATAAGTCTAGAACGGCGTCGTATTTCCCCTCGAGGACGTTAATCACAGTGGTCGACATTGATGACCTAAACGCCGCCCTTCGATAGCTCTCATAGTTACCCATCTTTACCTTTACTTTTACCGCGATTGCCCCATAGCAACATACGTCGTTCTCTTACTACGCACGCGGACATGAGGACTTCTTTCGGTATTTCATGGTAGCATCAACCGATTGTTCCTTTGTATCCACAATTGTCGCATAAAAGACGTTTTCCTTCCTCCTAGCGTTTCTCTGAAAAAGCCGATTAAGTGGCACTTTGTTCTTTGCCTTATTTCGAAAAGGAGAGATGTTCCATTTTTTAAATAAATAGAATTTATAAATAATAAAATATAATAATTGTACGAGCTGAAATAACTTCTCCTTCCTTATGTGAAATCCTAGATAAAGCGATATAAAATTCAAGCATAATCTTTCAAGAATTGAACCAATTTCCCCGAGGAATTTCCGTTTTGAAAGGCGCTCCTGAGGATTCCTTTAAGAAAAAAATATAGATCACTGCAAATGGATGGAATTTTCAGGAATTTTGGAAATTTCCAAAGATCGGTTAATATACTTTACACGTTAGGTGGAAAATTTGTCGCAGGTGGAAATTAAATCTATTTCTTTGAGTATTTCTCTGATTTTAATGTTTGATTCCATGACAATGCGGATTGATTCGTTTTATTGTCATTGTATTTTCTCCCGGCAATTACGAGACCCGAGTTCGAGTCCCGGTCCCGTCAGACTTTTCTCATGTCCATTTCTCATTGGGAATTTTCCTACGTGCACGCCTGTATGTACAAAGCCACCACTAACCCTTTTTCCTATGGAAAATATCATCCTATATAATATTAGTAACTTCTATTACATCGAATCGTTTAACAAGAAATTAGAATTATTGATTGTCATAAAAACAGTAAATAAACGTAGATCTATTTACACAACATTTTTAGAAAAGTTACTTTTAATTTGAAGATGAATCACTGAAATTTTCCGTCACAACAACTTTTGGTAAAATGGTAAGAAATTTGGTAAAGTTTCAAATGAGCAGCTGAGTCATCCGCGCGAAATATCACGTTGCAAATCCTTTGCAGAAAATCTTCTTATACACATCGGTGTTTTATCTGATTTATATCTTTCCATCTATGCTGCCATGTATCCCGATGTCAGTATAATCACAACCTGTGAATTTTTCCTGCCGTAAGAACTATTGTTATATATTAATGTTTGTATGAATTTTTCAGTTGTAGAATTTGTCTGAGATTTTATTTTAGTATAATTCTGTTTCTGCTTATAAAAACATCTCAAACGGATGAGCCTTTTTATAATTTAAATTCTCAAATAAACTTCGTATCATTAAGTGGACCATTTTCGTAGATTAAGAAAAGCATTTTCACGTTTGGAATTTCGGGGATCGGTATATTTTATCGATTCTTACATGATCTTCCGCTGAATACTTCTCAAATGGATATATTTATATTCATTAAAAATAGAATGAATAAACATTGTTTCCCATTATTCAGACAAATGAGGTTTGAATTATTTATGGATATTCCATCAGTTGTAGCACGAATGGAGGCCATTTTTATCTTTCCAAAAGAGTTACTTGGCATAAATTTGCCGAGATTTTTATTGCAACTCTCTGCCTCCATTAGGGAAAGAGCTGTCGATCTTTTTATGCATATCACTAGACACAACGTCGAAAATATCTTCCTGCAAGCCGAGTAAATCGTAACAGATGCGCGGACGTGCATTTACTATGCATGAAAGACGGAGGGAATCGGGGTCATTCTTCATGTGGGACATGTTAGCCTGTTGACCTTAAGGTTATGGTACAAAACTCTGCCCTTTTCTTAGTCACGTAAGGGAGTGAATAATTTATTATTATATTACCCTCAGTGTGCCTTGCTTCACGTCTTGTAGCTGTCATAACATTGGCGCTACCCTCGCCATCTTATACTGCAATTTTTAAAGGATACTCTCAGTCTCTATTACGAAATTTCCTGCGATTGTCTCAGAGGAGATGGAAATTGTTGGTACTATTTATTCACAGCCTTCAAGAAGATATATACGGAGGGGAGTGGATGGGATTCTTGGGATTCCAAACCGTCAGTGAATATGGTGTATTTTTTAATCAATTGCTTCTGTAGACGGTACTAAAAGGGTTTGCTAACTCTGAAGTCCTCTGGATATCTATGCGTACTACGAGAAAGTTGAGAATAAATTTCATTTCTTAAGAATTCCAATAGGTTTTTATTTCCAAGCTTCAAGAAAATGCTTGTAATGCGGAACTATGAATGAATAAAATGAGCAATTATTCGCCAAGTTTTGATAACCTTTCATAATATCTTCATAACTGGATATTTTTTACTAACTTCTGCTTTTAATAGTATTCAATTTTTTCACCTTTACGAGGAAAGAGTAGCGTTATGTAAAATAAATTATCTTCCTTCACTTTATTTTATATTGTTAAAATGTTATTTTGATAACAGAACACCGAGAATATTACGAATATTTATTTCATGAAGGTTTTTTAGTTTATTATTATTATAACTTAATTGCGATTAGATGCGGAACAGAGTAAATAGCATACGGAATGGCAAATCGTTAATAGTTCAGAATACTTTGGAGTAACATTATCATCGCAACGCTTGATAATAAGTTGAAATTATGTGATTTGTATGAAATCTACATTTAGCTATTAAATATGAGTTTATAATAAAAATGTTATCGCAACACAAAAAACTTCGATTTAATCATTAAATACACTGATCAAATATTTCCTTCCCGTTCTGAGTTATTCCTTACTCTATCAATTTCCAAACTTTCATTTCAAATCATTATCTTTCTTAGATAAGCAATGTATGTCACGCAAAAACAACAAACATTTTTGTTGTTTTAATAATAATGGTTAAAAACGCTTCTGTTTCCGTCCTTTAGATGCCGCCGCCCGGGTGCGATGCACCCATGGGACGGCGCGGCTCTGGATACAAGCATAAATTATACTCACTACATAAGTGCTAATAGTATATACATACAAAAACAATAAGTGCATTACACATAAGTTACTCAAAATAATAAAACAAGTAGTCAACTGACAAGTAGTCAGCTTCTTCTGGATATTTTAGATTTCATGATGGTATGATATGTATAGATCACATGTGTAGAGGAACGATATGACCCGTGAAAGTACTACTGTGGAAAATATGGACTCATAGTTTGCTCATTTATTTTTGCAACCGGAAAACTTCGGAGAAATCATGTTCAAATCTATTAAAAAAGAAACATCATTTTATGGATATTTTCTGTTCCTCCAAGTCTTACACCTTCATGGTAATTAAAATAGGTGCCGTTTGAGGGATAAAATTCAATTTAATATTTAAAACATTAGTTTCATCAGTCTCTCATGATAAGAAATTCCCGGGATGAACCGTGTAAAAGATTAAAACTTCAACTAATTCAAACTCAGAAATTTTTTCCCCCTCATGGGAATCCTTTGCTTGGAAGAATTACGTAAATATTACCCCCAGGGACGCGAGGTATAGAGCAATCCGCAGTTATTGTTTTATTCCGACTCGGTTTTAGAAAATCTGATTCTTCAACATCCGGAGAACCTGTTATTGCAACTCAGGAAGAGAAATGATACAGAAGTTCCAGGGCAGGAAACCCTTTCGAGAGACTCGATAGATTTTGATTGGAGATAATTGAGTTGGTTAAATTGGATTCTACATGCTTCATCTGAATCACGATGTTTTTTGGGATACCTCGCGTTGTCTCTGCCACAGATTTGAGCGGAAAAAGTGCAGTAAGCGATGTCCATCGGAAAACTTTCTGAATAGTTACAAATTTAACCAAATAATATTAAACGAGGGAGAAATATGAGACTTTCAAACAGTTAATACGCTAAAATAGTTTTATTTTTCCAGAATTCTACATCTTTCAAGAAAAGTTCAATTTTTCAGTATAATCTAGTAGTAGTAGTAATGTTAAAAGTGCTTCGACAACTTACGTCATTTCGCACCGGGAATCGAACCCGGAACCGCTTTCACCGCAGTCGAACGCGTTGCCCACTTGGCTATCCTAGAGCCCACTATAGTCCTTTGCCGTAACTGATGCTTTTTATATTACTCAGTATACCGCTCGATATCCTTGTTTGGTATTTCACATATAACTAGTCTCAATTTTGCAAGATTTTAGATAACGCACCATATTAACATTCGTTTTCATCTGCAAAATAAAATAACGTGAATTCTTAGTGAATCGACATAATGATAAAAAATGTTCGCACAAGTTGAAATTTTATATCTATGACTATCCAGTGTTTATACTGAAAGTCTTCATGTAAAGAATAAGGAGGCATTAGATGAAGAAATGAAAGAAAGTTCTCCAGTTGTTGTCCCGGTACACGAACGTCGGTCTCCCACTTTCCGGGAGGTCGTCTTAACCAACTAAATTATCGCAACAGAATCTCTCCTTCGATTTGAGTGGCTATGATAGGAAACGGTCCGCTCTGGAGGATCCATCAAAGATGTTACCACACCCTCACACACGTGGGGCATGTAAAATAAAACCTCACTATCATAGCGCCCTTCCTAAAGGCTGAAACGGATAAGTTAGAGAGCGATAAAAAACGCACATTTAACAAGATTGATTTTACGTAATATAAAGGAATGAAGGAGAAAAATTCCAGCTACAGCAGACCTTTTATCCTCAATTTCTTCATTTAAACTCAAGTATGTGAACCATGCGTTTTTCATCGCCTAAAGAGATATAAAAATAAATCGGAAAATAGCGCTAAATGAATGACGGGAGTGAAAAAGATACCACCCGAAGCAAAGGAATGCTACGCATTTCGCCCTAAAATGTTGGCTTCTGCTGGAAGATAAGCTAAAAGGATCAGGGAGGTGAATCATGGAAAAACTTGTCTTTCCACTCTAAATTTCTCTTTTTTATTGACTTAATAATCGTGCACATCATTTCTCTTCCGTATACACGTCCCTCAGAATGTCTCCTTACCCTTGGAATTTTTTGAACCGCTAATAGCAAAATATGAAAGAGGCTTCCGTCTTTCAGACTTAAAATATAAATAATTAAGATTATTACTTCTTTTACTAGTTAACTACTAAATAACTACTTAGGAATTCACTCAAGAAATACTTTACTACCAGAGGTTTTAAATAATATTAGCAATAGGAGGTAATAAGTTGCTGTGGATATAGGTAACTAAATATATTAAAATCAAATTCGTATCACCAAATTAGAAATGATTCACTTCCCTTATTTGGTAGTAGAAGAGAAAATGTTAACCTTAATTTACCTTATATAACCGTTTCTTAAGGGGAAATAATTTTTCCAACTCCGGAAAGATAAAATAACGAATTCCCTTAAGCACCAATCAACACCGAGGTTGGGTTCGTCTTGATCCGAATTATAAAGAAGAAAAATGAAAGTCTTTCTTGTTTCCTTTTCCACTCATTCACATTTCAGCTCTCGCTCCAGGCGGTCAAATCCAAATTAAATTCGTATTTATTCCACGACAAATTCCAAGGGATAAGAAAACTAGAAAAATATTTCATTTTTTACCCAGCATTCCTTCCAAATTGCAAATTCAGAATTCAAATAACTATCAGAGTACGCGTTCGTACCTAAACAGGAAACAGCAAACAGAATGATATTTTTTCCTCTGATACACCAAAATGTGAATATGCGAGGATTGGTAAAAAATTAATGTTCTAAATTTTTTTCCAGTCAAAACCAATGCTATTAATTTGAAATTGGAGGCTCAAATAATACGACGTTTTCCGCATGTATCTACATAGTTTCAGTTTTCTCCTGCATGTAGCATAGTTGTAGAAAGCTTTCAAAGAGGAGTCTTACCGTTATAAACGTTACAGACAACGTGCTGTAACTGAATTCCTGTGCGTGGAGAAAGGAACGGGAAAATTCACAAACGTGTGTGTAAAGTATCTACATCTACATAAATACCCTGCAAGCCGCCCTCCGGCGTGTGGCAGGGGGTGTAAACACCAAGTATATAGGACATCTGCAGTCGAAAGGAGTACAGTTGGTTGCTGGGTATGGAAGGTGAGTGAATCAGAAGGTAGTTGAAAGCGAGAACCTGGGTCCATAAGCTGACTGACACTTGCAGGGCATACAAGCCCTAGTGAATTGCTGGAGTAAAAAAATAGAACTTAAAGAAGATTATGTGGAGAAATAGTTTGAGCGGATAAAACATTATTCTTTTATATGAGTGAATTTCCTTTTTGTAGAATATAGATAGATGTTGATATTATAAATAGATTTTGAGAAAATGTGGGGCATTACTTTCTGACCAACCCTCGTATGTGTTACAGGCAAAAAATATGTATCTACGTATGTAACAAAAGCGGTCGTGCATAGGTATTAAAATTTTTTTCTGGAACTCACCAAGCCATTCTCTTTGTGGTGTCGTCATGGAAAATTTCTACAAGGTTTTTCCATTTCTCGTCTATCTACAGTTACACACCCTCTAATAAATGGAAACATTTTTCAACAGTTATGAACTCTATTAATTTAAAATTATAGCTAGTTGAACTTAAACTTTATGGCAAAATATTACATTTCCTGGCTTTGATATAACGCAATATCCTCCTAAACTGCGTTCTAGTTTTTCTAGTCAGTACGGCAGGTGAAAACTGTGGTTGAAACCTTCCAGTCCTGGATAACCAGTGCGATAAAAATGGCTCCAAACAGAATAACAGAGTTTGAAAATATATTAAAGAATTCCTCTAAACTGAAAGAGAATAGAGTCGAGCGCTTATATTCGTTTGAATTTCGTTTCATGTAGCTAATTTTTATAAGATACGTTCTTTTTTGAGCAGATGCCTGTAATATGGAGGCATTTTTTTGGAAAAATAGGAATTGATTTTATTCGAGTAGTTGAAAACCACTTACTTAGAATCTATAGTGCTTACGGATAAATATTTTATGTAAAAAATAATGAAATATAGGTCGTATTTAAAATTATTTTTGCTCTCTTTCAGACAGGGAATAGATAATTTTGGTACCCAATTTTAATTTTAATTCGCATCGGTTCACCTACAATTCTATTTTGGAATATATGTTTATATTCTGCAAATATCTTTAGATGATTAATTATCCCTCACTCAATTAGACATTTTACCTCATTTATGTAAATTGACCAGAAAATTATTAAAAATTAAGAATAAAATGATCGAGAAGAACGAAAAATCTCACCCGAAATACCTTTTTAACATCGCTTTTTCTCCTCTTTTGGAGAAGTTAATTTTGTAAAAGACTAATTCACTAATCAGGTAACAATTAAACCATTTTTTGATTATATGCAGTTTTTAATTTCTTTCATACTTTCCCCCACGCCCTATCATCAATAAACCCTTGCATATTTATCCTCAGAGCTTTCATCTTCCATTAATTAGGCTGATCAATGTGGCTACTGAGTAGGAAATAAGGTTCCTCAAAGTACTTCCTCCCTATTTGAGGACCCTAATATCAGCATAAATCTGAATATTTTTCCTGAGAAGACTCGGCAGATTATAAACTCCCGAAATTTAATAGAGAACACATAGAACAATGGAATATCCGAGCTCTCGGCAAACCTATAAGACCCTATCGATCCGAAAGTAATTGCCTTTCCTGCAATGCGCACCGCCCGATACTTCAAGAGTAGCCGGAGTGACGTAAACGGATTTTCAAATGGAAGGAATAGAACGGCTTTAAAACAAAGAATAAGAGATTTTGGAGCGAATCAGTACCCTTTGATGATGTCTGCCGATTTAATCATAGCCCTAATACTGCTTCGAATCTCAATTAGCTATCTATCTAGACTGTCCTGCTTCCCTCGAATCGGTTCCGTAGCTCGAATCCTGAAAGGGCCGTTCTCATTAAATCGAACACTACTCGGTACGGGGATTGAGAAATATTGGAGCGAAACGTCAATTTGCTAGTGCAACACCCTCTTGACGTACATTAGGTCTCTCATTACTCTGTCTGTCGGAGGATTTCCCAAAAACGGAAGGCGGAATTGGATTCATCAACTCGTCCACTTGCGAAGTTACCTTGAGTGAAGTTTTAAGCCCCAGTCGTAAGTATAGAAAGATATGTGCGACATTTAATATCGCATATAGGAAAGGGACAGGAACACGGTTATGTTACATCGCTATATAGTTGTGCTATAAGTATATCTTAGCCAAACCCCCTATCATATTAGTGGCGCAACGTTAGAATTCGTACGTCGGTATAAATATTTAGGAGTCTTTTTCAGTAATAATTTATCGTTTAAAATGGACATTCAAGATATAGTGGGGTCAACTGATACAACTTTAAGGCTATGAAACCGCGTTGTCAGGGTAGTCAATCGAGAGTCGAAAAGGTGGCTTGTTTCTCGCACGTTCTCCCATTACTTGAGTATTGTTGTCCATTATCGAATCCACACGAAAAAGGTCTGATCTTGGAGCTAGAGTGCGTACAACGCAGAACGGATCGTTTCGTTAAGGGAGATTAGTTTCGATTGCAGCGTATCGGAAATGATCAGAACCCTCGTTTGGGAATCTCGTAAGGATGGAAGAAACGAGTATAGGCACAATTATTCCAGAAATTTTTAAGTACTGATTTGCACAACGTAATACGTGCTATCGTGGTTCTCGTTCTTAGCGAGCGCGATTTCCGAAACCAGACGACAAAAAGATTTCGTGAGATTATAGCGAGAACGGATAGCTATTTCCTGATAGCATTAGGAATACCAATCAGGTAGCTTATTAATAGGTTCGGTGTTTTCACACCCCCTGCCATACGCCATATGGCGGCTTGCGGGTTAATAAATGTATAAAAGCCATAGTTGCAGGCAGCCAATTATGAGAAACCAGAAAGGGGTTCCCGTGGCTTCACCTCTATTAGTTTTCACTACTTTATTTCATACAAATATTAAATCCCTGAAAAATGTTTTAGAGATCTTCTATTTGTCATGATATTTGATGACAAACAGGACTACTAGTAGTCCATTGTCGATGTTTGTGAGGAGAACATTTTTATTGCCTGGAGAGCGGCCAAAAAGTACCGTTGGTTGCATAAGCATTGGGCGCAAATTAAATTGCTACTATTTTACTCTGTCCCTCTGTCAGCCAAAAGTTGGCAAGCCCAAGTCTTAACACATTAAAGACCGATTTTTTTTCTTCGAAATTACCCCAGTGGCCGGTTATATTTCGCGGCAAGATGTTTTTTTCTGCAGTCAACTATAAATCATTTAACAACTAATAAAATACGAAAATGCAATCAACTATTAATGCAACTATTAATCGAAATAAAATCTACGGAGTAAAATCTACGGAGGTGGCCGTGATATTGTGGAAATTCATGATATTACACAGAATAATTTTTACGAAAAAATATCTGTGCAATATATATATATATANTATATATAATTTCGTTATAGTTTCGTATAATCTGTTTCGCCGCCAAGAATTTTTGAGGAAATAGAATACCTCTCATAGAATATTTGGGATTTTTATTTCCAGTTACTTACGATGTTTTTTCGAGATCCTATGAACATAACACAAAAGAAAATCAGTAACTGATGATATCGTGAGTGTGGCGTTTGTTAGGAAATGACAGGAACTATTTTTTTAGTTATATGTGATTGGTTTAGGTTGAAGGACGATAATTCTTACAATTAGTAGGCCAAATGGCGCTTAGAATTGCCCGTAAACTCCTTTATTCGTCGATAAAAGGACGTTTCATAACTCAGGCTGCAGAGATGCGGCGGCGGATAGTCTTAAATTATAAATCTTACACTACATAAAGCATTTTGGAAGATTTCTGCAGTGAATACGTAATTTCTTCTTCTGCCCAACATTTACCAGGAATACTATTTACCATTTACTTCAGGTAATAACCAGGGTTTCTCAACCAACGGTACCTTCATTAATTCTGTTCCATCCGTCTAATTCATAATTAAATTTTTCATAAAATAACTTTAGTATAAAGATATATAATATGCATAATATGCGTAAGATATCTGCATATACATGTACCTCCGTCATATTAATTGCATTCTACGAAAGCAAGCTCCTTCAAAACATAACCTATAACATTTCAATCTGAATTCCAAGGGAAAAATGCACTTTTAAAAATTCCGTTTGGAATTCCCCTAGATGAACGCATTCAAGAGTAAATATTAACTATATAACCTTCTCAAATATTTATCTTATGACATTAATCTTGAATATGATTTTGTTTGATTTAACTCAGTAGAGCTGTGAAAGTACACTGTACGTTACACTGTAAGCAATGACGAAAATTAATCAATTTTCTTTTATACATAAATAGCACAATGTAACAAATATATCACTCAACTACTAACATTTTGCAACATGTATATTTCACTGGTGTCATAGTTCAGATTGCGGATAAGTCTTCAGCCCACAATATTCACTTTACGAATTTCCTCAAAAGTTCCTCTAATCTTCCTAAATTTTATCTCAATATGCTTTTGAGCCCTCCGTATTTTCTGAGTCTTCCCGGCTTTCACCCACCCAAGCAGATAATAAATTCTTAACTCCCTATTTCTTTTCCTCATTATTATTTCATAAAGACTGCCTTCCTTCTTCTTCAATATCGAATATTTCTCGATACATTTTCTATCCACATACCTCGCCTGTTCTACGATACACAATTCGTGGATTATTAAGTTTCCAGTACTTTGATAACTTTCTCATGAAAGCTGTGTTCCACACAGTAAAAATAGGAATCTCCTGATCAGAGTTTTCCCTTCTCTTTTTAGCAAGTTCACCGAGATTTTTTTTCTCGTCCGGTCTTTATATTTTCGAAAATTATTTTTCTTGCACAATCTCGTTTTTAGTTTCTCTCGTAAAACCCGCTACGTAAATAAATTACATTTCTTAAATGAGAAAACTGCTCCAAGTTTTCTATTCTCTGTGGTAATCTACCATTCTGTAAACTGCAAAACCTAAATATTTTATTCTTTCCTTACTTTTTATCAGCAGTCCGGTACTGTCTAGTGTTTAGGACATCCGACTCTCACACGGAAGGCCCGCGTTCGATTCCCGGTACCAGAAGTTTTTATTTAACTGTGAATCCGTGAATTATTATACCCAATTTATGTGTTAATTTACACTTCTCAGTTAATCCTGAAGGAACAAAAAATATATACGTGACTACATGTAAATCCAACCATATACTTAAAGGAGTGTAGCGTAAAAATTTGTAATTTATCTAAAAATCGATACATTTGCTGTCATAATTCATAACTTTTATCGTATAAATTTTTCATGTGTTAATATTAATGCAAATCTTTTTACGGGAAAGATTTTTTAACGGGAAGTTTTTGGGGGAATTTCCCTCTCGTCCTTTGGGAATACCAGGCAATTATTAGCGAAATTAATTTTTATGTCATACTCCCTGCCGGAGGACCAAATCGCGACGTGCTTGCAAATAAATAAATAATCGATTAATTAAGTTTGATCTTTGATCGATTACTATTCACTCAAAAGTAGTCCTCGAACAGTTTATCTATGAAGATATCAAAAACTTTCTACAATAGTATCGAGGAAAGACATCAGCGTTTCTTGAATAAAGAATGGACAAAGAATGAATTATCAAGCTTAAAAATTAAGTAAGAGAAATCTTACTAAGATTGAGGAGAATACGTCAAATATATTATCGATGAATAATTATTACAGAGAGAGATTAATTATAAATAAAGGATCTTCCCACAAGAAATAGGAACAGATTTCATGTAATAGATAATGTGGTATAGCTAGAAGCCCGACGGTATCCCATGGCTGTCAAAGAATAGGAAATATTTTTCGGGCTCTGTACATGATAACTGAGCCTTAAAGGTGTGAAATGAAGGACTGTGGAAGTAATGTTTTTCATCTTTGACTCTGTAGCCTAAATTGAAACCTAAATAAAGTAGAAAATAAAATTTCCGATAAGTAAAAAATAAGTAGAAAATTTGCCGTTAAGTTATTACCAAAATGTCCGACAAAAGTAAATAGTTTAACCTCAGAATAGGTGACGTAGTTGAAAGTACTACCTCCGCGAAAACAACATATATAACTAGTAATAATCACGCATTAATTTGGTGAATTTAAGTCTATTGAGACCTCTCTTGCAATTTAACCTGCACTAACTCACACAAACAAACATGTACTAACCAGGATTTTAATCTGGAATTTCTGTGTTTCTAAGATACTATAGAGCGAAAACCCCTCCGAGCTAAAACCACCGAAACCGATGAAGAATATCGGAAATAGAAATGCGTATGTGTTTCGTGGGAAAATTTTATTAAGACTTAATTAAGTGGTGGATTTAAGACAAACTTTGCACGGGAAAGAAACTTTCCTAATAATGGAGCATCTCTAAAAGCGGAGAAATATTTCCTATCCTGGAGGTAATGGTTAGGAGCATTCACGCGTAATGTGCAATCTGGGTTCGGATTCCAGTCAGAATGACTTTTTCGCTTCCTTTCATTCCTTGGGAAAATTTTACTACCCAAAAGTTAAGCATCGACCCTCCACGGGCAGGAAATGTTCATGAGAGTAAGTGAAACTCTCAAGATAAATGATGGGCTGCTTACAGGTAGTAATTAAAGACGGACTGAAAATGACGATCAACCTTTCGTAATCTTCGCATTAATTTAAATTCTTTAGAAGGAATTTCCGTTACTTATCTTTCCGTTTTAATCAGAGATAGTTATGAAAATGACGTTTCGCAACAGTTTTTACCTCTTATTGAGGTGTAACTCAAGAAAACCTTCTTTTTAAATCCCTGCTATCGAAGGCGACTATCCATAGAATCAATCTTCTCCAAAAAGAAACGGCAAAGGTGAACCTGAACTACCGTCTTGCTTTCCTTTTCAGAAAGTAATTATATGTCATCTCCTTTGCGTGATGAAAGTATCGGTTTTTATAGGAAATCTTTCGTTTCCGAAAATTCTGTGGTACCGTGTACAAGTCGTTTTTATTTCTTCTTTCATCATGAAAAGCTACCACAAAGTCGAGGCCGAAACAGTGGATTTTATCAGGTCTATACTCTTCGGTATTTTCTATGGAAGTATGGAATCGTATATTAAAAGCCTCCTTTCGAGGGAATAGTGAATTATATCGCAAAGAAAGCGAATGGGAATGTCGGGTTTTAATAACCACTGAAAGAATGCCTTTGCGTTATTGGAAATCAGTAGGTTGTGAAAGATGGATAGATTAATATTTCAGAAAATATCTCAAACTGATTCTCTGGATCAGTATTTCGATGGTATACTTCTTTCGAGTACTCCCTTTGAGTTATTCTTTCAAGAACTACTTCCGAATACTTTTTCAAACGCTTGTTTCGAATACTTTTTCAATATGTCACGCTTTCGGAAATACAATCAATGGAAAATGTAGCGAAAGTATCTTTCCCATCCCTATAATCTTAAATATCTTTAAACATTAGTCACATATACGGTAAGTGATACATATATTTAGCGGAAAAAATTAATTTTGAAACGACTAGTTCTATTTACTAGCATCTATTTCTCTGACATTTCTCTCTGTATCAGAATGGCCGATGTAGCAAGAAGGACGCATAATATCAGCTTCAGCTTCAGTCAGTCAGCTGCTAGTCAGTTTCTGGAAATTTACCTTCTCTGAGATTATTAAGTAAATTATCTTTAAATTCTTAAGAGGATAGTCCATAAACCCTTAAGTAACCTTGTTCCTTGATGGTCAATGGAGTATCCTCTTGAGAATTTAACTCAAGCGTCAGTGGTTTCATCTTTTCTAAATTGTCTTTGTTTAGATCTTATATCTTCTAGAGAATCCAACCCTGCATCCTGAAGCATTTTGTTAACACTCACTGATCTGTCGTAACAATATTTTACGAAACGTATCGTCCTTCGCAGTACTTTTTTCTAATTCTCGAATTCAACACTTTTCGGCAGGATCCCATACACTACTCGCAAACTCAAGGTGAGGCTTAACCAATGCAACGTAACATCGAATACTGAGTTTTACTTCAAGCATACCGACTATTCTCTTCACGAATCCGAGTTTCGTAAGTGCTCGTTTACACATATTACGGATGTGTGCAGTCCATGTTAAGTTATTCGTTACTCTAAAATATTTCACCGATTCTATTCTCATACCTTATGGGACATTTTTGCATAATTTAAAAATTTTAGGTTTCTGGACGCGGATTATCTAGGGCTAGCATGTTCTTTCATCGCGATACATATACTATACTGTACGCTATAACGGAAATATACGCTTCTTTACACGTAGATTAAAATACCTTTGGATTAGAAAATTCAATTTTTTCTCATTAAATTTGAGCTGACGTGAGTGATGTTAGCAGGTATTTACATTCTGACTAAATTAGGGAAAGGAAAATTCATCAAAATTATCATTAAAATTTGCACAATTTATCACGAATTAATGCGAATTTAACTCCATCTCGAGTAGCCCTCGTAATTATTCCGCAAACTAATTTTACCCTCTGACTCTGCTAGTGTGTAAACCAACGGATCGCAGCCAAGCAATTAATGAAACCCAAACGAGTTCTGAACTATTCCCCTTCCTTATGGAAGCAGACCCTTGTTTCATTTCGAGTAACACTTGGATTTTTCTGGATTTCTTTTCGGAAATTTGGAAAAGCGAGATTGTCCAGATAAACGAGCTGCAGCGTAGCTCTGGCAAACAACCGAACTGATAACCTTTCTCCAATCGCCCTCTCTTCTCTAAATCAATCAACGTCAGCCTCTCTGTGGCATCGTACAAAGGACCCAGGTGTTTAATTAGCCTTCGGAATCGAATGTGGCGGCATAAGGACGCCTCTTTTCGTGTAAGGTCGCGTCGAAAGAAACTTGACTAGGAATACTGCTCGTCGTTCAAGGAATACCCGGGATTTGTAGGGCTTTCAGAGCACCTTCCAGGCTTATTTACCAAACTTTCTCATTAACTTCGATAAAGTATGCCTCTAAAGCCACTTTTTAAATGTGCAGCAGTTTCATGGCTTTTCACGAAGTCATGCCTTATCATACTGTATCATATATTATTTCCTTCTGAATGCCATTACGAAAACTAAGGCAAACTTATACAGGACATTTCATGCCTGATGATACTAGTCGCTTAAAATAAACGAGTGGAAATTACAAGATTATGTACTCTTTTCAGTACTGCATGTGTAATCACGTAATTTTTTCTTATATACTCAAGCTCGATTTTGGGGAACAGAACCATATTGAGAGAGAAAACAACTTTGTTTTGTCCACAGAAAGTATTTCTCGCGTAAAGGAGAATGCAACTAGCGTCGTCTAACTTTAAGACATCTTCAGGCAGCTTTTCATCGGAGGAGAATGTTTGAAGGAAAAGAGACATTGTACTTTTTCCACAGGATTTACCACGATTTACCACCACGATTTTTGAAATCCTGTGGAAAAAGTACAGTCTCTTTCTTTCAAACATGGAGTATTTCCACAAAACATCGCCAATGTTTGTGGATTTTAATCAGAGGAGAAGTAGTGGTACCCTGGTTAACGTCGGCCTTAGTTAACGACGTACTTGGTTAACGATGAGTGGATGTGGTCAAAAAATGTCTTGGGTAACAACGAAGGCTTTGATGTACGACGCCCTCTAGTGAAGATTGACTATTTAAAACTTCTTTTATGACTACTAGTTTTATTAATGATATTTTTTGTTGCAAATATCATCGATTTCACCATATTTTAATGACATTGAAATGAGGTTTATTTATTTATATATTTGAATTTTTTTATGCTCTGGGAAGTTCCCATAGAGCAACACAAAAAAACAAGTAATGTTAAAGTACAGAAGTGCATATTTGACATGCAGTTTGGTTGTGGAAAATCGCGCCTTGGATAAGAAAGGTTTTGGTTAACGACCTAACGTTAAGATATTCGTACGTACCTGTTTTCCGGGATATTATTCGGATTTTAATTCAACCTACTGGAGTCCCGAATAAGTAAAAGCCTTTCCTGGAGAACAGTCGGGTTAATTGGGTGAAATAAATGCTTTTAGGAACTCTCAAATACCCAGTTGTTTCGAAAAGCTCTGGGTAATTTTCCGTATCGCTTGATTTATTTTAGCTCTTTTTCAACAGTCATAATAAACAATTTTCCACAAATTGAAACGTCGCATGTAAATATTTTGGCATCCTCCACAAAAATGAGTGGAATAGTCATTTGTCCCGATTATGTCCCTGAACTTTCCTTTTCGATTTAGTTGATGTCCATCGGTCGCTAAACACCCAATGTGTAATGCATCGGTTAACAAATAAAATATGTGTAACACCACGATATCTCAACTCTGAGGTTCTCTGATACATAAAACGGCACGAGTACGTACGTAAGATTCAGGTGTGCGCCAATAGATGCCAAGGGAGCTCTCATATACTTTCTCACTAATTGACAAACGGTGCGGGCGTATGCATTTTTCAAAAGACACGTTTCTTTACATTTTGGCTATTTCCCCAATATTTTAGCCTGTTTTAGAAAGTACTTCGACCATTTCAGATATTTCATAAGCAGAATTTAAAGCTGATAAAACAAAGGTCGGATATAAATAAGTATTCGTTGATAAATTGGGCGATTAAAGAGTAGAACAGTTTGCCTGAAGAGATCTTCATACCCTTACCTAAGAAAAAAAAATTGTTTTTAAAATACAAGCAGAGTAATTTTGTTATATAGAACGGTAAACACATAAGGAAAAGGGTTTTTGACGTGCGCCTAGGAAAATTCCCATGCACCTATGAGAAACGGACATGAATAAAATCTGACGGAACCGGGACTCGAACCCGGGCCTCCCGATTGCCGGTGGGTTGCTCTATTCAATGACCTATCCCACCAGAACAATTCCTTATGCCGTTTGTAAGACTTTGTAGGTACATGTATAGGTATAGGTAGTTTCTCTTAGGGAATAGAACAGTAAATTATATAAATTTGTTATTCAAATTCAGAGTCAATGTAATACAACAATACAAAGCGTGCAATATGTGGTAGCTATTATCCGTTGTATATTGTTTGTATTTATAAAATGAGTGTATATTATGTGATTAAGCTGCCTCCAGAATTGTGTCTAAGCGCAATCGAAATTTGTAAATAAATAAATAAATATAGATCAACTGATATCAAAGATTGGAAACATATCTCCAACTTCTGATCAATAGTATTACAGATAAATCTATGTGTATAAACGATCATATTAGTTTCTGCATTTATCCGGTCATGATTCAAGATTTTCTTGCAAACCTCTACAATTCTGTCATATATAGTCTGCGTTACAGTAGCTGAAAACCATTTCATGCGAGTTTTCAACGAATTCCCTGAAGTCGACAAATCAAAACCTTAAGCTTATAAATCCAGCCTTTTTTCTCTCCCGTCATCAGTATCAATATCTTATCCTCTCGCTCACGCCAAGATTTTCGGAAAAAGGAAATGTTTCCTTCTAGAAACGTCATCTCCAATAGCAGAATCACTCCGGTCCACTTTTAACGTGTCTACAAACGACGGCTTCGGTTGATGGGGAAAATATTTCTTTTTCATCACTAGATCCTTTCTCCAAGGAAGGCAGAGTAATAGATTATTTACGAGTAGAAGAGAAACCTGCAATTCACAGGTCCTTATACGGATTAGCTTTTTATCTTTCGAATCAATTTCTTTATGGCCATGGACAGGAGTTCTTGAATGTAAACAGAAATCTTATTATCTAGTTATAATCACTACAGAGGAGTTAAGCTAGACGGCCATTTAATGCAGCCTTTAAAAATTCACGGTGAAGAAATTATAATGGTCGAGATTTGAACATTTTTTGAAATTTTTATTCGTTTATTTATGTCGTAGTTTAAAACGTTGTCGAACTGTTCAAATGCTCGAAAAAGTCCACTTCTTAAACTTTTGTTTAAAGTAAAAGCTACGGTTGGGTTTAAAATTTTAAGAATAACATATTGATATCTCTAAGAGTATGAAATTTATAATGATACAAACCGATTTCAATTTTGTGGTATTTTATTGATCAATAAACTCAGATTTGGTGAACTTTAAGCGAAGGATTTAGACCAGGCCTACACGACTTACTGGAGCCTTAGACGAAAAAAGATCGCGGACCGCAAATGAAGAATTTTAGAAAATGAAGGTTATTTTCATAATTTTAAAACGATAATTATATAGACGTTAAAATAACAATCGATGAGGAAACTCAGTTTTATTTAGTAAGAAAAATTTTTGGGATTTGGAATTAAATAAGTGGTCGACGTTCTTAAAATTCTCCGATTTTCATTAATGACTAATGAAGCCTATCTTCGCTAATGACTGTCGTAATTAACATTTAAGCAATTACCAGTTTTATAATCAAACACGGTTTCCAAAAACTCTAGCAAGTCGCAGGAGGGACCTGACGGGCTTTGGGCCATATTACGAAGGCCTTATTTTGAAGCTTTCTCCGTACCGCCGGGGACTTTTCCAGAAATAACAAAATCCGTTTGTTTCCTCTCCGTCTTCGCTCAATGTTTTCTGCAGTATTTCTCTGACAGGGAACCCATTCGTTTGTTTCTTCTTCATTATTAGTTCGCCCGCGTTTATAAATTCAGTGCCTCGGGCGTGGAAACATCGCTAGGGTCAAGAAGTCACATGAAGCCGGAAAGTCGCAAACTGTGATTTATGGGGCACTTTTTTATGATCAGGGGAGTTGATAGTAATTGTAATTGAAACATTTCCCTCCTTAACGCCGACATATCCGTAGAAAGAATATTTTCAAAACCGTCAAAACCTCAAAAGAGAGAACTTAATTCCACAAGCGTATCAGGAGTTTTTCTATCGTTTTTAAGGAATTAGCCCTACGCAGAAAATCCCTACCGTAGCTCCCCGAATCGGAGCTCAGTTGGACTGTTTTTTTGACAAGACAAAAGTGTGATTGAAGTGGGAGATTAGGGTTCTCTTTTCGGCTACGTCGGCCTTCTTTTATCTTTCGATTCGTTTTTTATGCAGAGTACATTCAGTCCGGGAACGGCACCAGGAATTTCGGCGCCCCAAGTGAGAACCTTATCAGGCGCCATCGCCGGTAAAATATTTTTTAAACCGAAACCCCCATAAGGGCATGTATAAATTAAACTGTTTAAAACTCTCTTTTGAAGCTATTGTATTTTTCGAGCAATTTTTTTATGTAATGTACTGATATTCTGAATTTGTATATGTCAGAATTCTAGTGCATTGTTAGAGTTACGTGTTAAATGAACATGGTGCTTGTAATTGTTTTAGATTATTTTGTAAATTATAGCTGAGTAAATTGTGAAACAGCGTAGCTTTCAAACTGTTGTATTCAATGGAGGAGATGGTTAAATACTAATGTTCTCTAGTTGATAAGTAGAAATTTGTAACACAAATTTTTACCTGTGTTTTACCTGTAAATTGTAGAGTAAGTTGGTGTCACCTCCTAACTTTGCGTCAATCTGCGGCGGTATTGTACAATAAATGATATATAAATAAATAATCGCTGTATAAATGTGAATGTTTAACATACAACAGAATAACACAACTTATATTTATGTAATTTTTATCATAAGTCGCATTCTTTTAAGTTTTCATCAAATTAATCAGCTGCAGATCGAATTACTCTGTTGTTTGTTTATTTTCAATGACTGACTGGAAAAAAGTGAAAGTGATTTTCCACTTAAAGGCGTGCACTCAAGAAAATTCTCAAGGAAATACAAATATGAAAATTTTAACCAGTCTGGTTTCTCCAACCAACCCAACTAGCTACTCTTACTTTATATTATTCTTAAGAAAGGCTCTCCTTTCCACCACTTTATTAAGCTGGTGCCTCATAGAGGACGATGCCGATAGCTGTGCTGTGGACGATGCCGATACTCTCAAGAAGACATATCTGAAGTTACTAGCTTTATATTAATCTTAAGAGGGGCCCCCCTTTCAACCACTTTGTTAAGCTGGTGCCTCATAGAGGACGATGCCGATAGCTTTGCTGTGGACGATGCCGATACTCTCAAGAAGACATATCTGAAGTTACTAGCTTTATATTAATCTTAAGAGGGGCCCCACTTTCCACCACTTTGTTAAGCTGGTGCCTCATAGAGGACGATGCCGATAGATTTGCTATGGACGATGGCGATACTCTCAAGAAAACATATCTGAATTCTGTGGAAACATACCTTAAGTGATCAGAGCAGCTTCTCTGCAAGAGATCTGGGTTCGACTACTGGTCCTTTCAGACTTAAATATTATCCTTTTTTCGATGGGAGTTGATTTGTTGATCACGTGTGAAGTTATACTTTTTCTCACCATAACGATGTAATAATTATGTCTACTGAAATAATTATTAGAGAAAATTATAGAAGATTAATTATTAAACAATGGATGTTGAATGGCAGATTATCTATAGCAAAAAAAATTACAGACTAAAGCTTAGCTCGTTTGTATCGGGCCGGCCCTTGTTCAGTCTAGTGCCTAAAGAGTCCAACTTTTTGTTTTCACCTCCATTGGAAAATTATGAGCATATTTTTTCATTCCGTGTATGTTTTGGCAGAAAATCGGCAGATAAGCGGCCCCCATATGCACTCATATCCATTTGGCGGTTCATCCCATCAACTTAAATTACTTTTCGCTGTTCTTTTATAGATCTGATGTGTTTTCCCTCAACCCCATCGCCTATAATAAAGCAGCGAAAGCGATCTCGTGACAGGCACGTGCCATGTCCGATAGACGAACAAAGGAGGAAATTCTTTGTGAGCCACCTCTCAATTCAATCCAGACTGATTCCAATTTCCGCTCCCTCATATAGGAAAGTAATGTTAATTCAGGGAGCCATTCCGCGTGAAACATGGCGAAACGTCAAATCAAAGCAGCTCTGCAAAGTAGACGTGATTCCATGAAATGGCACATCTCGTTGCATCGCTTTTCTTTGAATTATGAAAGAATTTGAAAAGCTTCGGAGCTGAGTTCCGTTACAGCTGAAATGGATGATTAGAGACACTCATGTTCGGCTATGATGGCTCGCTGACGGAGAGGAGATGTATGAAATAGACCTCTTATCTAGCTATCTGTACTGTATTAGGTCCTATTCGTCCGATCAAGGGATGACGTCAACATGAGCGTCGCTGCGTAGAAACCATCAAAACCCTGGTTAAATCTCGCAACTCTTGCTTGGAAGAGATGTTTAGATCCGCTGTCACTGCTTGGTTGTATCCCACACCATCAGAAATTTATCGTTTCGCCGTAGATTCCGAAATTGATCGCATTTTCTTGGTCGATTCATTAAAGATTTTTGCGATCTACAATGTTTTACGTTTGAGTTGTTCGAATATCAAAAACACGGAAAGGCTTTCCCTGGGAGCTAAAGTTTAAATAAAAACACAGCATAATGTGTTTATCTGAAATCATTTATATAGCGTAAACCGGGGTTACTTGGACCCAAAATGTCTAATATTTTGGACTTTCCGAACAAAACAATACCTAAATTCCATAACCTGTGCTAATAACAATTGTTTTACTATGTTTTAGATATTTTTCGATGATTTAAGAGGTTTTTTGAACAAAATTTTTCGCTGATTGTAATAACATTTTTGTTTTTTAAATGACAACGTCTATGTCGGGCAAAGTAAATGGAAATTAGAAACCAGATTTAAAGAAAACTTAGCTCACTTCCGAAACGACCAGATTAACAAATCAAGCGTGACACAACACATGCAACAACACGGTCACAGAATTAATCTAGAAAATCTCAAGAATAAAAACAAAAAAACTCCAAACTAGACGCTTATGAAAGTATCCTCATTCACCAAAACAGAAACCGACTAATGAATAACGATTTAGGCCCAATACCGAATTCTACTCTTTACACGCTTCTCGACCAGCAAAGAAAATATCCTCACCCTCCTTCAAGTCGTCATAACGAAAAATCCCCACCCATTTCTTCCGCCCACACCTTCACACAGGATAAAGGCTTGACCGACCACCAAAAAGGAAAAGCCCCCACCCACTTAATTCCCCCCACACCTTCAGAAAAGATAAAAGACCGACCACTCACTTCGCCTATTCACTTCCTTTGTGGAGACCCCCCGAGGATGGAAGCCTTGCTTCCGAAATTGATCATTGGGCTTCCCAGAAATCGGTAATCCGGAGCTTCCCGTTTGTCTCTGAGCGCGAGTTCCGCTTGCCGAAAGACGGCTTACGGAGTGTTTTTATACCTCTAATTCATATACAGCCGTGTTTTAACCTTCCCTTTTTTTTGACAGAGTTTTGCGAAAAATTCTTGTATTTGATTTTCCGCGAAATTTTTCATTTTCAAGCTGATGCTGGACCCAAATGAGGGGAATCATCGGGTGAAACATAATACTATGCTATAAATCCGCCCTAAAACCACTTTTGTATTTTTGGCCAGCTTTTTTCGATTCCAGCCCACTGTGCGTCGCCCAAGTAGTATGCAGAATAAAAGATTTAAAATAATCTTTCAATAGTTCCTTAAATAGCCCTTTATGAGAAATGTCGGTATTATTCACTCTTAACGGTGAATTATTTTCATCTAAGGACTTCCGTAAGCCTTTTAGAGTAATAAAATTTCTCAGTTTTGTTTCCTACGTTCACTCTTCCGAAAAATCGCCTTTCACTTTCTTAAAAATTGTCTTCTTGTATCTAGCACTCCCCGAGTAAAAGTATCTCATGCTTATCCAAAATTTCTTTTGTCTACGGAAATCCTTTTAAAGGCATTTACTCCCTTTTTCTTTTCTTCTAATAAAGAACTTTTATCATACATTCCCGGCTGTTGCTTCTCATAAGTCTCTCCATTATAGAAAGTGATTCAAAATTCGTTGACTCGCTAGTCTTCCGTCTCCTTCTTTCAGAACTCTATTGTCTCTCGCTTTGCATTCACTCGCTAAAATACATTTTTTTCTCTTGACATTTCCGAAAAATTAGATTCGAAAGGAAAGATTCCCGAACAATTATAGTCATTTGGCTATCTCAAGAATTCGATCGCAAAAATTCGTCAGAGATCCAAAATAGAAGTCCATGAAGAATTGCTTTGAGCTATTTGATGCCCAAGTTAGCTTTCTTTCGGACGATATTCTTGAATTATATCCATTAAACACCTTTGCTGTCCAATTAACAAAGAGAACTCGAAGAAAGAGGTAAAACTTATAAGTCAAGAGGAAGTTTTTTTGAAGAAGATTTTGCCTCAAATTACTTTAGCCTTCATTCAAGTATTAAATCACTCTATTTTCAATATCTTCCTTTGTTTTGAGGTATCTTTCCAAAATAATGTTGTGATATTGAATAGCCACATTTATGGTCATGTTAAATATTATCCTCTCTTTGATACTTAAATATTTGACAGGGAAAGATAATTATTATTCCATTTATCATAGAAAACATTAGTTATCTGATCGATAAATTTAGGATTATTGCGACGACACGATAATTTGCAGTGTAATAGAAAGTAGAGAGGATAGATGATAGAAAGGAAACTAACGAAGTAGTGCGGATGAGCCTAGAGTGGATAGAATTACCCTGTCGAATCATTCAAGTAAAAATATTAAATGATGAGGTTCAATGATTGGCAATTAGAACTTAAAGTAGACAAATATTCAGTATTCAACTTCTTCGAAAAGAAATATCTTGCTAATGATTAATTGTACAGCCTCAGAGAGAAAACTTATTATCGGTGAAATCGTTGAAATATCCTGGATTTACCCTCACGAGTAATTTAAAATGGAGTACCTATATCCGTAATATAAGTGGACGAGCATTTAAGAAAATCGGTTTCGTCAAGAGAATAGTCGGTAGGAGCGAAGAAAAGGTCCGCGACCGATGGTACTATGCATTAGTTAGGCCTTACCTTGAGTGTGAATGAATTGGCTTTAATTAGTTACTTACAATTAGTTACTTAATAAATTCAGATAGAGATGGATTCTTTAAAGATATAGCAGAAATTATACGTCTTCCCTGTTACGTAGGCTTGCCCGATATTGCGAGGAAAATCAGGGAAATCGATGTTAGAACAAGTTGATTGAAGCATTCATTATTTCCGGGAACGATAGGTGAAAATAATCGATTAAGGAAGTAGATTCAATCGTGTGTGCACCTCCTGCCATACGCCGAAATGCGGCTCGCATATGTTAATGCAGATAATTATGTAATTCTGTGATAGTGTATCAAATGCGTAATCTCCTAATGTAAAATATATTATGCCTTTTCTGATATTCAAACTTTTTTTATCTCTTAAACATGGAAACTTCTTCAAATTTCTATGACTGTATTCCAAAATTAGTCTCCTATTTATCACATTAAAGTTCAGATGGCAGAAAATTAAACGATAAATATAAGAATCACGGGCATGCAGTTCCTTCCCTTCACAAATATGGGTCAGTAATGGCATACGACCTTTCCTTTGTCCTTTGGCGCATCGTCGCCCCACAAAGGACTCTAAACCATGACTTCGTAATTCCATTCGAACTCGAAGACCACAGACGTCGATCCTGCCGGCGATCTAAGTAGTTGTTGTTTTCCGTCTGACCTTCTTGCGTGATATTCTTATGGAAGATTCCTTTGAAATCAAAGAAAACCCTAACCGAAGCCAGTCTCGAATCTTTCTCCTGCGTTTTGGTTTCGAATCCTCCGGAAAATTCCATTCTCCGCTCTTGGTCTTTGGAAGTGGCTCATAATGAAAGTGCTATGATCCATTAAAAAGTGCAAAGCTTGGTGCGGAGTTTGGAACTCTTTTTATGTCTCTAAAGAGCCACTCAGCCCTCGTCTTGCTTGTCAGTCAATGTGAGAGGTAGAATATGTCTAAGACCTTCAGTTTGGTCGGATTTGTCTTTGAAATGAGATGAGCAGTGAGTTAAAGCTCTCCAACTGGTGTAACGAAACTTACTGGTGAGCAGTATGTAAGCTCTTAGTGTGCCATGTATTGACCTGCAATTATTGTCTCTAATGTAATGACTCCCAAACGCTAGTTGGAACCTCCACCATTACCTACCGAATGCTTTGGAGAAGGAATGAGGCTCACTAGGATAGATGAGGTGTTTTTCCATTGGTTTTCCTCCCTGAGCCAAAATGCAGCCAGGGGAAGTCACCACTGCAACCTTTTGAATTGGAATTCTCGTACAGTAAATAGTGACCAAAATGAATGCGACGTTATGACATCAGTGCTTTTATATAATCAGAGCCGTGAGCAAGCGTGAGACAAAAGTAAATGAGAGATATACTAAATCACAAGAAATTGATAATTATTCCATTTATAGAGAAAATGAATAGATATCCGTACTAATATAAAACAGAAGAACCGTTCATTCGATACAAGTAAAATCTGAATTAATTGATTTATGAAAACGGGTAAGGGTGACTTTGCGCAAGATGGTGCGCACCCAGAAAAAATCCCAAGGAAGAATGGACTTGAAAAAAGTCTGACGGGACCGGGAATCGAACCCGGGTCTCCCAATTGCCGGTCGGGTGCCGGCTGACCCCCGACCCCCGGCACCCGACCGGCAATTGGGAGATCCGGGTTCGATTCCCGGTCCCGTCAGACTTTTTTCAAGTCCATTCTTCTTTGGTATAATTGATTTATGTTTGATGAGCTCTCTTATACGTTGTTTTTTCGCGAAACCATCCAGGATTCAGTTGAATTAAATAATTGAATTACTCATAGATTAATGAAATAAATTATTTACACGTGCACATGTACATGAGCAAATTTTACCATTTAGAAAAGCTATATTCAGTCTAACTCGTGATACGTTATCAAGTTTGGATCACCTTTAAAAACATAGAAGTAACTAACATTTTCTACCATGCCATCCATTTTTCGTGGAATATATTTTATCTATTTCGTTATTTTAATTTTGATACAACTAAATAACTAACGTTAGCTATTCGTCATGCTTCCACGAGAATCAGTTTTTCTGTGAAATTTAGCTCATGCATATTAATAATGTTGACGTGTAAATGATACATCTATATTGTAAATGAAAATGTAACTCAAATTTTCTTTAAATAATAGAAAATTCAAAGATCTTGATCTTCCCGCATACACATGCTTCACATTTTCCATTGCTCCATTAGTAAAAGCTAAATAAAATCCAATTTAAATTGAGTATGATCGAAAGTATGATTAACAGCAATCGTATAGAACTCGTATCATCTCAGAAACAAATGCATTCACAATTATTCTCCATAATGTATCTCCATGTGAAGGTCATTATAATTCCTATATTTTAATATTTTCAAAATGTCCAATTTACGTGCATCAATAACATGAAGAAATAACAATATCGCGAATATAACAAATGTAGTATATAAACATCACATATAACATAACAACATCATGAAAAAATTCAATAACACCATAATTTTTTTATCCTCTTAAAATATGAGGATAAAAGCTTAATCTGGTATTTTAACAGACTTACCACTTTCTAGTTTTGAAGACTGCCTGCAAAATTTAATATTAAAGACGAGAAAAGTTAGATGAAAGTCTAATTATAGCCTCTATTTATAGATATTAAAAGTCTCTCACAAAGATTCTCTTAATTAGCTACGTCAAGAGCAAAACGGCCGTAACTTTTGGAAAATCGGAAAGTAATATTAATGGATATATATTAAGAAGTTATTCAACTTCCTTTAAGTTGAACGAATTCCATTAAACTAATTAATTAAAACGGAAATTATGATTTTTAAATATGATAGTGTTCAAATTGAGGGCTCGGGGCAACAATTAAAAAGTAGGCTCGAAAGTTACTCTTTCATTTCTGAGTAAAATAGAATATTTCATTTCATGAAAACTTCTCATTTTTGGTCCAGGAAAGATCTAATAGTCTAAATTAAATAAAGCAGAAAATAGCTCAAATTAGGGAGAAAAGTGGAAAATTACCGTTTAAACATTTTCTCTCAAATCAAGGAGGCCGTACCGGAAATGCTCTAACGATCAAACTCGTAATATTTTATTCATCTCTTTTGTCTTGCTCCTAGCTTTTCTATTACAGTCGAGATCATATATAAATCACAGCAGGATGAAAATTGTATTTTCTAGTAAGTTTCTGTATTAATGTTTAATGATAATATGCAAGTTAGAAGACTTTACAAAACAACTGCCTTGATATTCGACATCTTGTCGGTACTGTGCTAGTTTCATCTGCAGTATTTAGCGAAAATAACATGCGAAAGTAAATAGCGACACGAAAATACTTGCAGGAGAGTGAAAATGTAAAAATATTTGTGTGGATATCAGGGGATATGTTTATTATATATTAATGTTTACACAAAATTGAAAAATATGACATTATTTTTGACGTAAAATAAAATATTCTATGTAGTCAAACCCCCAAAATATTTCAATTGTCATGCAAGTTAATTCAATGTTGAAGAGACGAAATAATAAAATCCACGGTGGCGGCCGAGATATTTTGGTAATTGAATAACATAATGAAGGAAGAGAGATATATACTTTACCACAGGAATGTATTGGAAATTACCGGTTTCAGCAGTTACATGCCATCACCATGTAAAGTATATATCACTCTTCCTTCATTATGAGACGAAATAAATTACAAAAATTCCTTATTTTATAGTATAGTAACGTACATAATTTAAGAATAAAGACGGATCAAAAGTTACTCAAATGTATGTTTTGACTGTGTTCAAACCCATCATATAACACGCGAAATTCTCACTGGGGGGATCACGTAGCAGATTAGGATATTCAAAACGTTAGGAAACTAATAAAAACCGCCAAAGACATAACATCTTAAGGGATTATATCTAATGTCCACAAAATGTACTAAACGTTACCAAAAGGTACTTAATGTAAGAATTAAATGATGCTACTCATCTTTCATTAGATCTTCCGACAAAGAGAAAGTTAAAAAGTTATTGCTTCTTTGACATCTAATAGAAGCAATAATTTTTTAACTTTCTCCACGTAGGAATAATTTTGATACATGAAGGATTTATTTGGCCAATTAATAAAATCCTTAGGATTTCATGCAAAGAGAATTAATATTAATTTTATTTTTCATTTTTATCTCCTGTAAGCCTAGTCATTTTTCCCATAAAATCCTCCTCGTCGAAGTTACACCTAAACCTATAAACACAGGTCTGTACCCTCGAGGTAAAAAGGCCCTAGTCACAAAAGAGATCGTAAATGCCACTTTAACTCCTGAGGTCTCTTTTCTTACGATATCATTTTCTCAGGAATAGTACATACATAAAGGCATTAACCATAATAATGGGAAAGCTTTTTGCTCAAGATAAATCTTGGAACACAGAAAATAGGTCGAGTACAGTTTCCATTGAAAAAAGATTATACTGGCACAGCTTTTAGAAATACTATTAGATTATACCATTTACAACTTTTAGAAATACATATATGTATCTATAAAAATATAGCGAATCGACCGAAAAATTTTGAAAAATAAAATCTAGAGACGCTGCCGAGCTATGTAAATGCATTCTGAGGAATTACGATGTATCGTGGAATCCATCTCTAATCATTCTTCCCTCTATAAAAATAAAAAAGCCGAGCCAATTGGAAATCGATAAAAATTATTATGCCCCTATAAGAATCGCGGAGTCTAGGCAACAGAAAAACGTCGCAAAAACTCGCATCGATTTAAAACGATACGCTGAAGCAAATAAGTGTAACAGCGCGAAAATAAATCACGACTCTACACGTTGTATGAGGCATAAGAGATCAAAACAGTGTTCCAATGAACAAAAGGTGCTAAAAAAATTATTTCCGTTGAAATATCAACGCTCGTATTTTCCAAACTCCTCGAAAATGAAGAAGATGGTGATCGATACATTTCTCGCCGCTGGAGGGCAAAAGTCAGAGAAAACAATTTCAGCCTCTCGATTCATCTACTGCGACGTGTGTGAACGTCTTTTTTTGCGGCTCTTTCCTATCAGACTTCTGTCGAGAGTTCCCATTGTCCCGCGACCAATACCGCCGCGAGGCATGCATTCTCTCTCACTTTAACTCTCAATCTTTTCCCTCCCACTCTCAGATATATTCTACACGATTCAGACCAAAGCTGAGATGAGACCACGTGAGAGGAAACTCGGCCTCGGCGACCGTGAGTCTATTCTACCAACTACTCACCAGTGAATCCCCGCGAACGGTAGTCAAAGATGCAATTTATATTTAGCGACTACTCGTAGCCATTAGCACCGACGCCCTAGATTCTCTCCGATAATGTTCAAGAGAGCGAGTGCGGCTATGAGATTCGTCCTTATTTGCAGCGAAGGAAGTTAATAGTTTCTGGATCTGCACCCAGACATGGGTGAGACACCCAGAGATGTGTCGGGGAATGTAGGCGGGTATTGCCGTTCTTTTCATCGGAGGTAGATGACGACTCCGTGTGTGGATGTTGGGTTCTTTGCGACACCTTCCTCGCTATCCCCTACTTTTCTTCTTTGTTGCAGCTAGAGTGTAGACGGCGGCGGCGTCAATTGAACTCCGTAATTAGCTGGATATTTTCTGATTATTTTATTCATTTTAACTGATTGTTTCGGAAATGCGAACCATGAAAGTCATTCCAAGATTTTAAAAAATGTGTTTGATAGATACATATCATCCACTACCACAGCTATATTGCATTCTTTAACATTCACCTTCATGGTTTGATGTGGTGTTTCCAGGGGTTGTAAAAAATTAATTGATAGAAAATTAATTGCAATTAATTGTATCAATTAATTGATTGCCGCAGTATTACCAATTAAATGATTGATTGCTACAATCTCAATTCATTGCAATTAATTGTAACATTAGAATAACTTAAAAAATTTTGATAAAACCCTTTAAAATATATTATTGTTTTTACCAAAGCATATCAACAGAGGCGTATATTTTAATCAAATACTAGAATACAGTATTTAACCCTTACAATGCTACAGCTCAACAAGAGAGTGTACCCACAATGCTGAAAAAATAATTTTTGTTTTTATTGAAAACTTATACTACTATGATAGGCCACAAAATTAACAAACAAGAGAATATAAAAAAATCGTTATTTGGTTGAGGCGGTTTAAAATTATAGGCATTTATATTTTTGTCATAAGGTCGATTTTCGCGTGAAATCCTGCTTGAGGGAATTGTGGCACAACTTGGCATATGTGCCTCCGTTTCCACAAGCAGGCGCAGACCTTTAATTTGTTTCAATTTTGTTTCGAGACGTGTCATCTCGAGTCTTTACTAGTCGCCCCTCGTCTATACTCGCTTTGAGTTTCTGATGTATTCATCGTCGTGACTCTGTGGTGTTACGTTAAATAAGTGTCCTCTGTGTTTTCTGTGCATTGCCAAATGCACAGTAAAAAAATATTTTGACCAAACAGGCTCCGAAAACCTATAGAAGTGCAAGTGTGGAAAGAAACTGACCCAGAAAAAAGGAACTGGGTGGACCAATCTGCTGAATCATGTAAAGAGCCAGCACCCAGAGTATGCTATCATCCAAGAAAGTGGACAACAATCTTTGTCAAGTTTCCTCACATCGATTCCTTCTGCAGGCAGTTTAGTCAGTCGTTCAGCATTAAATGTTTATGGTTGGATCGAGTGGGTATGTGTTGGTCTAAAACCATTTTCTTTTACTGAAGATTCACTAACACGGAAGTATACAAAATTGGGAAGTATGACAAACGTGACATTAAAGAAGTACATGGAAAAACTTACTCAGGTAGTAGAAGAGAAAATATCGGATGAACTTCCCGATAATTTTTCGTTAGCAATTGATGGGTGGAGTAAGGGTTCAATGCATTTTATTGGACTTTTTTGCATCATATTTGTATAAGAATGAAAATGGCTACCGTATTGTTTTATTGGCATTTTCACCATTGGTGAATGAAACATCCTTCACTGCTTCTGATCATGTCGAATTTATTGAATATGTAATATATGTAAGTTTGTTCAACATGAATTTGGAAAACGTTGTCGCTATTACTGGTGATAATGCTGAAGTAAACAAATCTATAGCAAATTTGTGTGGGATACCATTGATAGGATGTGCCTCTCATAGATTTAATTTAGCAGTTTCTGCTTATTTAGATATGAAGGAAATTTTGCTTGATAAAATTAATGTACTGATGGGCAAACTAAAGTCGTTGAAACTGGCTGGTAGACTTCGGACACAAACACCATTACAACCTATCCAAAGAAATAAAACACGATGGTACATTACCTATGATATGATTGAAAGATACATTGAGCTCACGTCTTTTTTAGAATCTTTCCAAGATGACCCTAAAATTGTTGATTATCTGTTGACTCCACGCGAAAATAACAATCTACAGACTCTGGAAGACAATCTTAAGAAGTTATATACAGTAACAGATGCGTTACAGAGAGAAGAACTAGATTTGTGAGACGTTAGAGTTCTTTTTGATGAAATTCTTGCATTGTATCCTCATGATGAATTTCAAAAGTATCTATCAGCAGCCATTGTTCATAGCCCACATTTTGAAAATGGAGTTGTAAAAATTTTAAAGGGGACAGAAACAGAGTTAAATCCTGATGAAGTGACTTCTTTACAAAAGTAAAAAATTAGTGATTGAGGACGAAATTTTACAACAGCCACAAATACGAGAAAATTATGAATTTGCATCAGTCTGTTTGAAGAAGCATAAAATAAGCAAAATGTCAGTTCAGCAACACAGAGATTGTAGATTTTTGTTGCCTTCCTCAAATATCCTAGAACGCTTCTTCAGCACAGCAGGTTATGCTTTTAATGACTTTCGGCAACACCTTTTGCCAATGAATTTGGAAATGCAGCTGTTTCTTAAAGTGAATCGTTCTTTCTGGGACGAAGCAGCAGTTGCAGAAATATGTAATGAGCACTGAGTGTAAAAATTCACCTTTTTGTTAATAAAGGATTTTTATGTTGCAAGGCTTTTTGTTTTTATTTTCAGTCACATGTGCTCCTGAAATCAAAGCTAATACCATGTTATACATTTTACAAAATAATTGACAATTAATTACAATTAATTGCAATTTTCGGCTGGTTAATGTAACAATTAAAATTAATTGATTGACAGAATAATAATTGATTGTGAATGCTCCAATTAATTTTTTACAACCCCTGGGTGTTTCCCCGCAGTAGATGATACGGGAAATTTTTTTGGGTTGTCAGCCAGGTTGCTACTTCGAAGTCTTCAGGATGAAGATGAAGGTAGGGCCTCCGGAGAGCCATGTGGGTAACGAGTTCAACTTCAGTGAAAGCTGTCCTGGGCTCGATTTCCGGTGGAGGCTCACGTGCGAAATGACCTTAGATGTCGAAGAACTTTCAAAATTATTAATACGAAAATGAAGGTGCCGGAACGTCGGTGGTTTTCGAAGCAGTAACCCGGCCGACAACCCGAAAACATTTCCTACATCCACCCTAATATTTTTAATATTTTGTGCGTTGGACTTTTATTGGACTATGAAATAAAGACCGTTTCGTACACTTCCACAGCAATTTTATTTATGGCAACATGTTTCGCTAGTGTCCTAGCATCATCAGGCCTTCCTGATGATGCTAGGACACTAGCGAAACATGTTGCCATAAATAAATTTGCTGTGAAAGTGTACGAAACGGTCTTTATTTCATTGTAATGGCCTTCCACGAGGTAACACCTTCCCATATTGAGTTTATTGGACTATATTGACTTTTTAAAGAGTATCATCTGGTTTTATTTGTTTCCTGACCTGCGTATAAAAAGTGATTCAATCCTGTACATGATATCAACTTGTCCATTAAGGAGCGAGCGTGATCTTCGAGAGGCGACGACCAAGCGTTATAAGGAAATCGCTAAGACGGATAGTTAGATTCTGGTCGTTCTTTCCGAAAAGCATCAGAGAATATAATAGGGTAGATTAGATATGGTGTTAAAACACCCCCTGCCATACGCCACTGGCGGCTTGCAGGGTAAAAATCTAAATCTATACGGAATCATGCGATTCCTCTAAAGAAAAACGTACGTGCAAATGCTAATACGGCAGATGAGGATTAAGTTTTCCGTAATGGACATGTTTCCGCTGAATACAGGTTCTGCTGTACACAGTCTTCAATGTATTAAGTTGGCGCAAGTTTTTTCACCACTTTTAGGTGGAATTTTAGTAATGAATGACTTTTTTCCTTAGATTCCTTGAAATATTTTCCAATAATTTTCTTAATCAATTCATCTACATTTACGTATGCACACTGCGAGCCGCCAATTGGCTTATCTGATGAACTCATCAAACGTTTTCAATCTTCCTATTCATCGTTCCTTTCTATTTCAATTTCTACTTTTCTTATGATAAAATATTTACAACTACGACTTTAACCTTTAACGATCACTTTAATCACTTTCCTGACGCACCTGAGATATCTCGTAGAGGAGAGTGGTTTATTAAAATACAGCCACTCCCGAGATAACTCGAATTTACGATTTTCTGCTTTTTGATCATATTTTACTTTCAAAAATAAAACAGTTAAGCTGTCGAGAGTATTGAGCATGCTTTCTTTTATCTGCGTTCCATTTTTACGTCTCCACTCTTTTTACCTAACATGTGGGTATACCGTAAACTGGTTAAAATTTCAAGAAATGAAAATTTTAATGGGTTTTTGGTGACTTGGCACGATAAGGCGTGCACCTAGGAAAATTCCCAAGGAGAAACGGACTTGAAAAAAGTCTGACGGACCCGGGACTCGAACCCTGGTCTCCCAATTGCCGGTCGGTTGCTCTATTTATTCAGTCATTTCACCATATACATATATACTACGCCTACAAAGTCTCCCAAACGGCATGGAAGAAAGTTCTGGTGGAATAGCTCTGTGGAATAGATCTATGGATAGAGCAACCGACCGGCAATTGCAACAGCCGGGTTCGAGTCCCGTTTCTGTCAGACTTTTATCATGTCCGTTTCTCCATGGAATTTTCCTAGGTGCACCTCAAAAACCCTTTTCCTTGTGTGTTTAGCTCTGCATTATTTTATGAATTCCTTTTTATTCTTAGGTAAGGGTATGAAGACCTCTTCGGGCAAACTGTTCCACTCTTTAATCCCTCAATTTATCAACGAATACTTATTTATATCCGTCCTTTGTTTTCTCAGCTTTAACTTCTGCTTATGAAATATCTGAAATAGTCGAAGTACTTTCTAAACCCGGTTAAAATATTGGGGAAATAGCCAAAATGTAAAGAAACGTGTCTTTTGAAAAATGCATACGCCCGCACCATTTGTCAATTAGTGAGAAAGTATATGAGAGCTCCCTTGGCATCTATTGTCGTACACCTGAATCTTACGTACGTACACGTACCATTTTATGTGTTAGAGAACCTCAGAGTTGAGATAGCATAGTGAAAAGTTAGTTAGTTAGTTTCTTCAAGTGTAAGCACACAAGTTAACAAATAATAAATATGCTTTCTTCCAGGTCCAACTGATACAAAATGTTTACTGACAATTAAATGCATTCGCGAGTCAATATAGAAAGAATATACTTTCCGTTACCGATTCAACTACATTGTCGGAAGGGAAAGAGAGTATAAATCTCAGCCGTGAGGTGGAATGTTCCTTCCAGATTTATGCGAATAACAGTTTACGCCGTTAAAACTTTAAGGACTGCTGGAGAGGGCATTAATTTTTTCCCACTTCCTATTTATACTTGCCTTGATCTCTACCGTCACCTTCTGGATGAATTATGATGCGCCTCCTGTCACAACGATGCTCTTTCGTTTTGATTATCAAGTTCAAGTTTAATATTTTCCTCCACCAAACAAATCATAATAAACCCAAGGATATTTCAAATTTAAACGCCCATAATCAGACCAGAATGCTCAGACGGTTCCAACGGGAGCATCATCCCGAATATAAACACATAAATATAAAAGCCCCTTTATAGCGGAAATAAATTTAGCGCATAGTGTAAAACATGGTTTCACTCTCCCCTTCTTTTATAGGAGGCAAGGGAAGAAAACGCTGCGTATATTACGACCGAGCTTTGGCTGAGAACCCGAAGCAAATTGGATACTTTCCAAGTATGGGAAGTAGAGATTAAGCTGCCATTCATCGATCGATGGTACTTGTTTCCTCATTCGACTTACAGCAAGGAGGAGTTACTTATTCTCACCGCCAACAGGCCATTTTTTAGACGAAACCGATTGCTATTTGTATTCTCCTACCTCTTTCGTTCAAAGTTAAAGGGTGAACGCGACTTAAATAACAACAAAGAAAGCCGTCCATTTTGGAAAGGAATTCTGATGCAAAAATAACGATTCTCTGATAAATATTTGGCTTTCTTTCTTGAGTCCGAAGGGATAGTGCCCCCCTGCCACACACCGGAAGGCGGCTTGCAGGGTATTTATGTAGATGTAGATACTAAGGCGAATTTATGCAGCTGAGTCGAATATGTGAGAAATGTTCTTCTCTGCCTTTGTGTATTTACAATTAGAGATATTTTCCATAAGTAAATTTTGGAAGCCAAAGTTAGCTTTCAATTACGGAAATCAAGCCTGAGCATTGGTGGACTTAGTGGATAATCGAAAGTGAATTGAGTAACGCTGCTTAGCAGCGGGCTTGTACGAGTAAAGTAACTCAAGCACTTCCTTCTCATATTCAGATGTATTCGATGATTCATATGGAGATAATTATGCATCAAATTAACCAGATTCTTATTAGTCAAAGCTTTGCGTTTATTTTTCCAAAGGAGGGTAAAGTAATTCTTTGCACGCTTTACGTTTACTTCTTCATATTTTTCATATTTTGGAGCCATGGTATATCGAATTTCGGATAGTAAAATGTTATTAGTAATTATCATTTACCCGTAAATAATTACATAACAGAAGTAGATGCATTATAACCTTACTTATCACAATATAAATTTAATAAATAATTTAAAAACTGTGATCCCAAATAATAAGTAGATATTACTGTAAATAATTTAAGAGTTGCGAAAACTGTTGTATTCCAGAATTAGGAATCTCTGGACTTGGGAATAAGGTGGGAATCTCTAGACGATAGAAGATAAGATTTAAACAAATGATAAATTACAAAGAATAAATACTAAATAAGTTCAGAGAAGGTACTTTCGTAGAAGATGCAGCCTATATTACACGTTCCCCTTTTACATAGCCGTACTGTTTCTGAGAGGAAAATCAGAGAGATAGACGCTAGAACGAATCGATTCAAAATTTCATTTTTTCCGTGAACCATACGCGAAAGTAATCGATTAGGCAAGTAAAGTCATGGTGCTTTCACCCCCTGCCACACGCTGAAAAGCGGCTTGCAGGGTACATAAGTAGATGTAGATGAAGTGAAAATCTACCCATACTTGTTCAAAGTTTGAAATATTACTTTTTATTTACTCCTCGAGCAATGGAATATGTTTCTTGTTTTCCTTCTCAGACGGAAGCCAAATGAAAATGTTTTGGAAAAAGATAAAATATTTCCATTTGACAACGTAAACTTCTTAACTTCCATTATTACTGTGTTGCTTCCGTAAATAAAGTGATTTTCCCCAGGGTTGTAATATGATTTTTTATATGTAAACAAAACGAAATAGTCATTCATCTGAATGTTTTTCCAATTAAACTGTTTGTTTGATTTCCACTGCTTTTTTTCCTCTCTCTAATGATACAGCAGCATCGAGGGAAAACATGTGAGGGCATTAACTCCGCATTCAAAGCTAAATTTTTTGACACTGTCCCTACTCTTCTGTAATTCCTTCTCTTCTCTTCGGGTTTCCATTCTTGCAAATGTACCTTTTAATTTTACTTCATGCTAGCTAATCTGAAGGTTTTATTAAAGTAATACCCTCCTCCGAAACTTCTCTTCCTCTCCACTGTTATTAAATGAATTTCCATCTGAAAACCAACCATTTAACTATTTATTTATATCAAATGAATATCAGATTTTCTCTGTCGTACAATGAAAAAGGTAGAAGTAATTTTTCACGTTAAAGCGTGCACCTAGGAAAAATCCCACGGAAAAAAAAAACATAAAGAAGGTCTTACAGGATCAGGACTATTTTAATGCCCGTTTTTCCTTGTAATCTCTCCATCGTTTCACGATTTCTACATTAAAACTACTTTATTCACGTACTGTTAATCCTCATATTTTTCCTTTCGCCCAACTTAATTAATACAAACAAGGCGAAACAAACTAATGTAGCTATATCGTTCTACTTATGCCTTCATCGATCAATTATAACAACTAATTCTTGGTCTAACAACTAATTCTTATTCCAAAAAGTAATTCTTCGTTAACCGCATCAAGCTCCAAGCAATTTTCCGAGACGCACTTGAAAAAATATAGCTTTATTTACAGTAATCCTATATTTGGAAATCATTTCCCCCAAAAATCTTTCCTCTTTATCATCCGTATTTGCCATAACCTTCCGATTTCTTAAGGTGTAAATGCATACTCTTCCTAAAAATGTCCACGGTAAATATTGAATTTGATATTTATAAGATAATTCCTTGACTAAGGTTATTTAAAGCAACTGCGAATTTAACTGTCGTCAATGAAATTTCCATTAATTTTTTTATTTCTTTTTTTTCTGATTTTATTTAAAATTCTCTTGTGGTTTACTGATAACATAGAGTGTCCTAGCATTATAGCAGATTATTTGTTCGAAACTTACGTTGTGATTTCAAACATACGATACGATAGGTCCTTCCGTAACGTGAAGAAAATTTCAGAAATTCACGGCATTAAATTTTTTTAGCGATTCTTTTCTTCTTCGTGCGTCGGAAATAAAGCCCAACGCTAATCAAGAGGATGCATTAACTCAGCATGAAATTGATGCAAGGATGAACGATGAGTTGTGTTCGCATATCTAAAGCATCACGTCAAAAACTATCTTCGATTGATTGGAGAAAAGAAGCGTAAAAAGCAGATATTTTTTAAGGTGAGACAAGTAAATTTAGCAGACGAATCTCCTTGATCTTTGCAGGAGCAAAGAGCAAGATATTTCCTAAAGAGGTATTTAAGTGTATCGCATCGGGATTAACCTTGAGCCTTCTTCATTACCATTCCCGGGGCATAGTATGAGATTAGAATAATGTTATGCGGGGGGCGTTCGAGTGATTAATAGCAAATTCATCTCTGACAAGTATAATTGCTTCTAATGTTTTATTCAATCGCCCTTTTATGCTAACAATAAAATAATTTTAGATGTATACATACCATTGGTATTAGCCTTTCTCTTTATTTCCTCATTTTTCACTTTGTGTAGATTTTCCTCGGGGAAATACTGGAATGATCAGTGTGTGTAGAAACAGCCTTTGTGAATCGTTTACAAATCTCTGTAGCAATCAAATAAATTTTAAATTCATGATTGTTTTCCATGATTTAATTCTGTTCAAAGTCAAGACCAAACTTTTTCCCTTAAAGAAAAGCTTTTGTTGTGTTGTTTTCACGCTATAACTTATACTCACAAATTTACATGGAACTAGTACATCAATCTTACCGAATTCCGTAGTAAATGAGAATAAATCTTATTTACACAACAGTGCAGCACAGAATTTAGAATCATATAGCGTATCTAAGGATTTACCAATGTACAGCGGCTTTATTGACCTTCCGGTGAATCTCATTTTTCAAAGCATTTACGGTTACTGACATATTCATATCATTTCAATCAGAGTGTCATAACGTAACAAGTTGAAATAACCTCCGCATCGGACGCTCTCGGAGATATTGCGTCTCAGCACAACAGAATGTACACAAAAGCTGCAATAGGGCCCGATTTAACAACTATAACTGAGGATATGCTCTTGTGTTAGGAAAGGAAGACATGATGAAATACTGCTTCGTATTCATTTTGAGCACCGAGAGAGCGAGCATAGATGCAAAGTTAGATAAGTACCACTGTGTGCGATACATACTGCGGTCGCTGCCAGGTTACATTTCTTTCATCTCCCTACTGAGGCAGACTCATGCAAGATTCACTCCGACAAAACAGCGTTTATAGACAGCTTTACAGATGGCTGGATTCGCGTTATGAAAGAGGTTGACTGGAAGCACCGAGACGAACGACAAGTCTATTTTTAATATACCGATAATGCGCTTAATTTCCCTAGCTTAATCCCTTTGAAGATACGTTAATGTCGTTTAAATCTTCATAATGCGACGATGTATGTCACAGACATAGAACTGTTCAACTCTGAGACCCGGAGATAAAAACTCCTCCACCGCTAGCTACAAAAGGCTTAGCTGAGGGAATGAGGCTTACTGGGCAAGATGAGGTGTGAGGTAGATTGCCCTTGCTTTCTCAAGTGAACTAGAAGGAAATTAGTGGATCAAGTCCGCGTAAGCACGTCGCAATAACCGAAAGAATAACACTTTTCATAGCATTCGATCAGGACTGACCAAGATGAATGCCATTCATCAGTTCATCAGCCAAAGCTTGCATAATATCACAGCCATGAACAATACAGAGACTTGAGTAAATATTACATACATTTTTCTAAATCCCACACAAAAAGAAAAATTTTAAATATTCTAATAATCAAATATGATGGATACGTAATAAATGGAATTACTGTAAAAATGTAAATAAACAGACCTTTAAGTGTACTAATAAATATTAAGGATCTAGGATCTATGTATAAATACTACTTCCTATTCTGAGTAGACTTCAACTCGATGGTAACTAGAAAAAACATGCGCATGCATGAGACATTAAGAAACAATATTTGTTTTCTTCTCAGTAAAGGTATTCGAATTTCAAAAATTAAAAAATTACCACACTTTTCTTCAGTTCAGGATCGGTTAAAATAAGAATCATTTTAGCATTAGGAAAAATTAAAAACAGGAACCTCTGTTCTCAGGAAACTAGATCCTATTAAAATAATAACGCTGCAAAATACCATAAACAAAACCCATAGAAAATAGGACTAGTTTCGACGCATAAGCGTCATCCTCCAGTTGAATTTATTCTACTAGTATGCTTCAGAAAAACACAAGGCCAAACGGTAAAATCTCCTACTAATATACTCGATATCTTCCTAATTAACTTCCCTGAGCGTATTGAAAGTATCTCGAATTACGAGGGGCTTGGCGACCATAAAGGCGTATAAAACAACGTAAACAAGCATAAAAAACCGAAACTTAAAATTCATCTCTTTTCCAAAGCGAATTTCGAGGAATTTAACGAGAAATTGAATGCCGATTTTTCTCATTTAAGTCGCAAACATCCCAAGTATCCACTGATGAAACTTGGAAATTTTTCGTCGAGATTATGTATAATTACATAGAAATTTATATGCCATCAAATTACTCTAATCATGATTGCGGTCCTAGATGGTATGAAAGCGAGTTTAGAAAGACTCTTCGGAAACAAAGAACACTGCACGGAAAATAAAAGGCCATACTGAGCGTAAAATAAGATAAATAGATGCGAGGACAAGTCGTTTAAGTGACTCATTCTTTCTGTTAACGATATGCAATAACAATAAACTAAATAATGCTTGGTGCCACACGCCGAAAGGCGGCTTGCAGGGTATTTATGTAGATTTATATTCTAATATTTCTAAATTTCACAGATGTACGCCGTATAAAGAATATAAGTAATAGAATTCTCGTTTATTTTACATCTTTTACTGGAAAGTAATGATTACAGGACTAAGAGAAGTATTCGTTTAACGTAATGAATTGTTTACTTCGAACATGGCGTAATATTAACTCTTTTGAATGCTCAGTGTCAGACCATTTCGACAACATTACTTTCTTAACACTATCAAGACTTTTTTCTTCCGTTTTGTTGCTTCTTTCCTGCACATTCGTTCACTTCATAACAGAGTATAACTTAAAAAACAGAAGTTGAAACCATTGAGGAAAAGAGACCCGCCAAATCTAACATCGCCGACAACGGGTTCAATCAATCAGCCCTTTTTTGTGAAAGTCAAAGCCTAAGTTTGCGTGGACTGGTTACGTGAAAGGAAAAAACCGCAGCTAAACTTCGACAGTTTCATTTTCGATGCCGCGAAGTTTCAAACAATATTTACCTACTTTTTCCTTCCTTGATCGAAATTGAATTTGGCTCGAAACCACTTTTTTCGTACCTTTCACATTCCTTCATGAATATTTCGCCACTCGTCAACGACCTGTCCACGCCGTCGATAGAAATTGCGCGAGAAAATATTCATTAAAAAGGCGTCCTGAGGCCGACACTAGATATCGAAAGAGGAGAACCGGATGCGGGACGGAAACAGGCTCCGGGACGCGAATAAATTGACTTCGCCGCAATTGATGACACGTATGTGTGCCGTTTGATTAATCCTGTTAAATTGTTCATAAATTATGGATCTGATAATTGACGTCCCTTATCTTCTCAATTACAATTCTCCCGAATGATGGGATTCGAACGCGTCGAAAAGGAAATATTCAAACTACATCGGTAAAATCAGCTTTCTTTCTTAGAAACTATAAGGAAAAGGAACGCGGCTGTGGTAAGACATTAGAGCCATTAGAGAAACTCTAATGGCTCTTTCTAAGAATGTTTGATCTACATCTACATAAATACCATGCACGCCGCCTTTCGGAGTGTGGCAGAGGATGTAGACACCAAGCGTTCGAGTTATTTCTTTAGCTTATTGTTGTCGCTCATCATTATCGAATTCATATAGAGGATAGAATGAGTCCCTAAAACGACTTGTCCTCGCATCTATATCACTTATTTTATGCTCATTGTCGGATCGGGCGATGTAGCAGGGGGTCGGACAATACCATTTACGTCTACTGCAAATGTACTTGCTCCGATTTTAGCAAGCAATCGCAGCCTAGCTTCAAATCTCCTTTCTTTGAAGGATTCCCAACCTGCGTCTGAGAGCATTGGCGTAACGCTTTCTTTTCTATCGTAGCACTTTTTTAATAAATCGTATCGCCTTACGCTGCTCTTTCTCGAGTTAGCGAGCATTCGTTTCACCCGCTGGGTCCCATATATTCGCTGCATATTCCAGATGGGGCCTAACTAACGTGAAGTAACATCGCTCTCTAACTTTTTCATCGCATCTTACAATACGCTTTATAAAACCGAGCTTTCTAGTTGCTTTACCGCATATTTTTCGAATATGTGTGCTCCAGTTTAAATTATTTGTAAGGTTGATTCCGAGATGTTCAACTGAGTCGACTACATTTAAATTCGTTCCAATAATTTTGTACGGGAGGTTCTGGCGCAATTTTTTCCTTTCGAAGAAATCTACTACAGAGCATTTGTTTCCATTAAGAACTAGTTGCCATTTTGCGCACCACCTTTGTATTTGAGCTAAATCGTTTGAGAGTGAAGCTCTATCTTCGTCACTTATAGAATTGGAATATCATTTGATAGAATGGACTGTGAATTTGGAAGCTACGGACACCATGATGGGAAGAACGGAAACCAGTTCATGTGTGTTTGATTGCCTATAACTCATTCCTTGGACAATTCAACGTCAACAATTAATCAGCGTTAATTCCAGGCACGTAAATGCATGCATCGTCGGCGAAATTACCGACTATAATTTACTGCACAATAGAAGTTGGTCTCTTTATGCTCACAGGAGTTCCGAATCGAGTTTTCCAGTTACCTATTTCACGCCTGCTCAATTTACTAGAAAGGAGGTGTAGATATGACAAAATAATCGGGGGCGGCGGATGGAGAATATTGGGACGGTGAAGGTATTTTCTGATATGAAAAGAATTATCATCTAGGCATTCATACGTGAATATGTAATAAATTTCAAGTGTTATTTTTTCAGTTGAATGAGAAGTTGATGTTCTTAAATTGTCTTTATAATACTCAATAGTGATGGAAGAATGTTTTCGCTCGTATTTATCATTGAAAACATTTAAAAATGCGCCCAAATATACGATACTTTTTGAGACCAGTTTCATTAAGCTTTACCAAATTTACCCTCTTGATGGTGTGAATCAGACTGCTTTCTTTATATTTTGATGTATAAATTCGGTGATATTGTTGCTCGATTAACTATGATTGAAAACCCATCGGTGCTCCATCCAGCCTTGCAGAAAAAAGGTGTCCAAAAATACATATTCGAAAATAAACATTCCTAAACATCTTATGTATAAGTGATTTTGTTTGAGTAAACTTGCTTTGTTTTAGGTAAACTTGCAGCTCACGGCTCCTGATGTTTTTTACATTTGGTACATCTTCATTGCAATTTTTTTATTCGACGTATATACTATCTTCAACCTAGTGTTATCACCTTTCGTGAAGTAGAATGAAAATAAATTAAAACTTTTACAATAAGTATTTTATGACAAAACTTGTACAATTCCACAAAAACTTTAGCACACGTTAACCGGTTTCGGCGGTAGTTTATGTCATTTCAGGACTCATTTTATGTTCATTATATGTTTTTTAATGGAAAAGATTTTTACGACTTCAAGAGAGGGTCGTTTCATTATTAAACGATTTTAATGAATGTCTTAATCAGGTTTTTTGCTTTTCTTATTTTTCCTTTCGGAATGAGATAATATAGTCCCGTTACTCTATTGATCTGTGGGCCATAAATTTAACTTATCTCGGAACGCAGGGATGATAATACAGTGATGTAGATAGATTCGGCACTTCACATTCACTTTGCACATCTCTAGGGGCGTAACAGTAACACTTCATAGGTAACTCAGCAACGATTTACTCAAAAGTCAATTCAAGCAATCATAGCTTAGCGTTAGCCCGTTATTTTTAATCGTAGAAAATTCCCTTTAAATCCCCTTCAGCATCGTAAACGGAGTGGGAGAAAGAGGAAGAATTTTTAGACGTTTTTGAGTAAAAAGCTGCTATTTTTTGCGACGGAAGACCTAATCTTTCAAGCATGAAAATTTGGCTGACTATTAAAGATGACGATGACAATTCTCTAAATGTGTTGTATAAAACAGTCTTCCGCCATTGTGAAAATGCGTGTTGTTTTGGCTTTCAGTTGTCATAATATGGAGGCCTATGAGTATGATATTTTGACAGTCACTTTTCTCGCGCCAAAACTTTTCAGGGATGCCGAAGGTTGAATTAAAACAAGATAATTACCATCTGGTGCCTGTTCTGTCGGAATGTGTTTAATTATCGACTTTTTTCTGAGGCTGACGAGAAATTTCCTTTGTTTTGTTTGGGATCATCTTCGTACTGTTGAAAAGCGTCGTAGTTGACGCCGTCTGGAATAATGTCGTTCCCCTTTTCAAACATTGCTTTTCGCTTTTAATTATACGTTCAAAGAGAGGTCCCATATGACATGAAAGACAAGACAAAACTCGGATGGAAAAAAATTACTTACTACTACGTACGTTATCTCAGTCTTCGATTATTCTCGACGGGCAGCGATGACTTCCGTAATAGAGTGCCGTGCCGCGGCAGGGTACCTCAAAAAGAAAGGCGAAAAGCAGAGATATTAAAGAATGAGCATACTCTTTTTTCCACCGGAAAAAAATAGCGATCGATGACATGTATATCCATCTCGGTGGAAATCAAAGCAAAAATAGGCATGAACCTAATGTTTTGCTGGATTATTTTTACTCTAAAACTGCCTGAAAATACGAGTGTATATATAGTATTTTACTATCCCAATAAAACCATATGACAATCTGTATCTTCTTAAAGGGAATGAATAATAAGTCTTATGGTTAAATCCTTGATTTTTCCTTTCTCCTTTAAGTTAAACAATAGACTGTGCTTCGCTTCCAGATCTGAGAACCATGCTCTACGTTACATTATGTCAATGTCGTTAATTTCGCATCCGAAAGTAAAATATTTCTAATTTTTAATTAAATTTATGCTGTACACGGTTTACACAGTATATTCATTTTTCATTTTCTGCAAATATAAATACTCTTCACTTATATTTCTTTTATTTCTACCGAGATTGCCAGTATTTATTTTCCCATAATGTAGCACACCCAATCCGAGCAAATGACGCATCCAAATACTGAGTAACTAAAATATGTTGCTTATAATATGTTGACCTTTTCCGCGTATTAAAATTAAAATTCGAATCGAATGTTTGAAGCCAAATTAGTAAAGGTAAAGTTGTCAACATTTTTTATGTTTAAGTTTCAATCCATTCTTAATCAATTTGCCTTAAAGAAAAATATAAACATGATACAAATCAACATATTATGAAGAATCCTATATTAATACTATCATTTTTTTATTCATTTAACTCAAACAAAGGATATTAAAGATGTCAAAAGACATTCACAAGATATCTATCTTTTAAGTTTTTGTATAAACTGTTGGCGGGATATATTTTTCTATGAAGGCTTTTTCGTCAGAGCGTCACACATAGCCCAGAACCAATGATAAATATGTTCCCGCAAAGTTGAAATTTTCGAATACAAAAGAGTCACAAGATTCTTACAAAGTTATTTAAAATTGGCGGTTAAAATGTTTGATTATATTTTTTTTATCGTTAAACATCACATTTCCATTGCATATCAATGCGTATATGGGCTTATTTTATTTCCCTGTGAATGATTACTGCATAACAAGAAATACTATATTTTAAGCTCTGATTTATAAAAATAACTCATAATGAAAATATTTCATGACATTTGGTTTGCCCTAAGGGCCTAATCGAGAGGATTCAGTCTCTTTGCAACGGCCTTGAGCCTACTGATTTAGATACCGAACGCTTCAATTTCCATTAAAAATCGAAAACGTTGAACATCGAGTTCCTTTTCAAGTTTCAAGGATTTAGAGCTCAGCGAAATCGAGGCACTCGTAAGCAGCAATCGCGTACGAATTCTCCCAAGCAGCTATTATAAAAACGCCCTTAAGCCATCGAGGTGCAACTTAATGGTGTAGGATAGCCTCTCTTCTGCACTCTAAATCTTGAGGCTAAGAGCCGTAACCTCGGAAACGTCACGGAGCGGGAATTTAGTTCTCGAGCTCCCGCAAAACATTTGACTGGATCGGGGAAAAAGAAAGGGGGGAAACGCCTCCATTTACGATTGCAAGCGAAAATATAACGAAGGCTCGTAAAGGATATTTTTTAACGAAAAGGCCGAAACTTGTATTGGAGACTTTAATCGGCTTACTTTCTGCGACCCCGCCAGAGGGGCGCTACTGCACAGACACCGGGGTGGAGTGGAAAAGATATTAAAAAGTGAATCGAAGTGCTCAGTTTCTGCAGAGAATGAAATCTTGAGGAACATTATTGCGCCGGAGACCATTTCAGTGAGAGACGAGGGAGATTGCAATCCTTACTGAAAACTAAGCCAAATTGTGAAGTGTCGATAGAACAGATTGCTGGATCCACTACAGTGGTTTTTTATACTAAGTCCTACCATCACTGCTCACATAGAGTAAAATTAACGGGCGTGACAAATGTCACGCATACATTGCAGGGACGTTGCCAGAAATTCCATAAGGGGGTGGTCCAAAATTTGTTTATCTGTAAATTACACACTCTTCTTTCGTAAATTTCTCGCTATCGCTATCTGCAATTGTTAAATTTTAGGTAAAAATATAGTTTCAACTCAACCTTGTGTCTTTACTAGATATGTTGGTGGAATGAATGATAGCATTATTCTCGTAGTTATATTTGAAACTTTAAAAGACTCTAATTTTTTTATTTCTGATTCCTTGCGTATAACTTCTCTTGTTTATAATTCCGGATAAGAATTTATACCGTGCTTCATAAGTTAATTAAATGCTACTTTACTATCCAAATTAGTCTGAAAAACACACGTTTCTCCACATAAATGTATTCGGCTCTTTCGACTCCTAAGCTGAATTACAAATTAAAGTTGATTTAATATGTGCAGCATATGTTTGTTCTTAATGAATATTTTTCATTCGTTTGTTCGTTAATTCATTCCTTCTCAAGAAATTAACAATTAATACAAATCAAATATATTACAACCGTAATGTTATGAACTTTAGTGAATACCGTATATACCCAAGTATGAGACGCATTTCTTTTCGAAAAAAAATAGGACAAACGGCACTATGTGTCTTCTGTGATGACAGATTTTCCACGATGTTTATGTGATAGTTCAAGACTACGGTTCCTAATACCATACAGTAATAAGATTACTCTATGCTAATACCTTGCACCGTTTTATACGCTAAATGTAATTGGTATTAAAGGAGAATAGCGCTAACAGTGAAATATGAATCTTATCATATGAGATAAATTGGATTAATAATATAAATGGGCCATATTCTGCGGAGATGAGTGATTAAGCTCTAATTCTTTAATCTCATTTTACAGTCACGTGATCACATGTTCACTAGCACTGAAGAATGTATGAAAAGAATTTCCAAAGGTGACAGTGCATGCTAATGAAAACATATGAATGAGTATGTTCAAACTTCATTCATTTGCATTTTTCATTAGGTACATTACTATACAGGAAAATGCATCGGTGTTAAAGTTGGACTGGGCGAAAGGTCTCATACTTTTCTATGACCTACTTAGACCTATGACTGATCCCTAATATGAGCCTTAAACTTATCTTTTTAATTATAGATATGGATGATAAATAGTCTCGTGTATGAATTCAAAAGCACATGCATATTCCGTTTTCTGATATTATCTTTATTTTGTATCTCCAATGCGAACATATTAACGTCCATTGAATAAAATTGACACAAGTTTCAAAATCGTTAATGAAGTGGTCGGGCCATTATGTTTTTATACGTACATGACACCGGTTAACTCCAGTGACTGTGGGTATAACCTTTGATCCATCATAATTATGTATTTGTAATGGGAAAAGTTCACTGATATCGATTTCTCAAAGGAATCATCTGTATATGCACAGTCTATTCCCTGGTAGCATCTTTACTTTTTACTTCAAGCACGAAAGAATGTATGTTTTCTCATTTTGCTACTTTTAAATCATCTTGATATAGGCTCTACCTGTGATTGTGTTTGTAACTTTCGTTCCCTTTTTAGAATAAATTACGAGCTTTTACTTGAGGTTTTTATACTATTTATCCTTGAGCTAAAATCATCCATATAAATTTTCTTTCGCAAGCAGTCCTATTAAAGTGCTTGTTATCGCTAGATACAAATTTATAGAGTGCAAAGAGTTGTTGGATTCGACATTAATTACTTTTTATTTTATTTTCAGGTGCCTGCAGAACCAAAAATGCAGAAATCAATCGAGGGAAGTGCTCCGTTTAACAGGCCTTTTCCGTGAGAGGGAGAAAGATTTCGGTCTGCAGTCCATATAGTAAAGTTGAAGCCGTAGTGGACATAAGACAATACATCTCTCCACATCTCCCTATAGTAGTTTAACAACTTCCCATTGCCCAGTGCAGTTTCCTTCTCTGAGTTAACTTGTCTCCTGATGCCGAGTTTGCCCTTATCTGCGTCCGTCGGTAACGGCAGCGTCGTAACCCCTATCCCGGACATCCCTCAGGCACCTCTGGTGCCACCATGGGGTTCCCTATGGAATTGGAGCTCCTCCGGAAACGAGGATACAGACTGGATGCCATCGGAAGACACCGGAGATCACGAGAGCCTATACACTGTGCCAGTGGGCATCATAGTCCTGCTGTCCGTCCTCTACGGAGCCATATCTGTGGCGGCAGTTTTCGGAAATGCTCTGGTGATATGGGTGCATGTGAGTATGACGTTCAATTTCTACTGTTTTTCTCCGGTAGGACTCGTATCCCTAAAGAGACATGCAAGCGTATTAAGAGGAACTCGAGAAAAGATTTTATTTCGTTCGTCCTTTCATTTCCTCGCGTTTTAATTTATAGCATTTCAAGTTATAGCATTTCACTATGTTTTCTCAAAATATTAAACTATCATACAAAGAGAAACTTATAAATAAAATTTACGAATGCTTCTTACATTTATCATTCACTTAGTATGAAATGATGCATTCTCGGGATACTAGAGACTAATCTCTCGATATGCCAAGATCCCTACACAGCCAAATTGGCAAGATAATCTAATCTTATTGCAAAGAATGGGAATCAAGAAGCGATGTGTTACTTCGAGCTCGGAAATAGCCTACTTCGGAAAATATATAAATCAAGTAAGGAAAAGACAATTACTGAAGATAATAATGTTTATATTCATTTCTCTACATCGGAGATAACATATTTTGTCGTTGATCTTTCGCAAATTATCAGAGCATATCATTCGTGTGATTTACATATCTATATGCATCTATATTTTCCGCAGTTCACGGAAATTCTTGTCACGTTGGCATCAACACTGTTTTATACATAATTCCTCTCATATTTTGCAAATTAACACATTGATAAGCATTTTAGAGTTATAACTAAAGATGCTGCCATCCTACGGTTTTCACTCAAAGAATTCTGACTAAATAAGGAAGGTAAGCGCTAACTACCTCACTCCTCATCTTGCCTAGTCGGCTCAATCTCTGACCCTCACCCTCAATCTCAAACCCTCACCAAAGCCATTGGTAGACAGTGAATGAAGAGTAGAGGTTCGAACCGGCCTCCGAGGTGAATGCTATACCTATAGACAGTCACTTCTATCGTTTTTCGCTATCTGAAGAAATTAACTCATAGTCAAAACGATTTTCTGCTTTTTTAGTATTTTTTTCGCTCAAGAAAGTCCGTCTCTTTCGGACGAGGCGTTTCCCCAAAGGGGACCTCGAAGAAATTTCCGGTAAATCCCCCAGGAGATAACACGTACGAATAAATGAAATGGAAATCTCACGTAGAGCCTCGTATTATGAACGGCTGTGGAATCCCTTTTAAAGCGGAACACCTGGTTTCGAGGGTTCGCGGAGTAGGAAATTCTCTCCGGGAAGTTTAAAACTCTATTAGGGCACTTGGAGAATAAGGAGGAAAGTTTGGGAAGCAATGAGGCTGAAAGACGCTACGGACGCGTGTTTATTAAGTTATGCTTGAAGACGTGACTAGGGCAAAAGGGGCGAGAAAGGAAAGGGAATTTCAGAGGATGTAAGGATGCAGGAAACATGACTAATGAAGCAACGGGAAAAGGGAAACAGGCAATTTGGGGGCTAAAGCTAAGGGAGAGAAGGGTTCGTAAGAGAGGGAAGGTGGAAAATGATAGATGGGCGACAGAGATAGTGAGTTATTCTTATCGTAGTTGAATAGGCTACATTCTACATGGATGGTTTTCCAACGTACAGCATACATGATAGATTTTGTGTTTTACGGCGACATGAAACCTAGCAACTGCATTTGATTTTTGTGTCGAATTCAAGGAAAACGATCGGTTAGTACAAATTTCACAGAGTGACCTGGACGTTGTTACCAAATGGTGTAAAGAATGGCAGCTCAGTTTAAACGTAGAGAAATGTGTAGCAATGAGGATGACCCGCTCTCCGATCAGAAGCGTGAGCCTAACTCCCTATCACATTAGCGGCTCAACGTTAGGATTCGTTAGTCAAAACAAATATTTAGGGGTCGTTTTCAGTAGTAATTTATCATTTAAAATGCATATACGAGATATAGTAGGATCAGCCGATAGGACATTGAGGCTATGTAACCGCGTTCTTAGAGACAGTCAGTCGTGTGTCAAAGAGGTAGCTTATTTTGCACTAGTTCGCCCGTTACTTGAGTACTGCTGCGCGGTGTGGAATCCGCACGAGAAGG
>KZ308541.1:667494-702482 GCA_000376725.2 Ladona fulva
TTATCTGCATAAATTGTTTTTATTTTCTATACATTATTATTTTATCATAGCGTCAAACGTAAAGGGAACGAAGCGTAGTTTTTATTAACGATAAACTTAAATGACTTTTTTGACGAAACAAAAAATACAACGAATCGATCTTCATTTCGTTTTCTAGCACTGATGCTCAAACAAAGATAAGACGAAACATTTTATTTTTCACCATATTTCTCAAACTGATCCACTTTATACTTTGATTCAAATGCGAATGACTTATCATCTTACACAAAAGAAGATTTTTACAACTTTACAGAAAAAAAACAACTTTAAAGCGATTGAAAACAACTTATTCTTTGAAGTCGCTCCTTGGAAATTCATCTCCTTTTCCAAAAGTTATTTTTTATGATAGTGATATCCTAGCAACCTAATCCTCGAGGTCAGAGACGCTATGGATGCATGGACACGTACAATTTGCATAATCATATTCATATCTCGCACCTAGGTTCACTTTTGTTATTCTCTAGTGTTTCAAGGATGCTGGAGACGATGTTGTGATGCAAATTTCTCTTGTGAGAATCGTTTCTTTTAACTCCCCTTTCCTTCGGTCCATTTCTTATTTTTAACACTTCAGTAAATACATCGACTCGATTTTCAATCCTTTACCATCCCGGGAAGTACTCCAAATAAATTTCCAAAAATCCGCACAATGCATTATTACGGGAAGAATCGGGAATATTGGACATTCTGGGATGGAACTTATAATGGCTAGGGCGGATATCTCACTATTCCTGGGGTTTCCCGTTGGGGCTCGTACGACATAAAGGGGTCAAGTCAGTTACACTTGTGGTTTATGCTAAGAATTCTAATCCTATATGTAGCAATATAAAACATGCTGTAGATCCTACCTAACATACATTTGAATAAATGTTGACGGAAAAGATAAATAATGTTTGGAGGCTTGGGAGGTAGAATTTAATTGCGAAAAAGTAAGTTATTTGTTAAAAAAATGAGAAACATTTTTCTACAATGAAAGTTTCGCGATCTTCATGGTTATGCGCGTGTATGGCGTGGTCGACTGACTCCGATTTTCGGTTGCTAATTTTGCGTTAAAAAAGTTCCAGTTGTGTCAATGGTCGGATACGTGTCTGTTATTTTTGAGAAAGGAACATACCCTGAAAGTCTCGCTCAAATCCGTTAACCACAGAGGTGGTACTCCCCTTGTAAGAAGTAAACATATTTTACTATTGCTAAACATGGATACAAAATTCGGGTTTCTATCTTATATAAAACTGTGACATTTTAAACTGTAATCAAATGAAAAACGTAAGACTTCCTTTAAATTTGATCCCTCAGCTAAGCATTACACTGATGAAACCCTTCTCTTTGAAGCTAAAAGGAAACCTTTTACGTAGATGAGTAAACATTTAAACGAAATGAATCTAAAATCCTTATATGCTCTACGTGAGTGAAACAGAATTTTTCAGCAAAGAAATACATGTGACATCCAAAACAGAAATTTGAGATCCGTTATCTCTTCGCAAAAGTTGTTAGCAAGTTTGTCGTATTTAGACAATTGCAGACTATAAAATACTCAAGTAAAATGTAAATTTAATAAACAGCGTACAACTAAGGTCTCGATTATCCGAGTACCGATTTACCGAGGTTCCGTATCATTTGAGGTACATATTTGTATACTTTGCCTTTTTCTAACTTACACGCACATGACCCTTAAATTAATTCTGCAGTAACTGCACCATTATTTGGTTAAGATACCTAGATAAACCTAGCCCTAGATACCCAGTAAAGATACCTAGCCAGTCTTCTTCTGAGATGCCTAGAGACAATCGGAGTAAATAAGTGAGAACTGCATCTAGACAATTGACGTATATATTAATAAGGAAAATAGAAATATATTTTTATAATAGAAATAAATTTTAATAGAATTTTTAAAATAGAAATATATCTTTTAAATATTTACGTAGAATGAATCTTTTAATAGTAAATATGGCAAGACATAAAAATAGCGTATTTATTTCATTATTTACGCACGCAAGACGGCCCTTCCGAATTATCCGAGTTCTCGATTAACCGAGGTGGCCCCGGTCCACCAGATAATAGAGACTACTCCGTTTCTAAGACAGATTGAAAAATACCCACGATACTAGCAGTGTTTGCTGCAGTTTGTGCAGTTGGACTGTTTTAATCCTTGATAAAACATCGCGCAGGGGCGTTTTTCTGTAAATTGCGTTGTAAAGGAAGAAATTTGTCTCACGGGCCGTAAAAGAATCTCTCTTCCGCCTCTGAAAGTTTCGTTCTGGCGATAAATTTTGAATTAAACGACCTCTGTCGTTTCATCGTCCTGAGGACGTTATTTCTTTCCCGTAGTAGCTCGGTCGGGGATTATATTTCAAGTCTTAAGTTTCCATTAATTCCCTTCCGGAGTCTTAGTTGTAGAGCTCCGGAAAGAATTCCCGGAATTAGGAGATCGGAGGATTGACAACGAGGAAGGAAGGAGCAAAAGAGAACATTTTGACGTAGCCGGGACTCGAACCCAAATCTCCCAGTCGCGGGTTGTTTGTTGTAACTCAAGAATGGATAGCATTTTATAGTTCGTGTTTCAATTTGGACAGAGGAATTAAAATTCTCATATACATGATCAAACATTTTTTTTTAATCCTTAGTCGTCATATACCATGAAGTGAAGGCTTTCAGAATAGACTCTATTATAATCTATCATTGAACAGGTCACGGCGGAGTGGATAGTGTGCTAACACACTAGCAACCTTAAGGTCGAGGGTTCGAATCCCGGCTAGTCGGAGTTTTCCGGTTAGGGAATGGTCGTGTGTGTTCGTCCTTTGTTATTGTTTGTAATATTTATTAAAATGGATGTATTTAGAATTAGTTTCCTGTATCCACTATAGAAGTTGCTATTATTATTAATATTATTATTATTAGCATCATCATCATCGCTGCCCGGACTTCGTGGAAAGACATCATAAAATAAGAGAAAAACACTATATTTTCCACGTAAGATTTAATTCTACGACCAGTTCCGGCTAAAATGCCATCATCAGATTTCCTATAGAGGAAATGCAATCACTTATACACAGAAAGTTTTGAAGGAAGGGTGAGGAGAGGGAAGGGTACGAAAATGTAATATCGTTAGATTTTTAGCAGACATAATTTCCATAGCTTCCAACGCCTCCAGCTTCTTTCCTTTTGGCTGTCTCTTTTTTGATAATGTCATTTTAGCCGAAACCACTCGTTGAATTAAATCTTATATGGAAATTAAAAACTGTTTTTCTCTTAGATAGTACTATTCCACTTTTATTTTAAATGCTCCATGCAAACCAGAATAATGCATCATATTTAGGGTTGCCAACTCTTCTGGGAGGCTCCCGGAATAGGATAATAATTTGTAAGATCTCCCGCCTCCCGGACTGAGTTTTTTTTATCCGATTTACATAAACTAGGTTTGCCTCACAGGTCGTAAACTAATTTACTGAATTTCGTAACTTTCACGAAATGTTTTCTTCTATAGTTTTACGCTTCCTCCCATGTAATTTAAATTTTTTATTGTCTCGAGATAGTTGGAAATGTTTCCTTAGGAGGATGATAATATCAGCTAATTTCTTCTAATGTTCAGTAGAAATCGCGTTAAATCATACAGAATTAGATCTCTGGGTAGAGCTACTTCCACTGTGATAAAATTCACTTGTTCGATTTTGATAAAATCGCATGTTTATGCTCTTTATAAACGAAGAATCTATATTCCATGGAGTTTAAGTTAGGCTTTAAATAGTCTCCCGGAATTTACTAATCTTGGGATGGACAACTCCCGAAATCAACTCTTCAGGAGTTGGCAATCCCAGTAACAACCAATGGTAATTCGCCACATTCTTAAATTATAACCTATGATAATACAAAATGATAGAAATCTCTGATAATAAACTATAATGAACGTGCGCCCTAAGATTGAGTAGTAATTTATGTGATGTCTAAAATATGGGTATATACTCGTATATGTATAGTGTATAGGTGAATGAGTAACTTATTTTTCTCTAAACTGAATGCAACTCTTATAATCAAGTCATTCGCCATTTTGGCGAATGCTGATTGGCCATCCCTTCTCTAACCAATTGAACCACCACGGGAAACTAACCATCCGATTCTGGAGATGGAGCAAGAGCAACTGCAGGGCGATTGGAAGATCCGGGTTCGAGTCCCAGCCAAATTAGACTTATTTACCCTTTCGGCTGCCTCTTTTTTGATAATGTTATTTTAGCCGAAACCGCTCGTTGAATTAAATCTTATATGGAAATTAAAAACTGTTTTTCTCTTAGATAGTACTATTCCCTTCTACTAATCTAATCTAATACTAGGCCCTTCTTTTAATCCAATTCCGTGGATATCAAAGTGGGTAACGCGTTCGCCTCTGGGGAAAGCAGTCCCGGATTCGATACCCGGTAGGGGCCCACATGTGCGGAACGACTTTAGCTGTCGAGGCGCCTTCATTAAACGTACAACTGTATTAGTCTTCCTTTATCAATAAGCACGCGTACCATGCGTACTCATCGCTTATTTAACGAGGAAGAAATTGGCGGGAAAAGGTAGTGTGTGATGTGTAATGGTCTCACGTTTAAGCCCGTTTTCCGCTCCGCATTTGGAGGCGTGAACTGTTTCCGAAGGCTCAATCTGGATACCCCGATGCTCCCTTCACCCCGACAGTGGAATCATGAATGCCAAGGGCGCAATTAAAGGAAACGTCGCACGCAGCGTCCCCTGTTCCCTGCGGGCAAATTTTAGCATAACATCAAAGCGCTGAAGGGAAAAATTTTAGCGGTGAAAGTGATAGGCTTTTAGGTGCAAATGGGGGAAAACTTTGGACCACACGGTAAAGGCGGGAACGGGAAATCGAGTTTCCCGTGGTACGAGTTGGAATTGGATGAAGCATCGGTGTATTTCACGAGATTTGCCGGTTGAGGTATCTGCGACGGTGTCGGTGGGTAAATTCGCGGGTTTTGAATGTTATGAATTTTTGCATTTCAGACTTTTGATATGATATGTAACCGCCGTTTGATTTAATCCGAGTATTCAGCTCTCACTTGCGGTTAAAATAGTAGTACGATAAGTAATTAGTATTCTTCGATTAATTACTTTGAATCTTTTGGATAGCGTGAAATGAAGATGAGGTACATCTGGATAACCATACGGGTAATGCGTTCGACTTCAAAGTTAAAGTTAATATGTATAAATTTCAGATAAGAGGTGATATTCATCTCTACAATACCAGAAGTGCTTATAAATTGATACACCTTTATGTATACTGTGCAAAACAGCTGAACATCATCATGTTACTGTTATAAAACTATTTAACAAGTTACCAAAGAATTTACAAGCTGAACCAATTAATAGGTTTAAATCTTTTGTTTCATCTTGGCTTCTCAGAAATCCATTCATTTCTATAAGGGAGTTTTTTGATGTATATATGATTATATAATATATAATCTTTTCTTTTGACATGGTTCTTTGCTATTTTCTGTATTGCTTTTTCGACTAATAAAAGATTATTAGTACTGTATTTTCTGGTCAATAACACGCACCTACTAGATAACGCGCATTTCTCTTCATAACAAAATTCTCTTCACTGTGATAATGTATAGATAACACACAATTCAAAAATTTCTTCTGTGATAAATGCATTGATAATTTCGATAACGCATTTCGAAATTGTTCTTATGCTGACGATAATGTTTTTTCGCTACTGTAATATTTATGATAATTACTCTTGTGTTTCGAATGGAATTATTTGATTACGTTAACATTTACAATACGTTGGTTGAAATAAAATTGCCCAAGTACTAAGTGAGTATATATTCCGCGACTTCCGCGATATATGACGTGTGTTGTTTAGTCATTTGTTTCCGAGTTCAATATTCAAGTTATTCAATGGAACGAGATTTTCCATATCACGCACTATTATTTTTATCATTTTGCTATATTTTTTGTATAGATAACACGCGGGTTATGTACCAGAAAATACGGTATTATTCGGTGTAAGCGGTTCTGGATTCGATTCCCGGTAGGGACCCATATGCGAAATGACCTAAGCTATCGAAGCACTTTTAAAGTTACTTCTATTACGAAATAAATATGAATATTACACTAAACAAACAGGAAAATCAGCCGTCTGTAAAGACATCGGCACGAGGACTGGTTGAATCCTCGCCCCTTCCACGTAATGAGGCGACTAGGCAAGACAAGAGCTAACAAAATCCACTACTTCGGCCTCAACTTTGTGGTAGCTATTCACGTTTCATTAAATTTATCCTGTGGTAACGTGTAAAAGTGTTTCTTATTCTTTTCATCAAGACAAGAGCTGTTGCTTACTTTTCTCACTAAGCAAGAAGATATAGGTATTGGGAACTAGGAATTATTCTACGCACACGCACCTTAATCACTCTATGAATAACATATTTCATTGAACGCATTAAGGAGTGACCAGGATGAATAAGAAGTGACCGCCATTCTGCACCATTCATACCTCAGTAGGTTTCATATTATCGTACATATGAACAGGAGCTCGGAGTTTTTCTTCAAAACTGAAGTCCTCATTTTTGGATAAAGGCAACTTCGCTACTCACACCTAAAATCAGTCATCCTCCAATATACAATCGCTCCCAAAGAAGAAAAAGCTTCACTCTTCACTCAACTTTAGGTCGTGATTTCCCAAACGTACGTATATACGTAGTTTTAAATAACATGAAATCTGACTCACTTGTGGTTATGAATATTCAACGGTACTCTTCTGTTCCATTATTTGTTGCCTGTCTTAATTGGTTATATTTCGGTTAACTCCTCCAATGTGGGGATAAATAGAACTTTTTTTATGATTTTTACCCTCCAAGCCGCCGATGAAATTTCATTTCCAGTATTTCCGTGATAAAATAACGTATTAACCACATCCCTGGCGCACCCGAGATATCTCGTAGAAGAGACTGATTTAAAATCCAGTCATGCCTGAGATATCTCGTATTTAGGATTTTCTGCTTTTTGACCATTTTTTACTTTCACAAAGATATCTCAGTTAAGCTGTCGAGTGTATTAAGCTTGTCTAGAATGCTTTCTTTTATCTGCTTTCCATTGTAAATTTGTACGCCTCTGTTGTTTTTATCTAACATGTGGATGCACCGTAAACAGGTTAAGAATTAAGGAAATAAAAAGTGAAATGTTATGCTAAATAGCTATCCAAGGGGTAAAAGACTTTCTCTCTGTTATCAGTTAAGTATAAGCAGATAAGTTAACAAATAAAAAATTTCCAAGTCCAAATTATACAAAAAGATTGTCAGGGAAGGGGTTAATATGTATCATGAAGTATTGTGTTTTCCTAATTTACCTCCCATATATTGTGTGTCACCTTTTTTAATGAAAACAAGAATACGATCCCAATTACACCCATTTTAATAATTATTATTATGGAGGAATGCACACGAACATTCCCAAACCAAAAAAATTCAAAAAGACCGGGACTCGTAACCGGGAACACTCGCTATCTTCTCCGCCAATCCGGCCGGTAAGCGACCTCAGCTTATGATCTAATCACATACATATCTTCCTTTGATAGTTACAAACTTAAGAGTGACGCACTAAGAAAATAATCCCCTTTGACAAAATATGTTCTGATTTATCCAATTTCCCCGACTCAAAATAGATGGCGTTTCATTTGGGCTTTCACTTTTTTTAATCTGGTTCTATTGAGCCCTGGGAGATGAAGGAAATTTTAGACTGGCAAATACGTCACTTTTAGCCCAAGAATACACTTCCGGAAAAAGCGCATATTTCATATCCATCCTCTACATATTTAGATGCTTCATTCGTTCGCTTTCATATTATACTCCTTTGAGGAGTTGTTGAACTAAAAACAGTAAGGTTTGAGGGAAATTTTCCTAGGAGAATATTATTATGGCATTTGATCAGAGTCTCTAAGCTTAGCTCTTTAAGGATCTCTAAAGCCAAAATGTGAGAAGGTAACTGAATGTTATCTTCCCTCCTGAAGATCGAAACGTAATTGCCGAAGTACCTATTGAGAATGATACTCAGCAAAGCCCGACCACAGAGATCCTAGCCTCGATGGTTGGAACTTCCTAATGGCTCGAAAACTACGGGTTTTTGGAGCTTTTCTCATAACTCTAAAGATTTTCTGTTATTATTCGACTAGGTATATTCTCAGGAGACACCTGGAATCATTACGAATGGCTATCTAATGATTAAGTTTATCTACCAAAAGTCTTCGGAAATTACTCTCCGGATTGTTAACTATTGAAAAAACAATTAAGATGTGTAATTAAATTTGAAAGCTTCCTATATATTCTTCGGAGAGAAAATATTTTTTCCAATCCTACGGTAGGAGGAGCCAAAAATAAAGGCATTTACGTTGAGAAAGCAGTGCCAAAACTACCTGGGTATTTTTCATTAAGGAATCTGTGAGGGGAATATTTCCGCTAGACCTTCCGCGTATATTTTCGCCGTTATTCCGCGAATATTTGGCCGTGGGTTGCATGGAGCCGAATCCAAAATCGCCTTGAGTGCAGTCATCATGGCAAGGACGCCTATACAATGCGCCCTTGACATCCACCTTTACCCCGGAATTTACTCTCCACAAATTCAGACACGCCCAGTGGGTATAACGCGGCTTGGTGAGGGTACTCAGGAGGCGTGGCTGTGAGGATTTATGGCACTCGAGCAAAGGAGTAACAAACACGAGAGCGGGAAGTAATTGCCACAATTTTTCGATCGATAAAACCTGCTCAAATGTTTGTTGAGGGCTCAGCCAACTTATCGCGCTTCGGAAGGCTAGATTAGAATAATCTCTTCTTCCAGGATATGGTGCGAGTTTTTAGCGCGAGTTTCCGAGCGGTGGCGTGTTAAGTATTAATTCCCTCACCCCGCGTGCCTGCGGTCAGTATTAAATAATCACCCCCATGTATAGCGTATAATGGTCCACGCTACAACCTTCACCACCATAGTTTTCGTGCAACAGAGATCTGACATCAAATCTTACAGTGTGGAGGGGGAATTTAAAAAAAGCTAGCCAAAGCATATGATTTCCTGAGTCTTTTGAATTATTGTATAAATATTACATTGTATTATATTTAATTTAATTACCCACGCTCATTCAATAATTCAATTCAACCCCAATAATACATTTTTACCGAAAGATTAACAGAATGAAATTATTCTTTTGTTTAATCGTTACGATTTGAATTATTTTATTCCCCTAATTAATTCCAATTAATTCCCCCAATTAATATCGATTATGGACGGACAATAATTAAGGCACAGATGAATAAATTCGTCCTCTTTTATTCCCCTAAAAATATTTCAATCGGCGTTAATCGGTTTTAAGAGCCAAAATTTCTCTTAATACATAAAATTCAACACCGCATCCTTGAACGATTTTATTGTATTTTCTATAAGAAAAAACGCAGTACACAAAAAAATTTTCAACTTTCTGTAATATTTTCTCGAGTGTATCTCACAGTATCTTCACAATTTTGGAGCCTTGCAATACACGTTTACAAAGATCGTGGCACACCAAATGAAAGCACGTGGAAGAGGGAGGATTAAATATCTTCCTAACCAGAATTTCTTGAGATCCAAGGAATTTAAATGGTAATTACTGAATTGAAGATAATGAGCACTCTTCATCTTAGCTCGTTACGAACTCATTCTTGTATTCCTCCACTGATTTCCGCTTAACTTAATTGCATCAAAGAATGTTCATTACTACCATCTTGATTGACCTACTTTGCTCGTAATTCTTTAACTAGAAACTCACAGTCCCTGTTTAGAGTAAACACTTCTCATTACGCGGGCCTATTTGCAAAGGTTACATTCAGGAATAATTATTTGCTACCTAGTCAATTCTCCGTATAATGTTCTATTAAAACGTTCCCCTACAGTGGACAGTATTTTCATAGAGATTCGCAAAGGATATTATGAAGGTGATGTTTATGTTTCATTCGTAAAGTCAAACGTTTTAACGAGTTAATTAATCCTATATCATAAAAGAGTTTTCTTTTTTAGTTCTTTGTACACCAATTGTCTGGGGCAGACGTTTCCAACCCACACCCTGCGGACTGCATGCGTCCTTCAAATATCCTTCGTGCTGCCCGCATCGTCGAACCGGAACAAAATTGAATGACTGCTCTATCTATCTTCCCAATATAATTTTAAAGGGAACAATATCAACTTGCATAGCCAAAAAAGACTTCAATTAAATGTCTATAAAGAAGGATTAAACTTGGACGGCTTTTTTACGATTTCATCTCTTTATGAAGTATAGCATCCAGACTTTTATGCAGCAGTTTTGGTCATTGCAAATCACCCTATGGAATGCATATATCGTAAGAAAAATAGACTCGGTGTTCTTACGGAAAATTTTGTACAAACTCTTTATTAATTGCTTCATTCTACTCATTTGTATTTCGGTTACATCATAGTCATAAATGAATTATTCCCGAGGAGAAACGACATGAAAATGTCTTCCGTGGCTCTAAAACGGGTCCCGGTCTTTAAGTTACTCCTAGGTTCTATATATCTCCACTGTGCTCTAGGTGAGATAAACCAAACTGCAATTGGAAGACCCGCGTTCGAGTCCCACTCCCGTCAGGCTTTTTTATGCTCTTTTCCTTATGGGAATTACCTTGTTGCACGCCTTTACGAGCAAAGTCACCTTTAATCCTTTTCCTTGTGGATAAATGTCATATTTTCTTCCAAGATTTAGAACAAAAACGTGTAAAAGTTGTTTTATTCCACCAGTATGAGCGTTGCCTAAATCAAGGGACTTTAAATATTAGAATGTTTTTCTCTGAAGCCAAGAGGTAGAACACCCTAGGTCAAGAGGTAGTGAATCCATGATCTTAACGAAAACCTCGTGAATTCGTAAGTAGTTGTTAAAAGTTGTCTCGTCCCAAATCAAAAACTGTGGAACTCGGTCAATAAAGATTCCCCATTTTCGTAAGCACGAATGCAGTGAACATTCTAAGTTAAAATGGAATTTCATCGGTGGATTCTTCATACGAAATATGTATCAAATGACGAATCAATGAAGATAACCATGAAAACGATTCAAACTTTCTCGTTTGTTCGAACAATGACTCTCACGTGAATGGAGAGGCAAGTGAAACTTCGTTTGGAAACTTCTATTTTCCATGTAAAGGACTTGCTTCGAATTTGCTCGATTTTAAAGGAATCTATTTCCAGACGAATGCAAGTCTAAGGCTATCCCATTTTATTGAAATTCTAAAAGAGAATTAAATTAATCCTGGATAGTAATCTGTGACGATAAGAATTTATTAAGTACTCAATTTATTGACATTTTCGGCGCATATGAATGTAGAAAGGCAGAAAAGATTTTGAATAAAAAGGAATTAAATTTCACTCACTCTTCGTTGTAAAATTGAAACTGTAGAAATGGTAAAATATATAAAATGAAGATGTAATAAAATTTAATCTAATAAAATTTAGTTTAATTAAAGAAATGAAGAAATAAAATATTCCATGTAAAATGTATTCGCTAAATTACTTTTTACGCACTCAAAATAATACAATAGTTCTGGTTCAACAACATCTAGATGATGCAATCCAATTTAAGTTCGAGATTTGCTTACGCATGTAAGACAAACCAACTTTTCTTTGAAGTCCGGAAGGGAAAATAACATCGTCCTAGGTTTGTGCTAATACAGTAATTAAAAAGGGGTTGGCTTTGCCTTTTTCTACGACACTGTTACTACAAAACCCTCAACGCCCGAAAACTCAAGGGAAAAACAACGGTAAATTAAGAATTTAAGGACCCGAAAATTACTTCTCTTTCCAGATGTCCTCCTTGATCTTAAAACCCTAAGAAGAGAATTAGCTTTAGATTGAAGGAGAGCAGAAGGAAAGCAAACATCCGCATTTTTGAGCTTGCTAATGATTCCTCCTCTCTGCAAAGAAGTTGAAGATTACTTCCGAGAAAAGTTTCGCTCTTCGTTCCCTTCATTTTCCCTTCACCTTTCGGCGTTCTTTTTCCTGTTAGGAAAAAAAGCCGACGCGAACAACACCCTGCCACCGCTTTTCCTCACTCTAAATTCCAATCCTACGTGACGAAACCTATTTGCATTTCAGTTCAACAGGTCCTAGTCTCCTCTACTGTGGAATGCTTAATCTCGCCTCGATTGCGTGCAAATTAAAAATACTACCCAATCCACAATTTCCTGTCTCGCAACCTTCTTTGTTGGAATAAAACACGGAAAGTTTATCGATAACATTGAACCAGATATGATGGCTATTGAGGTCGCATAAGAGGAAAAGCCGGCTAAAACAGGCTGAATAATCAAAAAAATTAATTAAAAAATAATTTAAGGCATGATATTTCTCAAAAAATAACTTAAGAACTTCCTTGAAAGTTTGTTTGAACCATTTAAATTAGTTAATTTTTTGTGTGTTTTTTTTTTATTTGTGTTTTGAAAAATGATACACCTGCGCTATCTGTCACTCCTTGCGATCTAATGGCGCACATCTGAATCATACATATCGATCCCCAGCATCTAAATCTTACGTACGCACGGGGAGCATTGTATATATTTGATGCATTACTATTTACCTCCAAATCCTATCTTAAAATTACGCATCCAAATCGTACCCTAAGTTTGAAAATAATATTAAGAAATGATACATTGTTACTCTTGCCCTTGATAATAATTATTTGTAAATACACAAACCTTACACTGCCGATGTTAATTGCTTCAACAGAGCTGAGGGGTGTAAACAGATACAGATGACGCCTCCAGGTTCTACAATGCTGAGAAGATTTCTGGGAAAATATGTATACAAAATGGAGATATTACCTCCATTCGTTTAACTTGATTAATGAGAATTTTTCCCTCACACGAGTAATAATAACTCAATTTGACTCTATTTACGCACTTTTTATTTATGAGAGAACCAAATGGGTATGCATATTAGATTAAATTACAAAACGAAAACGGAATTGTACGTGTTGTAATTGCACTAAATTCACTACATAGATATCCTATAGAGATATTCAACAACAACTGCTACCAATTAATTGATAAAATATGCCCTAGCATAAATGACAGTCTACTAACTCCTTTCTGCATTCAATAAAACACCAAGTGACTTTCCGAGAATCTAGTTTTGAAAAACATATTCCGTTTTTTCTAAAGTTTTCCAGCAGCATACGTACTTTCGAGTGTCTAGTGGTCATCCCTAGTGCTGGCAATGTATCACATAGCATGGGATGTGGTAGATTTTTTTCCGTTATGAGTTTAATACCTCCTTTGCTCCAACGTTAATGTTGTTAATGTTCTGAGGCCCTATATTCTTGATTATAAATTGATACTTACGCAAATTTTTTTCTCTCAGCTGGGTTCATCCCAAGCTGCCTCTGCCCATTTCAGACGCAAACAGCTGCAGCGACAGCTTAGACAGGAGAGCTACGGCGGAGGCAATGGAGGAGGAACCAGTGGCCTGGGCAGTGGGAGCGGTCGTCGCGGCCCAAGAGGTTTTCTTCCCCCCTGCTCCCCTCCTCCTTGCCCGCCCTGCGGACCCTGTTCTGCAGCATCTCCAACGGACTGTTTCATAGCGAACCTTGCGCTGGCTGATGTCGTTGTGGGACTCTTCTGCGTTCCTTTCCAGTTCCAAGCTGCACTCCTTCAGAGATGGGACCTCCCGAGGTTCATGTGCGCCTTTTGCCCATTTGTACAAGTAAGTTGCTCCTAAAAGAACTACACTATATAATAGACATGGACAGCTGTTTTTGATGAGTAGCCGGATAGGGCAATCCTTGTGGAGTGTAGGGGGTGTACGTGTGTAAGTGACCAGAATACGTTTTATGGTTTCCAATGGCCGATTATTTTTTAAAAGAAAACATTCATTCGTTCATTTCTCACCTCTTCTTTCCCTTCTCAACAAATTCTTTACAACCTGACTCTTCATCATTGATCAATCATAAAACAACTGTGCCTGATGATGCTATCTCGCTGGCAAAACATGTCGCGTTAATAATATCTTAGGAAGTGCGAGATATAAGTGCGCTCCTAAGAGCATTCAATAAATAATGGAAAAGAAATATCGAGAGAATTATGTCGAGTGAAGAAATATCGAGAGAGTTATGTCGAGTGCAGTTATAAAGAGTTGAGAGGGAATACAACACGATAAGGGTGCTTAATTTACGTTGGCTGCTCTTAGAAAAATGTTTAGAAAATGCGTATGTATTTACTTATTACATCTTGCGTCCTTAGGTTCTTTCGGTGAGCGCCAGCGTGCTAACCCTCACAGCAATCGCCGTTGACCGCCACCGAGCAGTGCTCCGACCCTTTTCCTCCTTGTCCGCTGGAGGCAGGGGGACAAGCAGAGGTGTCGGAGGGAACTGCTGTCGTTCACGACCATCCTCCAGGGGCCGCGCCCGACTCACCGTGGCCGCTATATGGGCCGCAGGGGCCTGCCTGGCAGCTCCAATGGCTCTAGCTCTGGACGTCACCGAAGTTCCTATCGGAGGGTCGGACTCCGGGGCTTCGGCCGGAGACAGCGTGAATTGGTCCGGGATGTGGTCGGATTTGGAGCCACTGGACGGGTCGTCCTTTTTCTCTACTCCGATGTCCATTATGGTTAGTTTCTACTCCACAGTGTTCGTGAATGAAAGAAAAATAATGGCGCGTTTTACTGAAATAATTTGTTGATTGGCTAACATTTGCCACGGTTTTTCTTTGAACCGTTACGTAACTCTTCTTGAGATATGCAATTTATCGAAAAAACTTAGATTTAAGGCACCGTTTATGAATTAATTGTCCTGTTCAATTCGTTTATGATATGTAAAAATGATAATAATGATACGTCTTCATAACAATAGAATATAATAATGATACTTCTTTATTCATAGGCGAATTTTTTTCCAAAGAGAACTTTCACCGTACAATTAATAATGAGGATATACCCAGGATTAGAATTTAGGGCCCTAATGTTGTAAGGTTAATACCCCTATCCCACCGGAGTCGGGTAAAGAGATGTAAAGCAAAGTAGAGCAACGGAGCTGCCTGATCTTCTGGGGAAAAAACTTCTTTCTTTGATATAAAGAAACATTAGTCCTCCATGTAACACGTACGGCTTCAATCTGCATTAATGATTGCCTTACCAGGTAAAGGGGTGGGGCACAGGTCGTCTTTCTGCAAGTCGTTTACTGAAAAAAGGAGTTACTCTAGAAAACTTGTCCCAAGATGAAAATGTCCGAGGTAATGTAAAGAAAAGATGTATTGAAGATTGTAGCATAAATACTCAACTTTCGGTTTTAATAATTTTAAAACTTAAAATTTTGAAATAATTTTACCGTTAGCAAACAAATATGTAGCTTTGTGGATATTCTACGAAATTCTCTGAAACCTCATTCTAGGAGAATTCTTGAAATTCAAAATAATTTAACGAATTACGACTTTTTCATCCAAAAAATCGTATAAATGTTTCATAATACCAATCGCTGAAATCTATTTCAGATTCTCCCTTCTTTTATCTCAAAAACTGATTGAATTGCCATGTAACTCTATTAAATCTCATTGTCAGTTATATAAGAAATTTCGAGTGAAGAATTCTTTTCCCACAAAGGGAATGATATTTCAATCGAATTGATACGACAACTTTATAACATACGAAGACGAGATTGTTTTCGAATCGCTGCTATTATAACCTATCCGATATCGAGAATTAGCGTTTTTTGTGTTGCTCTGATGACTTTTGAGATTTTTCATGGATAATTAAGCTGATCGAATTGGCTGGCTCATATATTCATAAACTGCATTTTAGGGTGACGTCAAAGGAGAGGTCCGTACCAAACCTTTCTGCCGCAATGTTGCATTGTCGCCGAGAACCATGATGGTCTACCGTCTGGTACTGGTGGCCGTGCAGTACGTGGTACCCCTCACGGTGATCTCAGTGGTGTACGCACGGATGGTCCATTGTCTTTGGGGAGCGAAGGCCCCTGGAAACGCCCAAAGCGCTAGAGATGCCAACTTGACACGTAACAGAAGGAGGGTAAGTTCGCAATAACTGTTGCATGCACGTAACATCGCCTTATGTGTGTTTGAGGCGCTTTATATGTTATACAAGTATAAAGCACTCCAAAAAATTTTACTCCATACAACTGCAAAATAATCCTTCGGAAAGAAATTGTTGAGCAATTAAGTGAATATACACGATTGTTACTCATGAGATGGCCAATATCTGGCCCATTTCTAAGTCGGATTATTAAGAATAGACAATCACGATCATTTATGTATTTTGTTTCGCAGACCTACTGGCTTAAAGCCATCAGCAAGCCTAAGTCGAGAGCTGCAAAATAGGTCATAATTTTGGTCTGGAAAATTCTTTCAGAGGAGAAAGGAAGAGAATATTAGAGTGTTGATTCCTCTTTCATGTATTCTCCATTAGGTAAACTTTATCTCGATCAAGAATTTCAGCTTACAATGTATCTGACCATTCAAAATAAAAGTCAAGGATCATGAACGAAATCTCAATATGGAATCTTGACGTTTCTCATTACAGTACAACAAACATGCATGTTTACCATCAGCTTTAAGCATCAAAAGTTTCAGAAGCTAAAGGAATCTTATTGACAAAAGATAATTATTCTAAATCATTATAAAGAGCTAAATAAGAACCATATTGACATAAATTTCAAGATATTTTTATAATGTGGGACTTGACTGAGTTGAAAGTTCTCATTTTTCATTTTTTATGATCTTAGTTTACAATATATTGTGTTCTTCTGTTCTTCGGTCTTAACATAAAAGTTTTCTTTTTATGTATTGTAGGTGATTAAAATGTTGGTGATAGTGGTGGCACTCTTTGCATTTTGCTGGTTACCTCTCCAAACGTATAATGCTCTTCAGGATTTATTTCCAGAGATTAATGGGTTAGTACCTTTGATGTTATGAATGGAACTCTCCTTTATTTCACAGTATTGAATCAAAGTTCAGGAAAGATCCTTTGGGAAGTACTCTTTTACGGTATGCTTGCCCTATCTTTAATTGAGCAGTGTAGTATAGTAAGGATTAATGCCAAGTATACATTTTTGCAATGTAGATGGAATAGCAATAAACAATTTTTTTTTTAATTTAGCAGTGCTTTCTTGTTCCGAGGTTCAGTATTAATTTGATGCCATATTTAAATGTTAGGAGGAAGATTTAGAAGACACTAAAAAAATATCACATGGAACCTTGGTACGGAAGTCTCCCAAAACTCTATTGCTCTTTTACCTGATGTAACAGCGACTTCAGGCAAATAGTCTACATTGCACTCTTTAGTTATCAGCCTCATGCTTTATTAGCTCAAATGAGATTTTTAACTCTTAAACATGACTAAATTAACAGTTTCTGTAAATGCAAATTTTCTTGTCCCTATCACTTCATGTTATCAGAATAAAATGTTAAATAATTCACTTAAGAATTTGTTGACAGTTAGTTTGAAAAAGAGATAACAACTGCAGTATACTATCAACAATGGTATTCACCAAAATCATTGAACTAATTTTTGTGGTTTCCAAAGGTTATATAAGAAATTGTTAGTTGATGAACATGTTGACTTCACATACATTGTCTTTGGTGATTTGATTAAATATCTGAATAATTTATTTAACTTTCATGCAAGGAGATTTTAGAATAATGGACTCCCAAACATAATTTCCAATAAAAGTAAAATCTTGCCCATTGTGTTTAAATAAAGCTATCAATAAATTATTAATAAATTGTTTTGGTCATATCATATCCGTCATCCTTAATGTTTCAGGTACAAATACATCAATATTATATTTTTTTGCTGTGACTGGCTTGCAATGAGCAACAGCTGCTGTAATCCATTCATTTATGGCATTTACAATGTAAGTACTCATTTGATTAAAACTCCTCTACCTTGCATACACAGTGATGAAACATTTAACAAAATTCATATCTGAATATCAAAACTGCAATGCAAACTGAAATACTACCGAATACATTTCAAAAGTCTATAAAAGCAGCATACATTCATTGAATTGTTTGATTATCATTTCCATTGCTTTTATTGAATATCTTCGATCAAGATCACTGCACACCCAAAAAGTAGCTCGGCACAAAATTATATTTTGGTATACTTTAGATGATAATACCAATTATTAATTCAAAGAGAGAAGGAAATAACTATTAGAATCTAAAGTCATGTAAATAGAATTCAAATTTATATTAACACTTTTTCTTAATCAAATTTATCACAGCCTGTAAAGATGAAACAATAGTAAATCATATATATGACAATCTATTTGAGTAAACTTCTGCCTTTGTTTGAAATTTAAATGTATTTACATGTAAAACTATTCTTTCTGATAAGGCATCCTGGTGTCAAACATAACTAGTTCACCAGCTAAGAGCAACCATTATCCTTTTTATATCATAATGTGACATTGAAATAAAACTCTTGTTGTAACAGCTGATTTTAGTGTGCCTTTATGGGTTTTGTTCTACATATAGTATCTGGCAGATTTAGGAACTGGTTTGGCAAACTCAGGAAATACTAGTAACAGTTTCATGCAAACTGGTGAAAACCAGAAAACTGAATCTCACCACTGGTACTGATACTTTATCCAAACAGTATGAACTAAAGTTAATGAGCATCTACTGCAAATTATTACCCAGGGCACCACTCTGGTACTCATTTTTACAGTCTGAGCCCACCTGTAGCCTCAAATCTCTGAATAAATGAGCTGCCATTTCTGGAAATGAACCCCAGTTGACTCGTCAATCATGCACATACACAAAACTTTGATATCAATGCACATGCATCAAAACTTGCATCTAATACATTTGCACAAAACTTTACTGTGCCCTGATCTGACATGCATACAACTGTATACTTCATGCTATTGATACAAAGCAAGTCCACATGTACACCAGGCTGAAACTCTCTATTATCCACTACACCACTAAGGCAATGAGGGTTGTTTTTAAACGATGTCATACTTCAAGGGAAGAGGGGATCTGGAGATGTGACATTTAATTACATAGAATATGGTACTCCATGGGATGCTTTGTGAGAAGGGGGGATTAAAAATCCAAAAAGTGCATCACTTAACCATCTTAGTGCTATCCTTCTTAAGTTAAGTTAAGTTTTTTTAAATTGATGAGGTTAAACTGGTTAATAATGATAGAATTTTTTTACATTTACATTTTAAAAATGTTTTTATTTAAATGTCATAATGTTGAACAAAATTTAACGTAAGAGCTGATATATCGACCCGCCGCACCAAAAGGGTTAAGGATGTCCCTATGCTTAAAAATTTTAACTGAAAGCCTAAATATTTCTTTATTCTAGGATAAATTCAAGAGGGAGTTCAGGCGAAGGTATCGTCACTGCTCTCAGTTTTGGTTCCTAAACAGGGAAGGTCCACCATCCCCACCATCTCCAACAGGTACAACCATCAACAGTGCCACTGCTGTAAGCATGAACAACATGGCTGGCTCTACAAAGGATAGAGGCTCCATTTGTGTCCGGACCTGGCATTCCCAATCTAGGACCTCCTGCTCCCCAAACAAGCACACAGCTTCCAACTCAGTCCTCACTATTTCTGAAGCTTTGAATCACAAAAGGGAACGTGATAAGATAAGCAGTCTTGCATGCAGAAATCACTTCTCAGAAATGGGAAAATCTAGGGAGATAAGCTTATGACTTTGATGTGAATAATGTGACCATTTAGAGATCTTTATTTCATCCAAGCACCAGTGTAAATATCAAGTGGAATATTAAAGAAAATACTTTCAAAATGTGATGTCTTACTTGGAGACCTGTTTGCTTACTCATTTATCATGAGAGTAGATAGAGAAGCATGAAGATTTAAAAGGGAATATCATTTTCATTGCTTTTATAATTAAATGTAAGAAAATTTATTTGAATTAAAAGAAGTGAATTAACCAATTAGATTGTGATGTTGATGATAGTATTTTGCTGAAAACATTCCAGGATGACCAATATAATTTAGTCTTTTACATCTTTGGCTTTGTTGACTTACTTTAAAATATTTATCAAAAAACTCCAGTAATCTATTTTTTATTTTCAAGTGAACTTGAGGTTCATCACTATTTATATAAATGTTCATCCTGTTCCAAATAGAGAAAGTGTGTTAAATTTATTTATTGCCATTTGATTTAAGAAAGTGAATGAAAAAGTTCAAAAAGGGGGAAATACGATTACATTAAGATGTACATACTATGAAATATATAAAGAGATGTCCATAAAATCATGCATTCATGTTTACTGAATGTGCATTTTATTGTTAATATCTCTACTAGTCATTTCCTTGTACTTCATTAAAAGTTATGGAATAAAATTTATTGCTAGGTTCAATTAAAAAATGAATTTCATAAAAGTTTAAGTAAAACCCTTCTTCTGGCCATGTTTAGACAAAGGGTGGAAATGTAAAATAAAAATAAAGACTGTGCCATAAATGAATGTAAATTTTGTCTTAAATCAAAAACTCTTTACTTGTGTATGTTATAGGAAACTATTTTCACATTCCAACAATCCAATGATAAATGTTTGTCATTTTATGGTGATAAATATATATAATGTTATTATCAATGTTATTCTGATGATAAATCAATCAATGAGCCAATTATTCAATCAGCTGAAATAGAAAAATAACTGACGTTTTATCCATTTCAAATGTCACTACTTTTGTATGTATTTTGTACGATAACATAAAATATTTGGTGTATTGATGTGATCCCTACTCCTTTCTTTTTTGTGACTTTGACACTTATTTGTGCCAAATGTGTTCATCAATAAGTATTATCTTTGAGTGTATTTAATATGTGCTGGGGAAATGTAATTCATTTTCTTTTATGTATATATTGAATCAATAAGATACTTTTGCAGTTATATATTTTCAGTGTTTATTGGCATGTAATTATAGCACAATTTGAACTAAGAATCATCTAGATGTTTGTGATCATAAGAACTTAAAGTTACAACTTTCCACCACTAAATGGCTGATTAACAGTTGATTAATCAGAGAAACACAAAGAACAATATGATAGTTTGCCATACAACTCTGAATCATTCAAGGAATAGGATAGGCAAATATCTGTACAAAGATCACCATAAATGGAACCCAAACCCAGAGACTTCTTCCACTTCCCTGGAAGGTATTCTAATCACTAAACTAACATGTCGAATTAATTCAACAATTTTATTGCTTAAAGAGCATCCCATTAACAGAGTGGAATTGAGTTAACATGATCATTTAGCAGTTAGAATACCTGCCTGAAAAGAGAGAGGTCTAGGTTCCAGTCCCTGTCATTTCAATACTTTTTACTTCTGTTTCCCCTTGGGTCTTAAATAACTGATTAAATTATCCCCATAGTACTGAAAACTGGTTATTATGAGATTCATTTTGCATTATCTAGGGATAGATAGCAAACTACTTGCCAATAATTCTATCATACATCTTTTCTGTTATGACTATTAATATTGACTAATTTTTTCTAAATTAATATACCTTCAATATTAGGCTAAAAATTTTTGCAAAACCATCACTGATAAGTTATCAAAGTCATTCAGTAAAATTATGTTCAGTTACAAGAAAAAGTTGTATTTTAGTGTTTTAGGAAAGTTTGCAATGATCTACATTCCTAAATAATTTTATATTTCAAGTCAGAAATCAGAATTCAGAATTTTTGCTTCACATTAAACTTTGATCAAAATACAGCAAACTCCTCATTATCCATGGGTGAACTATTTGGTTTGCTGGTTACCCATACATGATCTTTAATCTTCAAACTTGAGAAAAACAATTGTATGCTTATACAAGCCAGATAAGACCTTTCCTTGACACTCAAATTCACCTTACAGAACCTGTTTAATTCAAATCGAGTACAAAAATACAATCAAAAGTAATGAACTATGTGTGAAAATAACAATAAATATTTTATTTACCTGAATGTTCACGAAAATATCAACATCATATGAAATGAAAGTTAATCAATGTTTTCTGATTATTTGTGCATCCTCTTTCCATCATTAGCCTGTATAATTGAGAGTTCATTGTAATTAGAATTTAATATAAATTGCCTTTTTCATAATGTAATTCATAACATTTCTCATGTTTCAATTATAAGTCCATGAAAATAAATTATTATAATTTTTGAAGAGAATTTGAAGAAGGGACTTCCTTCATAAATTTGCATAGATTAGGTAGAGTTCTTCAAACGGAAAACAGAAATGAAATTTTGTTTACACTTAAGAAATTATGTTAGCTAATATACAACAAATGTGGAATAAAAAGGATAATTAGGGGAATAAACTCCTATCCGTTACATTCAGTATCAAATGAAATAGGTATGAAGAATGCAACTTGAGGTTATTTGAGAACAGAGCTATACTTAAAACTGCTGCAGGCATGAGAATATATTCCTTGATTATAATTCAGCACCTTATAAATGAAATAGTAAAAAATGTTCTCAAAATTTTGAATAAATAATGATTATAATGAGGAGTTATATAAAAAATAAAGGTATGGTATAAGAAATGACTCAATCGTACAGATAATCAACAAAATATCCCCAAGATACATGGCAACCAGCAATTTTGCAGGAGGTATTGCACCCAAAAGGAGGCTTAAGTGCTTTAACTTTAAACATTTCACAGATTCGGCAGTTTTGCTGATACTCTATGGCTCTGGGCTCCTATAATCACTCACATTGGAAGTCTGTCAAACAACATTCCCCTATTTTAACAGACAAATTGCTTCAATTGATGGTACAGCCTAAAAATTTTCTACTTTTTGCACATTCTTGTTCTCTATTAACAACGGTTTTATAAAGCTGATTTGCTTAAGATTTTCAGAAAGGCATGATGAAGTGGCCACTCAGTCAATAACAATGAATATATTCTTTAAATAAAATAAACTGCCAAGATGTAAACAAAATATTTTCTTTCTTGTCAATTTTCAGTTATTTTGAATATAACTTCCATGACAACAAAGTAAAATATAAGAGGATATCATTTTCATTGCTTTTATAATTAAATGTAAGAAAATTTATTTGAATTAAAAGAAGTGAATTAACCAATTACATTGTGATGTTGATGATAGTATTTTGCTGAAAACATTCCAGGATGACCAATATAATTTAGTCTTTTACATCTTTGGCTTTGTTGACTTACTTTAAAATATTTATCAAAAAACTCCAGTAGTTTCTTTTTCATTTTCAAGTGAACTTGAGGTTNTAAGAGGGTTGGTCCGAAAGTAATGCCCCACATTTTTTTCTCAAAAGCAATATATTCTACAAAAATGAAACTTAAACATATGAAAGAATGATGTTTTATCTGCTCTATCTATTTTTCCATAAAATCTCCTTCAAGTTCTATTGCCTTCATCCAGTAATTCACAAGGGCAGAGTCTCCCAAACTTTCCCTCCAGCGGAACAATTTATCAATTCTACGATATCAGCGGAACACCTAGGTTACTTTTTCTTAATTCAAAACTGAAATTCATACAAGAATTACCATTCTTTGTAAGATTCCGTGGAACACTTAAAAACTCTTCGTGGAACACTAGTGTTCTGCGGAACACACTTTGGGAAACCCTGCACTAGGGCATGAATCCCCTGTCTGTACCAGTCCTCACTCTAGTTATGGACCCCGGTTTTCACTTTCAACTGTCCTCTGATTCACTAACCTTCCACACCCAGCAAAAAACAGTACTTCTTTCAACTGCAGATATCCCGTAGACTTTGTACAAACGTATATTAATATCCCCTACCATTCCTTTCTCCACGCACAGAAATTCATTCACAGCATGTTGTCTATAATGTGTATCACAGTCATACTCCATTTTGAAAGCTTCCTACAGCTATGCTATCAGCAGGAGACAACTGAAACTATGCACATACATATGGAAGACATCAAAGAATTCAAACCTACGATTTTAAATTAGCAGCATTGGTTTTGGCTGGGAAAAAACATTACTTTTTGACCAACCCTCGTACTTTATCTTCATAGGAAAATGGAACAAAAGTAAAGAAATAACAGTTTCAGAGGAGTATATTTACAGATACATTTATACACGAGTCTAAGCTGTATTAACAGTTTGAACATTCACACAAATGGATCACAAATATCACAAAGCAGAGGTATCTACAGGTAATCCATTCAAACAGTATAACAACGCATATGTTAATTTGAATTTTACGAAAATTAAAACAACGGATGTACTTCCAAACTCTTTCTTTGAAACCAATATTAATACCTGTAAGACTACCCCAAAGAAACTCTGTATTTATGAAACCATAAGGTTCCTCAAAAAATGTATGAAAAGGTCAGGAAAACATCTAATTACTATGTCAGCTGGAACATAATATGTAAATAACAAATATAATGAGAAAACATGAACATAACAACAATATCCCTCAAGGGAAAATAAATAATATTTTGTTCCAATCATTTATCATAGCCTTAGATGGCAAACTGAGCATCAAACAAACATCTTTTAAGCATACATGTACCATTAAATTCAGACGATAGTAGATGAGAGTTATTGTCTACCACCAGAAAGTTGTTCCCATTCCTTTATGCCTTTTTCATGTGCGTTGAAGCAGACAGGAACCAATGAGTAATGGTGACAAGAAAGGGATGATCCCATCAAATTTTTAAAAAAATAATCATCAAAAAAATTAAATTATTGTTTAAATGAGTTATTCCATGAAAGTTAAAAAATATATGACGACTTAGATGGAAGATCTTGCAAAAATCCCCCAAAAAGTAGGTTCTAGGGTACAAATGTTTTTCACCATGTAAATATAGAAAAAATTTAAAAATATCTATTAAAATATAAAATTTAACTTATCTGCATAAATTACAAGGTTTTTAAAATACCAGAGTTTGTCACCTCAGTGGCACAAAAAATCAATAGCTACTGCTTTGGTCTTTGTAAAAAGATCTGTCAAGTGCAAAACAGAAATGTTAAAAATAATACTAATGATATTAGTGCATCAAAATATCTCATGTAGTGCTCTATGTTTACCGTTGGCAACATCCAGAAATTAGAATATATTTGGTATTTACAATGTTCTTAGTCATTGAATAAAAATACTGGTACAAGAATGCATAGCTGGCAAAGGCACCATTTAAGTTTAAATGACGATAAATTAAGATGTATTTGTTATGTAAAAAGATGAAAATGGGACCTCAGAAGTTCATTTCAGATACACATTGAATGAATGAAACATTAACTGGGGGATAATTGTTCAGTTTCTAATTATACAGAGATGGATCCTCCAGAAATGAGCACAGCATTTTTAAAGCTTTTACCATCCTATTTTGACACTCTATAGTTTGAGCATCCAGACTTATGAAGATACGTAGATTGAATTAATCTCAATTTGAAAGCCCGAGATTTGAGAGACGATTATTGGGGAATTAAGTCATTAATATGGCAGTCGAAGTCTCTCTATAGAGGGATTAAAAATGAAATCCCTAATTATCTAATAAGGAGGATATGAAATGGAATGTTGAAAGTCACGGGAAGCACTACTAGCTGACTTTATCATGCTTTGCAGACTTCCCTTCTGGATGGTATATCACAGGATCTGGTGGCTGTCTGGCTGGAGTTGTAGATGGTGATACCACAATATTCTTCCATGAAAGACATTTTCCAATCACGTGCATTACCTTCCTTTTGATTGCATTAACAGGCACACCGGGTAGCAATGCAGACAAAGTTGGCCATTCATATTCATTAGGAACAGTTCCATCAACCGACGCTTCAAAGAATGCCAAGAGAGGAAACCAGATTCTGGCACGGCCAGTATCACGTCTCATCAGTGAGCGGTGATGACTAGCTAGTGTATGATAGTATAAGAAGAGTCTTGAAGTGATGTAAAAGGCAACAAACACATCAATGGAGTAGTGCTCATGAGCAGAGAGAATGAAAAAAATTCCAAACATGTTCAGAAGCCAGGTAAATGTGTGGATGAAGTACAGATATCTAGGAGTGTCTGCAAATGTGGAGAAAAAATTAAAAAAGATAAATTAGACCCAATATTATAAAGAACAATTCTCATTTTTAGGCCACAATAATTAAAATTGTATAAATTTTAAGTGGCAATTTACATCAGCATAAATTAACAAAAAGAAACTTTTAAAATAATCTTTGTATGATCTAAATCAAGATGCCCTTTCATACTTGAAGAAAACATGCTCACTACAGCCATGAACAGCAAGGGTTTGCTTGTTTTCTAAATGTTAACAACTGGAAAGGATGCAGCATTTGTTGCTGTAATACACTTAGAAGTGAAAGAATAATTTTTTTTGTCATGTAATTTAGTGTCTTGCATAGTAGATTAACAAAATACTGCAAAAATTTTAATTTTGCCATACTATTAAAGCAGCTGACTTATTACAGTCCTTAAAGCTACAAAAACCATATAGTGCAAGCAAACAAACTGTGTAGAAATTCCATCTAGAGGTGATTACTATTTTCCTTGGCAGCACGTAAGGGTATTATTCCATAAGAATTTACTAGGATCTTATTATAAATTGGGAAATAATAACCATTCAAAGCACAACCATGAAGAACTGTAACCTCCCACAGGTTTGAATTTCCTCAAGGTTCGTTTCCTTGAATACTATGCCCTTCTGGAGGGTTTTAAACTCCAATGCATTAGAATGCAGAAATTTTCCTTTTATAGATATTTAAGTAAGTTTTAAGCACAATCAAAGTTTAAGAACTTGACTTTCAGAACTTTATTTCTGTATCTCTCATCAAGATGTACCTACTCCCAGAAGACAGGCCTCTTTTGATCAGTAAAAATCCTTTTTAAAATAAATTATAATAAGAATACATAAAAACATGAGCATGAAAAATAAAGAGCACAACAATCAAACCTTATAGCTTGAAAGTGTGAATTGAATACATTCATCATTCAACAGACAGACTGAGTACCTTTTGTTTCAAGATACACCGATGTAGCTAATGATCTCTCCCATTACAAATTTAATGTAATCAGTCAATTCGATCTTAAATGGAGGAAAAGTATGACAACAACAGGAAAATTTGGCCCATGAAAGGATTTTTAATGCCAGCAAACAAATTGGATTTTACTCTAACATACTACAGGGTATGAGCTACACAACCTTTGTACTCCTAAGTTCTTAAAATTTTTGCCTTTTGACACTGAACATTGTCATTCCCAAGATGTCCCAAGGAATCTTTCAAACCTGGTTACATATTCCTCATTTCAAATTTATATTAATGCAAAATATTAACTTCGTGTTCACTATAAAATGTTTCCATTCTTATCTTTGCCTAGAAAAGGGTACAGATACCAATCATAAATAATTACTTTTCCCTTCAGATCCAGCCCATCACACATTTTTCCAACACCTGTGTGGCTTTTTCTCAACAAGTATGGAGATCCCAACTCTATTTTGTAAATAAAGCAGTATTATTTCCACACACCTTTCACAGCTTCTCTTTATGACAAAATAACTTAATCAGAAAATGGTTACATAAATTTACACATGGCAGTTACCTGTAGAGTGATTTAAACCCTGAAAACTCATTCAATGTAATGAGATAAAAAATGTTCACCTGTATTCCAAAAATTACTTTAGCCCCACCATTTTATGAATTCTATTCTATCAACATTAACTTTTTAATAATGAGTTATAAATAACTTTCTAGTAATCATAAGTTTAAAAAAGTAATTAAAACATTTAACAATTAAAATTATTTCTAAGATTTACTCAGCATATATTAACTAAAATATTTTTAAATGACCATTTTCATGAAATTATACATCTTTAAAGATATCACTCATACTTGACCAGTAGTGTAAATAAAAGGAACTTACATTCTGTAATAAAGAAGTTTAGCATTGTGAGGGCTACAGTATGCCCACTAAACATGTAATCACCACAGGTTCTAACTCCTTGGATTGACATACCAGCTCCCTTCCATATAAGATACGCCTGGTGTGCTTTGGCCCAAATATCACCGTATGGCTGCAAAGATACAGGTCAAAAGAATTATGAAAGAGTGGCTATGAAATGGCCATCAAAATGTTTCAAAAATATGAAAATGTCTTGCTTTTTATTGCAAAAATCTCTCTTCTATATTTGAAATAACACCTATTCTTTGCATAGCAATCAGAACTAATCAAAAACATTTTCTAAAATTGAATTTAGAGCAATTCAAATAAAATTTTGCTGAAATGAAAGTAAATATTTATGCTAGAGATAGCACAGTGAGCCAAGTATAAAGCATACTGACTTTTCTCAAGGATAGAAATAAAAAAAATTTCACTTTCTGTACAAAACCTAACTAATTCATAAATCTATGAAGCATTCAAAAATTTTATTAGCCTATCTATACTTTATCTAAAACAAATTTAATGCTCTTAACTCATGAAATATGCTAAGCAAAACCCAAGTCATGCTTAAAAATTATGGAAGGACCAACATGCAAGTTGTCTAAGCATGAGGAAGAAAATGAACAATGAGAAATTTTGAGCGACTAATTTTATTTCAAGCACAAAATGTTATATTCATGAAAAAGAAATGATCGTGAATTCAGTGAATAATTGAGAGAAAATTTGTAAACTACAATGTTCGTCAACAAACAGCATACTTTGAGTAATTTCAACTAGAACTTTGTTGGAGTTGATTTGGAGGAGAAACCAATAATTTTATACTAATAAAGTTACATTCACTCACAAATTAATCACAAAGATATTTCATAATATGTGCCAACAATTTTTATACACAACTAAATAGCAGGCTACAAATGAATGCTACATTGAAGTTAAATACATTAGGTAATTTGTTAATCCCAGCAATTAATTGAACTTAGTTGAAATAGGAATAAAACCTATTAAAGTCTTAAAATATATGAAAAGGGCAAGAAAGCACAACTTATTCAAAGCTAACTATCAAAACAGAGAAAACCATTGCTAAAACTTTTGAAAGACTGAGAACTACAAAGGTAAAATCCAATACCAAAATTTGGTAACTTTCTATATTTAGTTTTGGAAATTATAAAAATATTTCTTCTGGAGCTCACTAATCATTTCCCTTTACAGTGTCATTTTCTCATTTTGTTCTTTACAAGTCTCTTGTGATTGGACTTTCACAAAGTTACAGCCACTTCCAGGATTTTAACAAATTATTTAAAATACATGAAGACTCACTAATTCATCAATCACAAAAATTTTAGCATGAATGGTTAACACAAATTTTCTTGGAGATAAACCAGAACTTCGAACAAAGATAAGCAAACACTTCAAATCAAGTACAATGGATTAAAATCTCCAAATGTTCTGCATTAAATCAGTCAAGGAACATAAAGACATATTTTGGATACAACTGATGGTATCTGAGACATTAAATAATTTTGATGAAAATATGAAGAGAGAACTGCAAAATACAAAAATGATGCTCACAAACTAACATCTTTTGAACCCAAACTTTTCATAAAAGTTGATTTCGTTTGATAGCAAGACTGAGAACCTGGAATTAAGGTAATAGATTAACATTAGGGTGGTAGGGATAAACTGATTTGAGCTAACCTACATAATATTTAACTTGATCATCATTGGTAACTTAATAAAATAAGCAATGGAACATAAAACAACTCCTTCAAGCAGGAACTTGATACAGAAGTCATGCTGAGCAATTAACTTCACAATAAATCATATGATAATAACTCAATATTCATCTGATGCTTACCTAATGTCACCTAAGATGAAAATCATACATTCTTATATTTAAGAAATACAAGATGCAGGTGTTAGATTCTAAGAGGACCAATATGGAATATTAGCTATAATTTTTAAGCAGTGAATACTTGGAAAGTAAAATAGCTAAACATATGTTCAAATTTTTTTAATATAACGATTTTTCCTTTCCAAACACATACATGCCATGAAAATGCTGTGCAGTATGAATATTATTATTAAGATTAGTGCTTTTAGGAAATGATAAGGACAAAAAATTCAAGAATGCCATTTCTTACTGCCTTACAGATACTGACAATTCTTTCCACAACGGTATTATTGCTAAATGCTGTAGAAAAAGTTATGGGATAAGATTTTATGAATAATAGCATACAGTAAATGGTATGCATCTCATTCCAAGGACCATGTTAAAAGTAAATGTTAACAGTCGTGTTAAGAAAAAGAGGGACATAACAATAAACTTTTGCAAATTTTCAAACAGTAGCCAAGCAGAAAGCTTATCCCATTCACAAGGACAAAAAAACCCAAAGGAAAGTAATTCTAGTAGCAAAATAGAAACACAGGCCTCAAACAAACCATATTAACTCTCTTTTCAACCAAAGTTTGCATCAAGATCAATCAAGGATGTGCTCTATATCAAAGTGTTAAATATCCTCTTGAATAGGCAACAACTACCTATTTATGTAGATCACAGAAAATACTGTAAGTAACCTATAAGAAATCGCAAAGAAATCTATACTTAAGAACCTAACTATTGTTTTTCCACACTCCTTGCCTGATTTCTCAATAGGGATTATCATTGGCTATACTATATAACCATTAACCAGTCATTAACCAAGTACTTCATTAACTAAGGCCATTGTTAACCAAGGTACCACTGTACTAATTAATTATTTTGGAATGAAAACACTAATTATGAAGTAAAACATCATAAAAGGGATATTTTCTGAATTTGTATCTTAGTGTATAATTAGGTTCATAATGTATCTTATACTAACTAAAATTCTCAGAGAGCTGCATGAATCATTCTTTACAATGCTATATTTCTCATCTCAAAAAACTAAGCAGAAAGAGTCAAATAAGTAAATAAGCCTTCCATGATATTGAATTTACATAATTATAATAGCAAGACTGTATTACTAACTTACGCTTTATTGCATTTTGTATTATCATACATGCATTAATATAAATTAGTCACAATACATTCTGAATCTGGATCTAAATATTCATTTCTATAGTTTATATTTAATTTAGATAAAATTAGAAGGATGTATTGGTCAGATTTTTAATGTCTAATTTTTCTTTTGTATAAAAATATCACTACCTTGGTAAGGCCACACCAATGGTATTCATCGAACCATTTTCTCCCCAAATTGAACTTTTCTTAGGAAAAAAATCCTTTAAAAACTGAATTATTAGTATCACAAGGAATAAAACCTCTCATTACAGGGGTAAAATTTAAAGAATATTTTCTCAGCTATAGGCACAAATTCTATGAAAGATGTAAACATAAATTAACTGATAGTGTGCAAGTAGAAATTTGGGAAATGTTGGCTCATGCAATCATAGAAAAGATAGCAATATACCAAAAACCTGCTTTTCCACATCCAACTAATGACTTCAAAGTATGCAAAAGATCAGATACTGATGGAATCCTAATCCCATGTACATCGCAGACAGTGATAGACACAAAGGTAAACTTTTTCAAAGACTAGAAATTCATGAAGTAAACAAAAGGACACCCAAAGGCTCATCTCTCAAAAAATGAGGCAAGACACAGCCACAACACAGAATACGGAGTTCCAGGAAATAATGAAGGAATACTTTCAGGCAAATCTCAAGAGACAAACAGCCCCAAGTGGTTAATTACCAACAGCTGCTCCAAGGCTTTTGATCAGCTGTTAAACTCACCTGTGTCTCATTCCCAAAAACAGGGGTCTGTTTCCCACAGCAGACGAAAAATAAAAAGGGAGAGAAAGAATTTGCTTGAGTAGAAGGACAAAAAATAAAGTATAATCTGGTATAAAAATGGGAAAAACTCAAAAGAAAAATCTGTGTTTATGGCATTAAATTTATCTCAAATTAAAGTTTGGAAGGCCACTGATGGCTGTAATAGTGGAACAGTAAAAAACTCCAAAAACTAGAAATTTGGAGTATTTTACTGTTCCATTATCTCAAATGTTAAAACTTCATTATATATGGTTATAATTTTTTCCAAAATATATCTTCCTCTGAGAAAGAATACTTCGTGTAACTTAGCTTAATGTATACACAGAGTATAGAGGCAAGTATGTTTGGTTAAACTTGCTAAAGGATTTTGGTCAATTACACAAAATTTACATAAAAGAAGATTTTCTACAACCTGAATTGCAATGTTTAGTTTTATTAATATTAATTATTGAGTAGTCTTTGTAAACAATAATGTGATCATATTAAACTTCTACAGGGTATGCAGGTTTAAGGGATACCACAGACTATAAATTTGTGTAAGTAAAAGAATCTGCAGATAATGTCTTACTGATGGAGTCTTAATTTGATGGTGTGTATAAAACATTTCCAAGAGGTTTTTATGTGTGATAAGTCTTGGTAATAATCAATAATACGAAAAGGCTGAACTCTTGTATGTAAAGCTAGCTCTGACAAAAATTCAAGGATACTTGTACGTTAAAATTGAATCACAAGGACACATGAAATTGAAAGGTCTGAAGTGTCTTTCAAATCAATTCATTAACTGCCACCAGCTCCTTTCAGCCTGCGTCATCTTCTGTTTAATCAAATCCACTGAACAAGAATCTCAAAATAATGCCACTTGTATTACTGTCATACTGCCAGATAACTCTTCTTCAACAACACCATTTCAATATCTATAAATTATATTAAGCCTCAACACAATTCCTATCTGCATTTACCTTTTGATAAATAAAGCTCAATAATTTAGGAGATGGACGAACTTTCCACCTAGGGTACATACCCTGTTCAGATATTACAAGAAGAACTACGTTAATGGTAGTTAATTATGACTTTAATACTACAAAACCAGTGATGGCTCCTGACAGGTGAATTTTTTAAACAATGAAGATTTTATCACTGTAGATTGGACTCAGTTGGCAAATACCAATGTGGCCAGCCAAAGTTGACAAGCATGCACAAAAGTTCAAAGGCAAGTCAAACATAATGGATATCCCCTTTTATGCAAGCTAGTAGAAGTTTATGGTAGTCACTATATCCATTCTTACATGTATTTTATAGTTTCAAACCTTAGGGCAGGGATGGCAAACCATACGTGGAAAGAGTGCCATAATTGATAAGTATAAAGGACTTGCCAACCAATGTGGTACCAAACAATTGGGTGAGATGTCGATATTATCTATTTCATTCTGTAAATGATGGAATTAAGTTGTAGATATTGACGTAAATAATCACTTATGATCCATAATAATAAACAGAATACAAATTCATTTTCTATGGGGCTTCATTTTTTAAATTAAAGAATAAATAACAAGGATAGAGCAGTCAGAGAACCGTGTGCCAAAATAATTATCTTGCATGCCGTTTTGGGCATGCATGCCACAGGTTTGCCACCCTAGCCTTAGGGGAACTGGAATTTTAGCTATTGAAGGTGATTTTAGAATAAATTATCTTCATCACTCAAGCCATCGCTTTATTTGTTTCATTTTAAGGTATTTAGATTGTCTGCTATAGAAATATATTTGCTGTAAACTCGATTCTTTCTAATATAATTAAATGCAGAAGCCAAATTTCTACTGTGAAAACGAAGTATATTTAGGCTCAAGTTTTTTAAAGAGTTCCTTTGTTATTTGTATAATAATGACTTTTAAGTATTTCAGTTTCAATTAAAAATAATAATTTTGCTCTCAAGAAAAAAAAAATAGAGTAAAATATCAGCTCAATACCATCTAAAAATCATACTGATTAGTAAAGCCAATATTAATTAACTTATAGGTAGGATCAAAGAACCCAAATTAACTTTTAAAGAATTATAACAGATGCTTAGTTAATTAAAGAAGACTTCAAAGCAAAATTTTACAGATAAACAGCATAAATCTTTGGCTTAATAAATATTTAACAGTTTAAGGAAAGGGATGACATTGCAAAAAAAAGGCATGCACCTAGTAAAATTCCCAAGAAGAAACAGACATGTAAAAAGTCTGACAGATCTTCCACATTACGGGTAACTGCTATAACTTTCCAGAACATTTAGACCTACTGCATTGGGAGATTTTGTAGACAAGTGCTAATAGTTCACCTGTCTAATTGTCCACAGCCAAGACCATTTCAGTTACAATACCATCATTATGTCTAACATTATGTACAAATATTGTCGAGTAAATGTAAAGGAAAACAACTTGTAATAATCAGGTCTTTTGTATTAAGTAAATTCAAATTATATTTTTTTCAAATTAATTAGGGTACGAGCACATCTTAAAGAAAAAAACATAACTTCCATAACAGACTTTTATTTGATTGGTTTTTTCAACTAGTGGACATCTACAGGTCAAACAAATACCTCTTGTGAAAGCTGAGATGTGTTTCTCTTTAAGATGTTTGCTTATCCATTCCACAAGGATATGATAGTATGCATCAATTTTATTAAGGATATTCCTATGATAAAACAATTCCTTGGCTTGTTCAGGAGCTCTGATTGGTAAATTAAGGGGGAGGCCTGGTTTAGAAGGGCAAAATTTAAGAGTTTTTTTGGAAATCTCCTTTAGAAAAACGGTAAAATATACAGCCTTTTAAGCTATGACTTTCGTAAAGACCCAAAAAGTTTGCTATATGCATCAGGTATGTTAGATAAACAGTTAACATTCATAAGTTTATTCCTTATGGTAGATATTCATAACTAAAACTTTAACTTGTTTTTCTCGAAACAGGGTTTTTGAATTTAGTTTGTGCGATAACTCAACAACTATTTCAACCTTCAAGATTTCCTCTTGAATGCCTTTTAGCATTACATTATCTATTTGGTGAACCTCAGATATTCATGGAAATATTAATTAAAACAATTATTATCGTTAAAAGTGAAGGAAATTTTTCATCAAAATCAAAATTTTTATTTGAAAGATGGGCATTTTCATAATTTAAAAAAATTGTTTAATTTTAGATGTTCATAGAATACATAATATTATGTTCTATAAGAAAAAAATTTGTTTTCAAAATTTGAACAGAAACTGTAGA
>KZ308541.1:705499-717318 GCA_000376725.2 Ladona fulva
AATTGAAAAACTAGCAAGCTATCATCACAAATGGCCTGAATCTCATGCATCATATTTCATATGGTTAATACAAGAGAAAGGGCTATGAAAATTAAAGCATTGGAATCAAATAAACCCAAATAGAGCTTTATCAATTCAGAATTTATATTTAAACATTTTGAAAAAGTTTGGCAGGCCTTATTCTTTAATATTCATTTGTAAATATGATATTTACAAAAATAGATACAAATCATTCTCATAAACCGATTTAACAAACTTCAAGTACAACTTTCCTCCCATTCAATACTTGTTTTTTGCTTCTAAGAGAGAATGATCACCAAACATTTAGAGTTGAGTCCATAAAAATTTAATTCTTAAAAATAAATTTAGATGTATGAATAGTCAGGCACAGCATTGTCTCACAAATTGATGTCCTGCAATTGAACAATTGAATTACATGAAAAATAAGCATTGTGCAAGTTCTAGTGTGAGGTATGGTATGATGCCATTTGGTATTTGTTGTTTTTCTTGATGATTTACTGGAGTGTGTTCGAGTTTTGAGAAGCAAGTTTGGAATAAATAGCAAAACAATAAAAACAACAAAAAATGACACACATCAGAGATATTATTTTGCTATATATCTCCAACAGGGCTTGAAAACAAATTGTCTATTTTTGTAGATTTACATGGGAAATAGTAACCTGAAATTAGTCTCGTAACTATACAACAGTTCAGCAATAGATTAGCGTTGAATTGCAAGGCACAACAACAATAGCATACATTTTTTCAAAAACAAGGAGATAGACAGTTTACGAAAGATAACTCCCACAGTTCACAAGATGTCTTGAAGAAAGATGATTTTTAAAATGAAAAAATCAAGAAATACCTGTGCTTGTGGAAGAGGAGAACTCCAACCCATATGAGAAGAAGAATAGTTCCGGTTACTTCACACATATTGAAAGCCCATGGGATATGTGGAACATTATCAAGAAAGATGTCTGGAAGAGGGGGATACTTTTTCATATCAGGTACACGATCATGAACAATAACCATGACAAATGCAGTTATCCACGTTACTATGAATAAATATGCCATTGCTATCACAGCTTTCCAAACTTCAGGGGGCAGTTTGGTAGCTAATCCTGGATGACCTCCACCGTGCTGCACAGTTGGTGCATGGCCTTGAAGAATGACTCCCCCAGGAGGGTCCAGTTCTGAGCCATCTCCCTGAACACGACCGGCACATCTTTGGTTTTCTTGCTCAGATCTACAAAAATTAAGCGGTAAATCACTTAATTAGAAAAATGAGACACACAAAACAGTTCTTAGTGGCTATAAAAAGTTGTTTAGAATATTAAATAAAGAGAGCAATGAATACAATCACAGTATTAGAATTCTGAGAAACAATGTGCCATAGTACTAATGTAGCTTTAGAACAATATTGAAAATTGCAGAGAATACCTTGGTTTATCAATTAATATACCTGATAAAAGGAATTTTTTATTCAAACTATATCACGATACTGATATTATTTTAGCAAAACTTTAATATTATAATGATGAAATCATGAAATACAGAGATGGATAAAATTTTCAAATTACTCTGAGAAAGTTTTTATGAACTGATGATCTCACATTCACAAATATTTTATGAACATTTCATTAAGTCTATCTTCATCCATACAATATAGAGTAAAATTCTCAAAATATGTAAAATGGCAAAATAAAGAAAATTTCAAACTATAACATAGCTTTTCTTGATTTTACCAAAATTAACACCCTTTCTTTTGCTGAGAAATGATTAATTTTAACAGATTAAAATAATTTCTCAGAAAGCATATCTATAATGGCAATATTTTGGTAGATATTCTTCTCTGAAAATTCACAACGTTTGTAAACATAGCAGAATAAAAAACGTTTTTCGTGAAAACTAAAGCATCAATCGAAGAAAAATGTAATGTATAAATTTACTTATGTGAAATCATGATTATAGCATCTCACAAGTACATCTTTTTGTGCTAGGAGCAAACTCTTCAAAGAATATGATAATAATGTTAACGATTTAAGAAGATGAAGTGTAACTTCATGATACAATTACAATTCAAAATGAACGTTTTTGTATTATGTCGATAAAATCTTGGCTATGATGCAACTGATTGCTCACGTTGAAATGGCTCAGAATAACGCTAGCTTACATGTATGGAATTCGGAATATGATCATAAAATGACACAATGGAAATTTTTATAAGACTGCAAAACTCACCGGTATGCACCATCTGGTCCTTGGTCAGTTCGATTGTCATTATCAATATTTCTTGATAAACAGCATCCACTTTCTGACCATGAAGAAAGCGGCGAAGTCGAAGCACATTTCTGACAAAAACTGTGGCAGTTAGAACCGATTTGTGATGATTTATCATTTTCTAGCTTCGAAGAAATCAAATTTGGTGGTATGTGCTTCAAGTATGAAACTGGATCATAACCTAATGTTATAAAACTTTCGAGGTTTTCCAGCTGTAGCTGTCTTTGAGCAAGCTCAAAGTGTTTCAGTCCGGCAAAGCTTTGCATCTGAAAAATATTTTTAAATGAATCACCATGAAGTTCATGCGTGGTTAAGGCTGCAAAACTATAAACATGAGATTTGATAAATTAAAGCTTTGAATGTCCGAGAAAAGGCAAGCTTACCAAAAGTGGCCCGAAAACCTTGTATAATTCCTCCCTCGAAAAAGTCAGAAGCACTTTACCATCTGGTATGATGTATTGTAGACGTTGGTTAACATCCCTTTCGACGTTAATACTTCCAAGCCACTTTTTAACATCCGAATTATCCCACTCGAGCACAGGTTTCTTTTTCTCACTCATCTCCAGATCAGATGTTAAAAAAATAATTCAGTGTTCGCACAAGCTATCGATCATAACGAAAATTGATAATTAAAAGTAGTAAACAAAATTAGATTCTTTGATGCTAAGGCCTACTCATAAGTGGATAATTATCACTCAAAGACAATAGCGATGATAAACAACAAAGGTGTCACCTAACTAAATAACGAAGGTGAACGAACTTAGCCAAAGCTTAAGGTCATTGGTCTTCAGCCCAAAATCTTTGACCAAAGCGTCTGATGTAAACAGAAAATCTTAACAAATGAATGAAAGACATAACTAACATAAAACGTATTTTTCAAATCATTCTACACTGACAGGTTCCGAAACACGGAGGTATGGTACACGCTACGGAGATCACAGTGAACAGTTATACTTTTACAGTTAAAACTCCCTCGGAGTATCGTAACCACATCCCATGCTAGCCCGTGACTTTCTATTGAAACCATCGCGAAAGCGGAAGAAATCTCTCAGACTCTGGCTTTGACAATCGTACTCTATCGGAGACTTTCTAAACTAAGACTTTACGGCGGGATGTTTCAAATTATTTATGAGGAATTAAGAGGGGGTATATCTATATGTCTAGACATATCAGTATATCTTCAACTACGATGGACTAAGATAGAAATTATTTGATTTCTTCGACAGTCATCTGAAACAAGCTAGACAGAAATTACATGTAGTTTGACTTTTGATATTAGTTTTTTCATAACGCTCATTTACTGAATAAAAAAATCACGCTGTATAGTTGAATATTTGAAGTTACTAAACACACCCACTGACGAAGAGGCATTCCAAAAGCCAGTCACAAACGTCAGTGTCATTCAGCGACAGATATATCAATCGCGATCGATTTGTTTCCCTAATCTGCATTGGGTAATGTGATATTTCTCCGAATTAACCTTAGAAATAACAAATACTGAATAAAAAGTTTGAACGCTATGTCCATTTTTCTCAAAATAATATAGTGAGAAAACTGAATTCCAAAGGCATCATATTTATCGCTTCCAAAATAGCGTGGATGAAGGAATTTAAAAATTTAGCACGGAAGCTTCTCCCTTTATAATTCACGTTTACGCAAAACTAGTTTAAAAGAAAAAATATTTATCAATTGAAAATTATTTGTTAATCTTAAGTATGGATACTTTTTAATATGAGGGATGTGATATCGATTAGAGAGATTAGTGAGTGAAATCAATTGACATTTTCCGGAAATTCCATATCCTCTCCCAACATAAGAAAGTTTGGAAAAAGTTCTCATTCCAGGATATCGGATATTCCAGATATACATTCCAGATATATCTGTCGGTAAAGTATTCAGCCCGAACTTCCAAACTTTGTCAGGTTTGCACCTCTTTAGATTGAAACGAAAGTATATAAAATATAAAAATATCCCGTACCAGAAGACAAATGATAAATGTTTCATTCATCAAGATAGGGTTGCAGGACCTTCGGGGATATACTTTGTTTTAAAAGAAAAATAGTTTTGATGTTTGAGGAAACTGAAGAAAGAACCAAGTTCCGAGGTTCAAAACAATGGAATGAAGGCTGCACCGATTTCAATTCAAAGCGTAGAGTGTCACAATTCTGAGCACGTCACTGCTAAATTTGGTTTTATTTAAAGCCTCAAATTTCTGGAATACATATTTAGAAACGTGAATCTCCAGTAAAATTATGTTTTGGAGAAATAGCAAGTGATTTTGGATCTCAAGAATTTTTTAAATATCTCTTGTCCACCTTAGATATATAATGCGAAACTTTAAGTATTCGGATTTAAAGTGTCACATTTGTCAGAAAGGTTTCTTTTTCGACTGGATCGACAACCATGTCTTGAATGAGTGCTCCTACAAATGTATGTTACTTAACTGTAAACATATCCCTTGTGAAAACCTTAAGCTTCAGCAATCCTGTTTAGAGACTGTGAATTTACTTTTAACATCTATCAAGGGTCGAATCGGCAATACATTTGATTAGGATAGCAAAATTTTGGGACAAAGATCTTGGTAAGCAAAACAATATTGTTATTCTAATGCACTAGCAGTTAACAAACTCAAATATTATGTATATCAACTTACCAAGTTTAACGGATTTATTGAGTAAGGTTCATATGTAATGGTGCAAAACAAAACTAAAGGAGCATGGGGATATTCTTCCATCATCTCACAAACGTTAACAACGGTACGTTGTTAAGTAGCAACGTAACCGAAAGAGCCCTTTCTTTAATTCTGTATATTTAAAGGCTCAATTACACTAGGCGAATTTTCAAGCAACTCGCCAGCGAATCCACTTGCTGCTAGTAAATTCGGTCTGTGTAATAATGTGTGCTAGTAAACTCGCTCCTCTCTCTGCTAGAGCGAGTGAAGTTGAAGAATGGGCTACTTTAGCTACGCTAGCTAGTAAACTCGCCCGGTGTAATAGAGCCTTAAGTAATAATTCCTCTATAAATGTATTCCGTTACTAGAAAATTATATACTTTTATTTATATCAAACGATACTGCATCATCATTTATTAGGATGGCTGCAATCTCTAATAAATTACCGACGAGGATGCCTGGAACTCTCCCCACTTTGGACGTCTGAGTAACTTGGGCTCCAGTTTTTCTGCGTAAATGAATAAGTAATGCGGAGTAATTAATTACATTCTGTATTTTTTTCTTCGAATATATGTGGTGGACTAGAAAGATCGAAAAACTGATTTTATCGAAACAGCACGGTTAATAGAAAGAATAAACGATAATACTGAAAAATCTTTTTGGAAGAATTCACCTCGACAGGTCTTTAATAAACCGAATATTTTTTTCACAAGGAAAGACGAGGATGTTTGATGGGCTTACGTCAGGAAAACAAGAGTAAAAATCAATTACTTTGTCGATAACTACGTTAAAGAAAACAAATTGTGAAAGGACTTCACTCGGGTTATTAATCTAGAGGGAAAAAATAATGTGAGCTCAAAACCAATCCATCCAAACTTACGAAGAAAGATATTCTTCGATTATATTGGAAATGCTCATATAATTTAGATTAATGATGGATAGTTAAAATAATGCGTGATCAAAGTGAGTTAAGTTCAAAAAGGCCACCGACGGCTCATTTTTCTTTAAACGCTTTCAATTTATTTTTTGAACATCATTGTTTTGATCGGAACTTTATGCAATTCTAATTTTGGAATTAGCATCGTATGCTTATTTAGATTTAGCATTGTTTAGAAATTTAAATGGTTTCTTATCCCCGTGCTTTCGCGTTCTATTTCTCGTGAGGGTGATTTTCCGCAAAACGTGGTATACTTTCTTATTAACCTTCAGCTATGAGGGATTTTTTCCCTAAAACCAAATCTGTTTTGTCTGTTAACTTGCTAGATCAATATTCAAAATGTATAGTTTAAATATTCTTGTTGTTTTATCTCAATTGAAAATGATTTTTTTGTTCATATTTTGGTTCAAAATAGAGAAAACACCTTCCATTTACTTTCAATCTCAGTGCTGTTCATGGCTATGCTAATAAGATTGATTGAAGAATTGAACTTTCAACATGAATTCGGTGTCTATAGCATATAAACTTGAAGTGCCACAGCCTTTTGCTGTCAATGGGCACAAGAAAAATTTTCGCAGCTAGCAATAAGAAGAATTATAGAAATTACGTCGTTTGCTTGAATTATTTATTACATTAATAGATACATAAAGTAACAAATAATCAGGAATCATTTTTCAATCACATTTAAGAAATGGCAGCTGATAACCGGGATGGTCGCGGGTTCGAGTCATTCGGTCATTCTGCATCGAGAATGGCCGATCTATGCTGTCCAACGGCCATGCCCAATCCTGATTAAATCTACTCTGGTTACGCCACTGTTTTCGTTTCCAGTCAAGGGTTCGCATATCCAGTGTAGCATTCTTCTCAAAAACATGAGTGATGAAACGATTGGTAGACAATGAAATAACAACAATACACTTTTAATGGCACTTCATTCTTCTACATGAACGGTTGAGGGCCGCTCGTGAACAGCGGGCTATGCAACTCTGGCATAAACTGTACAAACAATGCATGGATTACAAGGGTGGTAGTGACGCCCACTCGGGCCAAAACTCGCCAATAGAGGGTCAAATTCAAACAATAAGTGCATCCTAAAAAGTGCCATCTCCGCTGGGAAAGTTACTGAAGTCATATATATCGATCACTATGGAATGTAACACGGAAAACAAGGACTGCAGTAGAAGCTCTGCCCTTGCAATGGTCACCTCACTCCTGGTAGGAAGCAACGGAAGAAGAGCGCATTCCTGTTTGAAAGGTATCCACGAAAGAAAGCCGAGAGGAACGTAACGGTAACTCCGGGACAGCGGCTATCATTTTTTGGGTCGCGCAGATTTTTGGTGTGTGACGTAATTTTCTCAGTTCATAAGCATGAAAGAGAGGATGTAGCAGATGGCAAGCACTTATCAAGTCAATGTTTACCTTGTTTTGGTTTAAGCAGGGGCAGAAACTCCGAAGCCACATTGAAATCACCCAAGGCATTTGCACTCTCTGCTTAATTCAGCGAAAATTTGGTAGTCGGAGGTCTAAGGATCAGTTCGGAACCCCAATTCATACTATTATTCGGTGAAAAAGAAAAAGGAAAAGTTACGTTCTCTATCTGCGATAAACCCCCACCTGGAGTTGAAATATAAATCGGCTTCTTTAGTTCGAAAGACGTGTTCTCATAAGGGCATGGTTCATCATTGGCGATACAGATCTAAAAAGGCAACGATTTTATTTCCCGAAGTCTTTTAATTCATACTTACAAATGAATAAGAAGAGGAGTACTCGCATATGTTCGGAAGAAAATAAAAGAACGCAGACAATTTCCGGAAGATCGCCAGTGAATAATAAACGCAATACTCGCTGGCGGAACTCTCACATGCTGCAATTTTTCTCCTGCTAATTTCCTTGAAGTTTCCATTGTCTACCGCAACCAAATGCTGGAGCCTTCTCAGAATGTTGCTCATTTAAATAACTCTTCATTTTATAAAAAAAATTAATGCGAAACAGAAATGTTCTCTAAATAATTACTCTTTTTGCATCATATGTCCCATTTAACTACAATTTGCACTATGTTCCACTGGCTATAATGGCTGAGCCGTACTTTTTAAAACGTATTCCAGGTATGAAATGTATTTTCCTATAAAATTTTCTTCTCACGTGAATGTTTCTCGATAAAAAATATTTTACGACAGCAAAATTCACATAAATGCAGGTATGTAAGTATATAATAAGAAAAATCGCAATAGTCGTAGGCGTAACTTCTTCGCGGATCCGATGAAAGAGTGCAGCAGGCCGGATGTGGCCCGCGGGTCGTAGTTTGGGTACAAACCTTTCAAAAGATCTTTGAGATGGCCTCGAGTTAATTTTAAGAGAAACAATTCGATGCCTACCACACTTAAACTTATAATTCAGGTCGAATATTTGAAGACAATTTTATGCTATTGTATCCGGGCAATTTCTCGGCCAACCTCTGATGTTTGCTTCTAATTAATGTCTCAAAAAAATTATACAAAGGCGACCAAAGTTATGAAGTTAGACCGTTAGATCCGTGTTGCATTGATGTAAAGTCGTATTTTAAAAATTTATTTCATATTCTACTAAAATCCAAAAATATATGTTACAGCTGTTGAATTTTCACTTAGATGAGGATCTTAATGGCATCATTGACATAGTGTAATCTCTCATATAAAATTATCAGAGCGCATCTTTAAGTCAGCTTTCTTTTGTTCAGCATTTCCTGTAAACTCACAGTTTGCAAGTCTCATGAGTTAGAATAAGTTATCGGATTCTTCGCATACAAAGCGATCCATTATTTTTAGCTCAATAGAAAGAAAAACTGATTCCACCGGGCTTTTGTTTTCACTGAACTAAACATGAGTAAGTTACACCAGATATTGCCAGAATTACTCAATTATGACCCATTTTTTCTACAAAAATACTACCATGTATGTATCTATATCTATGCGTAATGTTCCTACATGGACATTATTTATACGGTACAACCATTATTAGTGTTCACAGCCAAATTTAACCACCAACAATATTTTCTTCGAGATCAGGAGCTGAAGATTGTAAAATCGGCGGAAAACACCATCAACTTCTTCATCTTTAGCTGCTATGAAATTCATTTTATAAAAATGATAAATCACATAAAAGCCATGTGGCTTGTGGATATATCTTATACGGTATTTAAGGGGAAATAACTTCGTCAACGTTCACATCTTCATCGGTCGTTGGTAAATCTGGGACCATTTGCTTTTTGAAGGCAAGACCAATCGTATAAGGATAAGATTTTAGAGACTCCGCGCATTTCATTAAGAACTGGTCGTAATATCCTTTTCCTCTTCCGATCCTCTTTCCGTCCTTCGTAAAGCCCAATCCAGGCATTAAGATGAGATCTAGCTTTCCTAGAAAAAACATGTGAAAAACATATAATTAGGCAAAAGTTGAAATTGCTAAAACACGCTAAGTGATACAAATAAATAAACCATGTAGGGCTCTCAAAAAATGACTTTAAAATCTCCTTGACAATTCGTAATTCGTTATAATCATTTAAAATTTAATGAGAGACCTGGGTTCGAGTCCCAGTCATGTCGCTATTTTTCACACTTGTTATTCCTTTGGGATCAGCTGCACGAATTCACCGTGTAAAGAAGTTCACCTTTCCTTAATCCATTTAACATTTATTAATTTTTTGGTTAATGATATGTGTGTTCTGAAAAATGCATACGCCCACGTCATCTGCCAGTTAGTGGAGAACGTTTATGGGAGCTCGCTCCCCATCTAAATCACACGAAGGTACATACATACACGTAGCATTTATACATTAAATATCTTTGAGACTCTCAACTCTTATTAAATTCCAGTATTCAATGAGCATACTACGGTTAGATGTGAGGCTAAGGACCACTAGTAATCAGTCACGATTACTACGATCCCAAACATTACGTTAAAACCGCAAAAAACTTACCTGTTTCTAGGGCGTTTTCTCTAGCTTCATCTTTAGGCGGCTGTTTAATGTTCCATCGATTCCGAGGTAAGTTTTGGTAGTCTTCATATGAGTGAAGGCGCACCATTTCCATAGGCTTTCCTTGAAAGTAGCGTGGTATGTAACATTTCTTCCCTTTCTCAAAAATATCATAAACAATATTATCAGTCTGAATCTCCTTATCAAAGCTCAAATATATCGACACGCTCTCCGCCTTTACATATTTTGGATGCTGCAAAACCTGAAATGGAAACATTAACCATGATCAAAACAAGATTTCCTTTTTTTATTAGGGATGAATCTAAGACTAAAAAGGATTCATAAAAATGTCCTTCAGAAAGAATCGGAATAACGGTAAGATACAAATGGAAAATGAAGAAATGAAATATCCAACGCACGAAATGTTTTCACAAGATTTCCTCTTTTTATTAGGGATGAATCTAAGACTAAAAAGGATTCATAAAAATGTCCTTCAGAAAGAATCGGAATAACGGTAAGATACAAATGGAAAATGAAGTAATGAAATATCCAACGCACGAAATGTTTTCACAAGAGATAGATATACAGATATATCTCATTCGTTATTTTGAAAAAACTACCCAGAATCTTTTGGAAGTGTTCTTTCGTTGATGGCATATCTGTTTTCCTTTACTGGTAATTCCACGGATGAGGAAAGTAACTAGGACATTCATACTCAACCATATTCTTGAAATGAGGTGTTTCTAAAACTCAGGGTATTCTTTCATTTTCGTAAATGAAAGTTTTAACACGAAAGTCAAAGAATATATATTATCAACTGACGAGTTCTTGAAGATTTCATCCTCTATCGCTTTAAATGTATCAATCACAACTCTTGTGATTAGTACTAATGCAAGATTTCCAAAACGATAAGGCTTTCAAATGGAAATACCGTCAGTACTTTCATTTACGTATAAATTAATTTAGGATACATTTATTCTGAAATTGTCCTCTTGCTTCTCTATCCTTTCAGAGAATAGTATTCCGCATTTTATTTTTCCAATGGAAAGATGACTTCCTTTTTTAAACGAGATAAGAGAGCACAAAGGGTTCCGCCACAAAGTAAATAACAGTGGCCCAGAATAAAATCGCGTCGTTGCGATGTCCTATTCAAATACTTAGCCTAAGGCCTGTACAAAATGAATACATTGAGGAAGAAAGAGAGACCGGTAAGAAATAAACCAATAAAGAAATCTGTAAAATATATAGTCGTAATCTGCATGTAATATGATAACTATCTTTATATTTTGTAAAAATAAAAACAATATACGAAACTCTTTCTTAAGGAACTAGAGGAAAATAAAAATATTAACAATGATAAGCATTAGTTGTTGTCAATAACTCTATACAAAATTAAAGGACCTTCTAAGGTAAGGCGTACTTTCAAAACGCGGTATAATGGCGGTACTCTTCGGATGCGACAGGTGTAGACTGGAAAGAACAATGGGATGACAGCTAGCAGCCGGAAGTTTACCCAACGCATATAGAACTACATGCTAATATATTTTTCAAACAGAAACGGACGTGTTTTCTTAATCGCCGTATTGATAAGCTCATATGTGCAAAGTTTGACGACACGAACAAAACTTGCGTCGTTCTGATATTTCACTATACCGTAAATTGTCTTCGGGCGAATACTTAAGACATCCAAGGAAGAAGATAAGTACGTTTTCAGCAACTGAAATGAAGTTTTCTTTTCTGAAAGCAAAACAAACCAGTTTTTGTAATTCATATTAAAATTATGTCGGCAAAGAATATCGCCCTAATATTTGCTGATAAGAATACGATATTAATGAAAATGTAAAGAGGGGAAACGAAAATGAATTCGATCACTCTCTTGCTGGATTTGTGAGGAATACCTCGATCTACTTCTTTGGAAATACTTCGTGAAAAGAAAACTCCCGTGCGATAGCTAAAGATGATGATAATAATAATTTTTT
>KZ308542.1:0-24414 GCA_000376725.2 Ladona fulva
GGATATAAGATCTTCAGTTTAAAAAATCAACCAATTATGTACTATTTAAAATTCCCGTTTTTATAAATACTTACAATAAATTATACGGCATTTTTTCTCAAAAATCTTCCATCGAAAAAGTTAAGAATAGTGCAGTATCTCGATAAGAAATGGCAATCTGAAGAAAAAACAATTCTTCCCTTGCACTTAATTTCACACCTTCGCATTTATTAGATATGTGTACATCTGAAGGTAAGCATACGCGCAGATATAGGCATATGATGTCGTGGACCTCTATTTCCCTATAAATAGATCTGGAATAGTCACGCTTCGATAGTTCACACATTCCACTAGATAAACATCTCATTACGGAAGGACGATCCCACGAATCGACTTAACATCGCGAACCCATTTATGGTCTCGTAAAAACCCTCTCCTCTTCACTTGGCGGATCCGAGCACCTACGACAGATAAACCTCCATCCGAACATTCCCTCCGTAACATCCACGGAATCAATCAGGAAGTGAAATTGCTGTCGAAGCTTACAAAAACGGTCCGAGAAGAAAACCACCCGAAGAAAACCCACTGCGCTGAACTCCTGGGAATCGAGGAAGGGTTGAGGGGGGGACCGGCGGGGCGTTCCGTTAGGCACAGACCCGCGACAAGAGCATGGACAGACGGACAAGGGTCAGCCGCTGCCGATCCGGACACTACAACCGCCGCGCCTTCCCCTCCTCCAATCAAGAGCTCCCATCCGGCCGAGAAATGGCATTAACCCCATCCCGGGGAGGATCCTTCCTCGCTGCTCGAACCGGCGTCGACCATCTTCTCCCTCCCCCACTGCCCCAACCCACCACCCTCTCCCACACCTGAAGAGGGGAGGCCGAGGAAGAGAACAGTGTGGCGATGGAGGCAGTGGGAAGGTGGCTTTCGAAGAAGGAGGACTGTGTCAACTTTTATACGCCGGGCGAATCTTCGAGCTAACCAGAAGAAGACGTCGAGAGCGTCCCTTTCAGCTGCGGTTCCAACCGGCGGGAGCCGGAATCCTAAAGGGGTAGGCATCTCTTTTTGTTTACATTTGCCGCAAAACTTACATATTTTCCCGAGGTTCATTTAGGAAAACACGTGATGGGCGTACTCGATGCCGGCGAGTTTTGTATCGGTTCCATCGGAAAATTTGCCGGAGCTGGATATGTTTAGCGAAGGAAAAAGCGATTTTAAGAGCGTAAAGGACTTATGAGAGTTGGAGAAAACACTCAAGATCAAATAAGATTACCTAAACCAGTTACTACTGGGCTAAAGTTAACGTATTTATAAACTGTAGCAATACAAGAAGTAATCTATCAATCGAATATTTTCTAACTATCTTAGCCGCCTCAAAATGATGAGAGCCGCTTATGTACCCAATAGTTCAGCAAAATTCGTAGTGACTTGCATTGCAAGATACTGGCACCCAAAGGTAGTTTCTATCACCAAAAGTTTTAAAGGATACTTAAGTTTTAAAAGGACAAATAAAAGTGAAATAATTGAATTTTTCCGTAATTCCTAAAAAAATTGAAATGTTTTTCGAGGCCAATTTATACACACACGAAAACACACTATTTAAAACTTAACATAGAATTGCTAACTGTTAGCCTCAGCACCTTATGTAGTCTAAAAATTATATTCTCAGAATTATGATATAGAATATCTGCTCCTTAAATGCACGATTAGTATTTTAGATAAGCGTACAATGAGATGCACGATCCTAAACTACATGGTCCTTACTCTAGTTTCAGTTATTAAATTTCATTTGCGGTCGTATACAGCAAGTTGTTCTTGACTCATTCGGAATGGTTTTTCAGCGTTGATTTTTGTGTTCTGTAACACTGAAAAATTAGCATTTCGGAAAAATTGAGGAAAAAAAATCCAAAAATTGAAATTTCTTTGAGGTGTGCCGATTATATGTATGAACCTGGATTTATGAAAGTAAACAAATAAAGTGAAATCAGAATTATATCCAACTCGCCATCGTGATGAATGGCGACTCAATATGGACAGAAATAATTTCACGTAGTAAAGTTGTACGTTTGGAGATGCGGAAAACCAAGAAAACTTCCCACACGAATAGACGAAGCAGAAAACTTTTCGGCATAGTGAGTTGTAACCGCAAAGTGGGGTCGGCGATTTCAACGAGGGAGTAGTCTCATAAGAAGGGAAAATTACATAAGGAGAGGACGCAAAGCCTGGAAACAAGTTCCGCGATAAAAACTTTCTTCTCCCAGCTTGGCGCCACCAGAAACGCAAAAAGTAACGTCAGATGAAGGAATCGAGGATATTTCTTGGATCTCTACTTCTACAGTTTTCTTTCGGGTACAAAACTCCCGAGGAATTTTTACCGTATTGCCCCTAAGAAAATTAGATTTTGACATTTTTCGCAACATTTCACACTTTCTTCCACGTTTCCATTTTATTTCGCTTTAGGAGAAAAATTGGGAAGTCCAGCCACTGAACACAGTGTTCTTTTACTTCTTTGAGAGAATAATTTCACGAGAAATCTAAAATGTATTCGTAACCGCCCACGGCTAGAAAAAAACGTTGACTCCTTTTTTGTACTTCTCTCGTATCAGCGTAAATTAATCAAATTTTATTTTCGTTTTTTGGCTAGTTATTTCCAGTATATTAAGAAGATTTTCCTTTTTTCCTCGCATGGCCAAGAATCTCTTTTCATAAATCAATTTGCAGTGTAATACGAAAAGTTATAAAGTCCAACTTTAATAGTCTCCTCTGAGCAAAATGACGAACCATCTAGATATACGGAAATATTACGGAGTACGAAGCTGTGAGTAGAGGTCAATGTCACTACTTCCTGGAATTAGGAGGATGACATAAAAGCAGCGGCTTCCAAAGTGCTTCACAACCGACAGAAAGTGACCGCGACGAACAGGTTCCGACGTTAATTCTTTTCTTTTTTCTTCGGAACATCCGAAATTTTAAAGGTCGTCCCGTCAAGAATCGGCCCTCTTTGCGGCCGAAGCAAAGAATTCTACTCGATTCTTATTTCATTTTGTCGTAAAAGGGTAGCATCTCGCTAAATTTGGGAGGTTGAGAGGAAAAGAAGCAGAACAATCCAGTTCATCCCGTAAGCATTACAGTTTCTACTATAAATGAAGGAAGGAAGCTTTTCGTTACAAGAAATGAAGATAAAAATGTTAGACGAATTCAACCCTGATCGATAAGTAAATTCGAATGACTAAAAATGGCGAGTCATACTGATTTGTTTTGCTTACCAGAGGAAATAGAAAGCGCAAAAATGAATACGCCCACCCTCTTGTTCGCCATGAAAAGACTCAAATCAAAAGCTGTTTACGAGTACTTTTGAATGTTTTTACGAAAAGAACACCGTAAGGGAACTTCATCTTACAAAGGCAGTAAAAATATCGGCAGTGTTAATGTATTCGTTAGGTGCCAAAGAAAGAATTCACAACTACTAATTTAAAATTACAAATAGCAGAAAATTCACTAATTACAGAAAGTACAATGAAAGTGTAAATGATCCTTGCGGTCGGGACACAATAAATTTCACTCTTTTAAATAAAAATGGAATCACGGTGAAAATTTTTAGGCTTAGATTTGATAGCATTATATTATTATAAAAAAGAATTTTCTTGAAGAAAATCATGAAAGCTTACCAAATTCGATCTATTTAGAAAATTCACAACAAATATTATCTGTGATGCGGAGTAAAAAAGGAAAAAATTAATTTTAGAATCTAAGGCATAATGATAAACCAACTAAAAATGAAATCAAAGCCGAAACTTAGTGGAACTCCAGCACAGGAACGGAAAACTATCAAAGTAATTGTTTTTCATTACATTTAAATATGAATAAAATGCAAACATGATGTATTACATAAATTCATGAACTCCATTATCCGATTAGACGAACAAATTATTATCGTTATTTAAACAACTCTTCCATTTCCACACACCCTCTCGGAAGTGATATAGTATGTTTTCCTTCCTTAACGATTATATACATATAGTTCGATAGGCATATAATTCGATAAAAATTAAATTTTAATGAAACGAAACACTCCGTAAGAAAGTGAAAGATGGTAAGGAATGGCATTTTTTCGAAGGCAACCACGTGAAATAAGGGAAAACAGGAGAGTATCTGAAAGTCTAGGTCATGGGTAGGGAACCTTTTTACGTCTGAAGGACACATTTAACATTTGGCTGCATAAGATAGGCCACGTCTGAGACTATCAGGACGATCTTGAACTGCGCATTGCCCGCATTCAAATAGTATAACATCGAAATTGTATACGAGAAAATGGTTTTATTCACTGAGTGAACCAAGTGAAAATATTTTCTGTTTCGTTTTTAACTTGGCAGCATTAGTAAGACTGGGAAACGAAATTATTTAAGTGCGGGAATTCTTTTTAGAAAATTACTTAAATTCCGCAGCGAACAGTAAAAAAGGTCACATTTTGCCAGAAAACAGCAGGTTTGCAACTTCTGGTCTTGGATCTACGTAAATATCGTAGATATAACACAGCAAAAACTTCCCTGAATTTCCATTTGTAGGTTAAGTTCGATTACAAATTGCATGTGCATTAACCTGGTTTTATAAGTGCATCTTCTCTTGCAAACGATGAAGCAAATGTGAAGAAAGTGGAAGTATGTAGCAGAGCACCACACCGCCATTCACACATCTTTGCCGACTTAAGTGTGCACTTATGCGATGCGGCTTTACACTCAATCGAACCACTAAAACTGATTTTCGGATAGTTTAACGCTCACTTTCCGTGATCTGCCAAACTACCATTAATTTCATTTATTTAACATAGAAGCGGAATAAAGCATTCGATAACTTCAATTTTTACTTGACGTGTACTTAAACATCGCACGATCGCTTGAAGATCTTTTGATTGTTATTCGAGACCATTATATACAACTGTCCAATGATACAGTGTGATTGAACATTAAACAAAGATTTGCTTGAAGCAATCGACTTTGCTCTATGCTGCAGTTATTACACATCCTAAAATAATTATATCCCATCAAATGTAATGAAACCTTTTCCAAAATAATTATTTAGTTTTCGAATCGCTGTAATTTTATAATTCAACCGTGAGACCAACGATTTAGTCTATGCATTTATTCGAAATAAACTAGTAAAGAAAGACGTCTCTACATTAATGAGAAAATTAAATTATGCAAACAAAATACCTGAAGAAAGAATAAGAATTGCCCATCATCGGAAGAAGCATATAAAATAAGCTAGGAGTTCAATTTCCATGCTTCATAGGTTTTTCGCCTATACGAAGGATAGATTATGAAAATACAATTTTACTAAGGAAAAGAAATACGACGATATACATAAATGGCGAATGGCATACCATATTATTTTTTAACACATCACTTTCGGGCATTCCACACGAGAATAGCAACAGTGATCACCAATTTCTGAATTCCATTCATCAAATCAGATTACCGATATTCGTTATGTTTCTCATAACTAATATAACATTCCAACTATTTACACCCGAGGTTGCACCTCTGAGTATTCATAGAATATTTCCCGCATACAATTATCCTGGTAAACTTCAACATGATTTACCACACGCCTTTAGTAGAACACCTCTGTGGGCGAAACGGTTCAGACCTCTTGACCCGAGATTCTTCGCAACTCAACCAAACAAATTTCAAAATGTTTGACAATGACACAACTGCAGGAACGAAGCCAAACCGCGGACCGTAAGGCAACGTAACGACTGCACGCGTCAACCGACGCATCCAAAACATAATTATGGAATCGAAACCTTGAATTTCCCTCGTTGTGGTCCACGACCGAATTCCTCGTGGTTCTCGAAAGAAACATCCCGATGACGAATGATTATTACTTGTGGAAGTTCACGGGTTTCAGGAGAAAACCAAAGCAAATTGAAGAGCTAGAAGGCACGGAGACGAAGGCCGTTACATGGCAGCGGTATTTGGAGGATCTGGAGGACCCCGCGGTGGCAGCCTTCGTGCAGATTACCACCTGCTAAGAGTTTGAATACTAACTTGATGATAGGTTCACTTGGCAGAGAGTTGGACGTGCTGAGATCCATCGCTGTCCGCTAACTCAGCGATTTCCTCCAACGGAAGTGTCCAAAGGAGGAAATATAAATGAGAAAAGTTCTGACAGGCAATGACCAAGGCGAAAGGGTACTCACGATGAAGCTTTTATGTAGGGCATTAGATGACATCCCGGAACGGAAATTGGACGTTTAAGTCGCTGGAATGACTAATTTTGAAGGTATTTTACGGATGGTGTTGCGCAGACGGAAAATGCTCCAGGGGGATTCTTCTGCGATGAGATCGAGGTCCATGCGCTGTTCCGAACTGATGCAGATAAAAGAAGGGATTAATTTTACGTACTCCTAAATGAACCTAAGATAAAAGTACCTCCTCATAATTAACACATTTCCAACATTTCATTTTAAAGGCTCTATGATCATAATGATAACTGTCCTCTTCACGGAAATATCTCCAACACGAAGAAATCGAAGAAATTGTTGAGAGAATAGGTATGCATTTTACAGAGTGCGTAACGAAAACCTCAAAGCCATACCGCTACATTCAAAATACTCTAAAAATTCACCCGTAACGTCGAATCAATTAGGAAAACATTGACATCCCTCTGTATTTACTTTTAACGGATAAAAAAGAAGGAAATCAGGTAGCCAATTAGGGAGTCCGCTGCATTCACAACCACTGCCAAACGCCATATGCCGACTCGCGGGGTACTTATGTAAATGCAATTTAAATTTCAGTGTAAGGAACAACATAAGAATATCTTGCCAACATCAAACGCAGACCAAAAATATGTTGACGATATGATTAAGCAGAAAAATAGGTTTTTCACAAGAAAGCAGTAAGTCCAGTAATGATAACATAAAATCAAAATTACCTTCAGGCACAACAAGACTTGAAATTAGCAGAAATGTTTTAAACGATCAAGCAAAGAAAAAAAGATCCCAGAAACATCTAACCAAGTCAACTTAAAAGTAGAAAAAATCTGCATTTTGAACAGAAATACTTATCCAGAACAAATAAATGTTAAGGATAAGCTTTCCTAGCATATACAAGCATTTTTGTAGACGCACGTAAAGATTTCCAAAATGAATTTTGGATAAGATGAGTTTATAAAACTTAGTAGCTCACGCATTTCGTGAGAGTAAGGTGAATTTCGTGCACCTAATTTCATTTAATAAACTCTTTTAAATATTTCATAACTTTAGGAGTTTTCTAAATTCTTATCAGAATTTTAACTACACTGTCGTATTTCAAATTCAACATTAATTCGATTGGTCACTAAAAACGTCTCATCTCTGAAAAGAAATAAGTTGTGATACCGTCATGGACTTGTCGACTAGGACGATATAGAATTTAAAATACACATAATTTAATAAGCCACTTTACAGAAAATTTTCATTATCCATACAAACTCAATACCGCAATTCTGGACTTGATGAAAGTCCGGATGCTCTGCGGAAAAGAATTGTAAAATATCCGTTATTTAAATTCAATACAGTTCTGAATGACTGGACGATAACTAAGCAACTATTCTCAATGACGCATAGGTGGGAAAACCGTAACGTCCGAATATGGAGAGTTAAAATATTTTGCTGGAATTTTTTAAAACCGTTTTAAATAACTGTGCTCCCTTCTGTCGCCTGAACAAGGAAACTTTTCACGCAAAATAGTTTCAAGATTTTAACCTTCCGGTAAAATTAATGCGATTCCAATTGGGAAAAGTTTATAATTAGAAGATCTCGATTTTCGGTTAACTTAAAAATCAGACATTACGCGTCTTAGAATGAGTAATTAAATGAAGTGACATTAAATAAGCGTGAGCCACGCAATTAAGGATACATTCCGGTTTTTAAGTAACTGCCAATCACCCGACAGGCGTATCTTTTCAGAATCTTCATCAGGTGGGCATTTGCATCCGAATCACATATTTGCTGTCCTGTTTTTAAACTCGATTCAAAACGATTGACTCGGCGCGTAACTTGATGTAGTAAGTGGAATAATGCACAGCTAGAGAAACTGGTCGTGAGATAAAATGCTCCTGATAATATAAAGTCATTCGTTTAGAGAAACACGTAAAATTAAGCAAAGACCAATACCACTTATCATCTAAAGTTCAATGAATAAGTTATAAAGGGATTACTAGATAATTTAAAAAATATTAAGTCATCAGTACCTCAATGTTTGAACATCGGGAACGAATTCTCTAAAATAAACCTACCGAAAATATAGAACTGCCACTTTTTATCATAGTAACAAGATGCTAAATTGAACTCAAATTGGCATAGTGTTTGAGATATTCATCAACTATTTCGAGAAAAATAACATAATGAACAATAAATACTGTTGTACATGCCTTGTAGATACTGCTAATCAAAGAGATTAAGGTTGTTGACTTGAAAGTCAAAGGAATAAACAAGACAGACTAAGTCTGCGACAAATATCGCAAAAATCACTGATACTGAAAATACTGAGAGTTAAAGGTTAACGATGAGGGCTGCAGCAATTCTTGCCTTAGACAGGGTACATATTTAGTTCCGCAGGAGAAAATTCATTTTCAATTTCGACTCAAAACCAACAGTTTATGGACTCAGGTGTTTTAAATTTATAATTTCCAAAAAAAACAACCATATTATTCTGGAACGGTAAAAAGAATAAGCCCAAAATGTCCCTAGTTTAAGGAAGAAAGGATGCATAGATTTCACAAGGGAAGGATTTTTAAGTAATCACACAAGTATAAGAAAATTTGTTTATTAAAATTTAACAGATATTTCACGCCAGCAATTTTACGTTGCATCGCCTCCGGCATTCTATAACAATTTTCCAGCACTTTCAAAGCAATAATCAACGAATAGTACGCATTTAAATCCATTTGTATAGGAACGATACAAAATGGTGGCTTAACAATGCCTTAAAAACAAACAAACAAAAAGAGACAAAATTTCCTCGAGAGACACATTTTTGAAAGGAAAAGTCATGGAATGGAAGGAAAATACCAAAACATTTGCCCTCTCCAGAATATATTTGCTTAAAAAGCGTCGAAGACCATTCCAAAAATACACGGCTGTGCTTCGGAAGCTCATCGGCGCTTCTATTTTAAACGTTCAATTTCACATGTTTCACGCATTAGAACTGAACGCTCGAATGCGGAAGGAATATTTTTTCCTTTCGGAGTAAACATATCAACTACTGGGCCATTAAAGGAGACACAAAGTGCACGATCACGGCACACACAAAGAGAGGATGATAAACAAATATTTGCGGCGGCACAAGAGCTCTAGGGCGCGTGGCGTTTCCACCTCCCCTACCTGCCGTACTGAAGCACGCTCCGCTAGTCCAACTAATCGCATCGGAAGAAAAAATTGCATCGAGAAAATACGTCAATAGAATTTCGATTCTCGTACTTTCTTCTGTACACCGATAGACGGTAAGTTCACGAACGGCCATAAGCATCCGGTTCTATAACTGTTCCCAACTTTTTTTCTCTACGCTACCCTTTGCTACTGATTTTTTTCGAAAACGAGGACATTTATTTTATTCTTGCTATTGTCGTATACATCTCAAAATAAAATAATCCATACAATACTTGGTATAATTCGGATTTAAGAGGTTACAAGCATGTCCTCTTGTTTAATTTCTGATATTTAAATACAACATTAAGGTGGATGCAATGGTGAAAACAATAATTTGCGACAGAAAAAGAAACCAATTTAAAACGGAAAATTTCTTTTCATTTCCCAAGTGATATGCCTGAACGAATTCAAAACCAAACAGCCCTAATTCTACAAATGGTGTAAGAAGCTATTACAAACGAAAACGAACCAATCAATCGCCATTTCATAGGATAAAAGATAACACTAGTTTCGGAAACGATAGGCTAGGATAATCAACTTTCCAGATAATTGTTGAAACTTTTTTTTAAAGGGAATGAGTATTTCCAGAGCCCAATTGAATACCCTGTAAATCGAAATGCGTAATCCATTTCGTGTCCATGATTGATATTTATCCTCATAGAGTAAAGAGCGAAAATTCCTGCCTGAAAAGTAAGAAGTCGCGTTTTTATACAAACCGCACGTATAAATTAGGAAAAGCAGACGTCAAAGGAATAACGGCACTAATTGTTTTCATTGCATGTCTGATGTTCGTAGCATCTACATTGGAATGAGATACGGCAGGACTATTAAACTCCAAAAAAATTTGTAAATGTATAATTCTGTAAGCAATACAGCTTTATAATAGTACACAAGCCTGCACTTTAATCTTATAGTTTAATAAAGATAGCATTCCTTTTCGAGAATATGTTCAGAATATTAACTTCTTTATAGGTCTAGCAAAATGAGTTGGTCAAATCAATGTACGCCAAAAATCTAAACCAAGTGAATTTCTTAACCCTTATGAATTATTTTCATCTCAAAAAAATATTCTCATGAATTACGTTGAAATTACGAATATTTACGACCACCGGAAAGGAGTAAATTAAGCTCTGAAAACGTGCTCTTATACTCGCCTTCCGGAAAAAACCTTTAAGCTACTAAAAAATGCTCAGTAGCCTCTGGGCCAACATCAAGCTTAATTACCTATAACTAACATTCTACTATGCGTATCGTAAGAAACCCACCATTAGTGAAACCGGTAGAACCAAAACCTCGACAGCATAGCCAGATTGTGGAACTTGTTAGGTGATTCATTCATTCAAAAATCCTCATCATTCCATTTTAAAAATACACCTCCAACTCATTCGCGAACGATGACTTCTTTTAGGTCTATACGAAATGAATCACCAACGATCCGTTTGAAACAACGCAACTTTTAAAGTTTTCTTTTAAATTTTCAATGAAATGTCACATTTATGAAGCCTGAAAGACTTTTAAGAAGAAATAAATCAGTGTTTAGGAGATATATTACGCATTTTTTTGCTCCATTACAGTCGACTCTTTCCATTTAATGACAGGTTTTCTAACACTTTCGCCCATTCGACGGAAATGTAACACCTGAGAATAAAGGTAAAGATGATTTATTCCTCAGACACCGGAACCGCAATGAAAAGGTTCAAGGTTTATTTTCATGAAAGCAATAAATTTTGAAAGATTGCCACAGGTGGATATACATCTATCTTGTCTAAAAGTTGAAAAGAATGATTTATAGGCGTAAGGATCTGTGTTCCTTGAAAGGAGACACAAGGTAACAGTTAGGTACGTTTGAATGCTTCATAAAAGAATCCATAAGAAAGATTAATTTCTCCTTAAACATAGCGCAAGCCTTTTACAGGTCCAATATAAAACTTCTCCGCGATTATTCAGGATCGTGTAGACGGGATTACCCAGACGAACACTTCAACAACTGCCGAAGAGGGTTTGCCGCGGGGCAAACACCAATTAGTTACGTCACTTCCTCAAAGGATGCATGAGCATGCGGATACATCCTCTTCAAATTTAAAGAATTCATTGTAGCACGTAGCTTTAGGGCCGATTCATCTTTGTTGTCACTGATAGCCGTCCAGATTTATATTATTCTTCACGTTCGAACTGATGATGTATAGCATATGAAAGGAGACGCCCGAGACTCTTATCAGCGATCGCCCTTAAACAACACAAAATACTTTATTCCAGAAGGCCAACAGACAACATTATTCATGTAAATTCCAATACGCTTCGTGAAACTCCATTAATATCAAGATGAAAAGACTACTATCTACTTATCTTACAATTAGAAATATTCTTGGATGCGAAAAATTAGCGATGAGAACACTGCGATTATCTAAAACAATATTATTTCAGAATGAAATTAGGTCTCTCGGATAGCCATATAGGAAGAACGTTCACTTTTGAAGTAAGAGGTCCCAGGTTACATCCCCAATGGAAGCATATTCACGAAATGAGCTAGGCTGTTAAAGTGTTTAAAAATAATACGACAATTAATCACATTCGGAGAAACGGGGAAAGGCATAGCCAACTTTTCTAAAATTCAAACAATCTATTTTCAAAAGGAAGCGATAATGTGCTATACGTTATGCTCCTAAAATTATATTCCCCTGGATAAAAACAGAGTCGATTTCAATTGCAAACTTTCTACGTCACCTTTTACTAATCACGCAAATGCCAACTTCCTACTCAAACTGCACTCATCTTTATAATTCGGAGCGAATAAATTAATCCAAAGATCCTGGTTTTTAATATGAAGACAATATTTAAAGAGCTAAAGAAATAATTTAAAGCAATAAAATTATTCTTCCTTCCGAAACCGCTTCCGCTCAGATATAAATTCATGAGAAAATAAATAAACAACCGTTTACGAGACACAGCCTTCGCTTCCTCAAATTTTTATTGACAGCCGTCAACCTCCTACGAGTCCACCTCCGAGGATACAAAATCCGCTACGTATGTACGTACTTAAACGACATAACATTCTCCTTCTTCCGAATGGAAATGATAGGATATAAAATCGATACAAACAACATCACGCATCGCCGATCACGACGTTTCACCCCCGAAAAATTCCCATTCAATTGGCTCCACTTAACCAACATGGAGACGCCATCATTTCCGCTAAATCTCCCACCCCACTGGGCACGAAATATCCCTTTTCATTTCGCCGCCCAGAGCAAGCCGATTGACCTCCCTCATACGCCACCATACACACATTTTAAAAAATCAGGCAGATGCGCAGAAGACGAATCTGCGTCGGGGTGGCACATTTACAGGGAGTCACGTGTCCTTCTGCGCATCTTTTCTGCCACAGATTTTTGAAATAACTCACGCCTTCCCATACCTGAACTCTGTTACCCCACACACGCACGCACGCACGAACACACGCATGCGGTCCCATTACCACCCTCTAACCCACCCACTCTGACGTCACACGCACCAACCGTGGGGCGTTCGCACCCAAACCACTGAGGGTCGTCGACCTGCGGGCACCTGCCGCCCAAGCGCGAGGTAACCAAGACGCCGACGAGGCAACAGAAAATCTCCTTCCACGCCTCGGCCGTCGCCGTCAACGTTTCTTCCGGGAGTGCCTCGGAGGTTCACACACATACAAACGCACGTTAAAGAGTGCGCGAGGTGAGGGAAATGTCCTCTGAAGACGTCTTCCCCGATTGTTCCTTACTCCGCTCTGCTGAACTCGAACACGGCTGTTTTTTAGCCGAGTTAGTCGACAGCGGAATCCGCTTAAAGGAGCGGACACTTTCCTCATGTGGTGAGTTGCCACGGGGTGCTGAGCAGACACTTGAATGGATGCTCGAGGACCCCCTGAGGCGCCGTCATGCATTTCATTAACGTCTTAAGGGGGATTCCGGCAATCTCCAGATAGTCGCAGTCACCGATGGGAAGGGCAGAAATACCGAAGAGATTCTCCGAAATACCTCACCCGGAAGGTGCCGCGGGACACATGGATGCATTTGGACTACTACTGTAGTGAATATCCTCCTTTTTTTAAACAACCAATCAAATCTGCGATGAGTGACTTTCTCATGCTGCCCACGAGTAATTTATTCCCCAGCTAAAGTCAATGGTGATGTAATTGTTTACTGAAGAAAAATGAAATATCTGTAGGTGTTCACCTTCCTCATTTACCGTTTCTTTTCTGTTCAATCTATAGGGTAAAGGCGTTTTCCAACCTCTATAAATGGACTCCTTCATAAAAACGCGCAGAAATATTCCATCCTCCTCCATCGTGAGAATACTGGGACGATGATTACAGGGGTTAATTAACCTTACCAACAGACAAGATCCATTCATGCGAAAACTAGATACACATAGCGAATTGGCGAGCTGATTGTCTACTACAACTTCAAATTACGTAACAGATATTTTACAAAATTGGGACTACAACCTTATGACTACTCATAAGCGTCAGAACTTAAACCTCACGTAAGATAGCACATTCGATGATGTAGAGAAATTTTCGCCTGGATATGATAAAATTAATGATTCACAAGAAAAACAGACGAAAATATTATATAATAAATATTTAATGAAAATATTCGGTTAATAGTAAGGTTAGACACACAAAAAATATTCACTCGATTTTAGATAGGCGACCATAGACGTTACATCCCATCAATGTTGGTTGTCTTTTTCCCAACAAACAGACTCCGTGACTTCCTGCAGTGAAGCAGGATTACTTAAATTTTGTTGTTAGTGGAACCGTTTGGTTCCACTAACAACAAATGCAAAATGAATGCGCGAATGAATGCGCGAATCATGAAAACAAATTCACAAAAGATCTTACCTTTTGGTACAAATTCACCGATTAATCACAGAATATATGATGCTAGCAAAAAGAGAATTAATTAACACGACATATGACACAAAAAATAATAAAGATGAATTCGATGTGTAAGTCAGAAAATCTATTTAAGTTAGAGTACTACTAAATTATTGCACTATTTCTCAACAGTCTTCAATTTCGTTAAAGGTTCGAACAATATCACCACCACGTTTCTTTTATAACCCTGTGTTTACAAATTCAGAACCCACGAATGACTTGCTTCAGGAAGTTAAAGACGTGCTAATGGTATTCTCCTACCGTACAAAATTAGGCAAGCGTGCCGAACGTTTGCATTTCCATAACTACGTTTTTTATGACTACCGTAAAGCCACAGAGAAAGATTTAAATCATTATAACAATATCACGCACCAAAATCCTGTTTGTAACGCAAGCTATTCACAGTGGATGTCACAACATATACTCAAACACTGATCCTTCCTACCTGATTTCATTCTTTAACATATTTTCTGTTTATTTAGCTGCAAGACAATATTTTTTATATTATCTTAAAAATTTTTTTCGAAAGAACTCGAACCAAAGTACAGAAAACGACGGCCTTTTTTGCGATGAACGTGGTAATGACTCCTTTCCCTGACACAGCTTCCGGACACCTCTCATTCACTTTTTCTTTAAGACTTTAACGGGTAAATTACTTTCACTTTGAAACATAAATGGTTTCATAGAGACATAATTTGGTTTCATAAGCCTTGGTAAAAACCAATGAAAACTATCAATCCCAAGAAAGAATGGACTTGAAAAAAGTCTGACGAGACCGGGAATTCCCGGTCCTATATACCCGTATCCTATATAGAAAACCATGAACTTCTAACCTCTACATTCTTTGATGACACAATCACCATCAATCTCTGTTTATTGCGAAGAAAGTAGCGGCTACAAAAAAATTAACACCGAGTAATTCTTAATGAAATGGTTACGTGAACGTACCTCACTAATGCTTATTTTTCTTCATCAGAATGAATGCGGGAGAAGGCATACCAGTAAAATCATTCCGTAACTGAAATATATCGTAGTTTGTACTAATTATCACAGGTTAATACATTATGTTTCACAAGACGTTTTGTATAACAAGCTAATTTAGGTGTAAATCACAGTTTCAACAGAGAGTATAGCCAAAAAACATAGCGGAGAAATAAATAAAAGCTTTAATGGTAAGGCAGATAAATCACGAGTAATTCTCAAACGAAAACACAACAATAATTGATAAGGAAAAACTTGTATTTATTTCAGTTGAGTTACTGATATACCAGACGAATTCCACGCCATTATCACGTTCATTTGTATTAATTTCATTAGCACTGAATGAAAGCGAAAACCAGTAGCGGAGGAGGATCACCCGTGCGCTATGTTTTAACACGGAGCACGAAGGCGAGCTAATTGGAGAGAGGCGAGTGAGCTGAACCAAAAATCCCTTTCCATTTATGAAATCGTTGAAACCAAGTGGATAGAATCCGACAGAGAAAGGGAAAAGTCAAGGAACCTCTAAAAACCTTCGCTATCTTTCTTCTCCGAAACGCTCTTGCGAGAATGACTTGAGAGTTATGTTTCATTCAGACAGCTTAATGGTTTGCGAGAGAAGATAAAACGGGCTGATTCCGATGGTGCGAAACATAGGAAGACACTCTGAGACAAGTAGTTCTAAGCTGCTGGAACTGTTAGAGAATGCATGCAAATGTCGCAAATTCAAAGTTCGATTTTCCAATTTTTCCATGTTATAGTTTTGCATATGTAAAATTTAACTTTTAAAGAAGGCCACGGAATTTATTAATTGGGAAAACATTACGAACATAAAACTTTTTTCCAAAGACATCTAATTTTTTTAAGAAAATCAACGCTCAAATGCGGGTATTGAAAAACTTAGAAAAAATATGTAATTCGACCATTTGAATAAAAACGTGAGATGTAATGAAAATATTTGAACGACTGAATTCCGTTACTTAATCTCTTTACTTTTTATATGCATTGATTACAGAACGCTTCCTTAAATTTTAAGTTCTTCTAGTATTAGTTATTGAAAATCAAAGCTCTAAAGCTTTACCAGCCATTAACTCGAGAACTCCCAACATACCCATTAACTTCTACAGTCGTTATTATTTACATAGTTTTTATACAGATGTTGTCATTATTATTTTTAGCTCACGTAAAAGATGTAAGACACGGAAACAACACGAATACATTTTATCCAACAGCAAAACGTGACGGCATTTCAAGTTATTCTCCAATGACTGGGTAACGATGATTTTGAAACTGAGCCAATCTCTTTTTCGTGTTTCACTACGAGCAGCTAAGTGAGACAAGGTCGAGCATCCCGTAGTAGAAGCCAAAGAGGTCGTTTTGGGAGTGCCTTAAGGATTGCATAAAGTTCAACTTAGGTTTCGGACTGGGAATTGGCTCTTTCATTGTCACGTTCAAATACAACGACATAGGAAAATCCTAAGGTAAATGCAACCAGAAAGCTCAGTTCATTGCGAAATCGAGCGAAGAGATGAATGCTGTTGCATTAAACTGCGAGGCAACGCACGGATAAGTGACAAAGACAATGAGACTTATGGCTCCACTTAAGCAAAAGGAAGCAGAGAGGGTGACTAAGTAAATAACGCTATTCCTCTAAAGGGATTCCTTGTTTCAGGTCGGTGATTCCAACGCCAGTGAGATGAGTCAGTCACCGTGTCGCCCCAGCCTAATAAGGTGGCAGATGACCTTGCCAAAAGAGTTCCCCACCTAGGGCCACTGACACCGCGTAGGAATTAACGAGATGTACAGTTAGAGCTTGCGAAAAGATATCTCGCTCAATCTCACGCTCTTAAGGAAATGATAATACGATGTGAACCGTCTGGAATAATCCATTTATGAGTTCATCTTTGCTCAAGTGGCCTGCGTAGGGTTAAGGGAAACATTGCGAGAACTTTCCCGGAAGCTATGGATATATGTTCTTCATACAAGTAATACCATTACGTAGATCTTTAAACGAAATTCTTATAAAATGTAACTTATGTGGAAAGAAAAATGAGATAACCCTAACATGAGCAAGAGAAAGAAGAAAAAGTTGTTATGACCATCAATTTTTTCAGTCAGGTATAGAAGTGAATATTTATTTACAATTATGAAAGATAGAAATCACTTTTGGCTTGAGGATTTGATCCTAAAAGATCTACAATAAATCTGTCAAGCCAGGAAAAACTCAATATCGAGTTTATTGCAGAATGACTTGACTATTAAAGTAATATCTTCAAATTTCTATTTCAGTGCTATATGCTACAACTTAGTTGTTCGATTTCTGTTCGAGCCCTAAAACATAGTAGCTGGTGAAATTTCATTTAAAATATATTGCAACACCATGAAATGAAGAAAAAGATAGCCGAATCGCAATTCAGTAGTCAAAGCAATTTTTACTTGATTGCTTCAAATCTTGAGGATTGCTATAAATAAAACCTTCTGAGGTTTATGAAGATGAATTAAAGAATTGAAGTAATACTAAGCAGTAAACATATTTAATTATTGTAGAAGCACATGAAAAACACGAAAAGTTAACATACGAGTCACCCAATTTAAAGAAGTTTCGCGAATATTGTTCGCCAAGTCTTCTCCTACTATGGAACCTTAGAGCTCTTTACCACCAAATAGGGCAAAAATTGATGACTTAATCCAGTTAAGCAATCAACCAACATTTTATGCATGGAAAGCTCGATTATAGAGAGTGGAACTTCAAAGGACGATTACAAGCGAATTTTCCTTTTGATCAAGCACACGGAATGAGAAAAATGCTCTCCGCAATGACTTGTATAAGTATTTCTATTTAAAGATATTAAGTTACTCTCACTCTCTGCGATTCATCAGCGCTCTCTTCTAACATATAAAAAGTGTCCAAAATCACTCAGGAAGCAAATACGACGCCCCGAGTCAACCGGAGTAAGTTTCCAATTTTGAAGAGTAATTTCCAAACCAATGGTCATCAGCCGAATCCTTTCTCAAAAAACAACTCTCTTCCCAATACGTAATTTTCCCGACGTCTCTATATAAATACCTCTAATGTTTTTTTTTCAGTGAGCTAGCAGTAAAAATATTACTGTTTTTATAGTAACGGAAGAATTAAGGAGAGTGAAAAGTCAAAACCAAAGCACTTCGAACGAATTTATTCGATGAATTGGTAACTTTTGAGGGCTAGGGCACCTATCAAAGGGGAGAAAACATCTCTAACAATAGAGAAGCGCGTGATTCACAAGCCATAAATTCATGAGAGAATGCGAGGCTATTTGGATGGAATGTCAATGACAAGGTTAAAAAGGATGGATCAACGATCTCAGCTTATAGAAGAGCTAAATTTGTCGATTGCTCGACTACTTTCCGGATTACTTCAACTCCGATATCAACGTGATTAATAAAATGAATCAGCATCTTCATCTGCCTATCATTAGAATAGTCAAATTGTCACAACAGCTGATATTTTCAATGTAAATAGAGAAATATTTGTTATTATAAGCGTCCCCCACAATGCATGCAACATTTTAACTATTTATATAATGTGAAATTTTTCAAAATTTTACCCATTACCACCAGGGTTTGTTCCTACTTGCAGTGATAACTTTGTAATAATAATTTAGAATTACACTCTATCACAGCCTTAAGTAGATATTTTACCACGGTACGATTAACATTTAACTTCGGAACAAAAAGAAAATGCATCAATACAATCGAGCCTTATAAAAGAGAAAGGAGTCGAAATGTCGATTCTAATCAAATAAACAATCCGAGACGACTTCATTCTTAAAACTATGTATTATTTAATCGAACGCCTGAATTCATCTTTAACTGCAAACGATATTTCCCTCACTTATAACTCGATATTTGAACTAGCTTACGCATTCAATGCACTTCCCTCTATATATTTGCAACTATTCACAGACATTTGTGTAAATCGTGGATTTCACTTATGGAGGAGGCAATCTGAATTAGAAACCATTCTTCACCTCAGCACGTTCAAACACTCACCAGCAGTTACAGTTTTCTCAAGACTTTATTCACGAAAATATATGACTACAAAGGTAGTATGTTATAAATACAAATGATTCATCTTCAGTTTGTACCTAGGAGGAGGACAGCTGGACCTAACGTTCTCCAAGCACATATATAAATAAGCAACAAAAACTACCTTAAGCATTCCACCACTGTCAAAGACAGCTTCTCTGTTGATATAACCCAGCTGAGGTTCAAATGACACGGAAGAACAAGGAAACAACCTTACAACACCTTCAACTAAACAGAAAAAAAATACACGCCTCCGCAGTTGCAGCTAACAGCGTCACGCACCCTCATCTTCCTACTCATCGTGAAACTGTCTTCTCGGAACCGAACTCGCTTTTTTCCTCTCCCCTTCGCAAGCCGATATCATTAAAAATTCGTGCAGCTTTATAATGTTCGGAGCAAAATGCGGCTCAAAGAATATTCCCACGGTAATGCGAAGCAAATATCTCCATCCACCATGATAGTTTATTTCAATAAATCGAGTAATATCCCGTAAGAGGACGTGGCGAAGAAATGCCGTGAAAGATCCACCTCTGTTATTATCGTAGGTTACCATCAAAATAAGGGAAACAACGCGGAATTTTAGACTTTAGCTGAAATGGAGGAATTTTTCGTATAGTCGCCAATTTTCCTAGTTTTTCCGACGCTATCAATCAGCTGCAACAATATTATGGACTCGAGACATGCCCTAGGCGATATGTAATTAATCAGAAGACATTTTTTAGATTGCGTAAACGTAAATTCATGTAACTTAATTACACACTTTTTGATCGATGTAACTATGGACAAATCTTCTTCAATTAATAGAAAGAAGAAATTTTCTGACGAAAAATTAACACCAAATGCCTTCGTTTCCTCTTACTCAATGAAAGTCGATGAGTTGCGGACTATATGAATGACATGGAAGAAATAAAATCTCCTGTCCCTCTTACAATCAAGAACGTAAAGTTTCCTTGACAAATTCATGATTCACTTTTCATACACGATAACTCGTACGGAAACGCTTTTCAAACTCAAACATTACTTCTGCCATTGATTCCCTTTTCGAATCCGGAGATAGATTTATACAGAATATAATATTTATACAACGATTGATTCCTTTGAAAATGTCTTCAACAATGAAAAGCTTAACAGTTCCAAAAAAATCACATCGGGTTAGCAAGAGGAATTGCCCATCATAAATTGTGGCATCACCTTAAGATGCACGCAACCTTCAAAAGATACTACTGAAGTACCTATTTCAATGGAATTTTTTTCTTATTCTGGATTCTTAACTGGTAAAAATAAAAGGCACAAGAAACAAAGAATCTCTTGCTTGCATCTATGTATATTGAAATTACTCGAGCTGGATAAATAATTCCTTCCATATTTTATATTGTTCAGACACACAATTTACTTGGAATTGCAAATTTTATTAAAGGATTGAAGGATTTTAATCGCATTTAATTTTATATTTATGCACAAGCAACGACTTAGATACAAGATGCATTGAAAGCTGTACCCGCACTAGACACGTTACCCTACGTATCGTTCATTACATTTTTACCACTTTTGTACACAACTGTGTTCATTTTCCTACAATAGAAAAAACAGTGATTCCCTGTAATTGAGGTACGCGCGGAACATGGAAAATGGCGAGCTAAATGATTTTCTCATCTATATAAATCTCCAACAAATAAGCTCTTTCTTTAAGCATTATTAAACTATTTGATACATTATATTTCTGTATGCACTCATATCCACTGAAATTCTGAGCCTAATAAATACACCTTATTGATACCTAATAAAACATCAACAGTTTAGGAGGTGCCTTATAGCCTTGATTAATTAACATAATACCAAAAGTAGTCGGTGATGATCTATAAGAAAACGGAGAACAAAGATTGGGGAAAACCTAAAAAATAACATTCATGGTTGGAGGGTAAGGAATTCCGGAAGGAGAGTTTTGATAATTTCATTCTACAGCTAGCTCTTTTTCTAATCGGCATTTTTTTTTTACTTTCCCGTGAACTTTTAATGTGAAATTCGCGTGGAGATTAACATCGAATGATACCTTCATAAATATTTTATGCTTCTCCGCCAGGATAATGACCCGGACCACGCGTCTCTTTCTATATCAAGCTCCGCTAAGCTCATGCAGCATCTTCAGAGATATCTAGACAACTTTCAATTCCTTCGTTAATCGTGAGTTTTAATGCTAACTATTGCATAATTCGAATCCTTGGTTTGCGTAGATTCAAACTCTACGATAAATAATTTCACTTTGATGTAACTGCATCAGTATTACAGTAGGTATGCGTAGCGGAGAAAATACAATTATTTCCTCCTAAATATTAGCAAATAATCCTAGTAAATTGTATGCCATTGCGATTGAAAAAATACTCTCGCCCTTTAATTTTTAACACCCATTGACCCAAAGCTTAAGATGCTCTAGATCACTATCTTCGTGAGGCTAGAATTGAATACAGGTTTAAAGGCTTAAAGCTAACTTGAGCTCGATATTTACCAATTAACATTAACGCGTATATCCAAATAATAGTCGAACTTTTCAGTCCACTTCCTATGGCTGAATTTAAGAGGTCGACTTCTATGCGGATACTTTCTAAGGGAAAAAATTCCTTTCCAATCTGAATCATTGCTTTAATTAGCAAAAGGCTAATAAGGGAGAGATGCCTAAAACGCACCACTTCTCAAATCGCACCACTAGCCCAAAAACTGAAATACTGCACTTGGGTCTCATCTGTCACCTACTTTTTATACTTATGACATCACGCCAAGTATCTGAGTTGTGGCAACCGGTGAAGTACGAATTGTTGTGTGTGCATTTTTAAAAAAATAAGTGCCTATCGGGCTAATTTTTTTCGGAAATTCATAAGAATATAGGAAACAGGTGAGTCTTATTTCTTTTATTTTAGTTGAATGTCATATTTGTGTACTCTCTTAGGTTGCATATACTGCCGTCATTACAGTGGTATTCACACGCGTATAGGCAGGGAAAATGATTTTTTCAAAATGGCGGGAATTCCCAAATCGCACCACAACGCCGTGCGGTGATGTATGCAAATAAACTTCAGTTCATAAAGAAGGTTTAAGAAGAATTCAAGGTATAGATTATTTAAAAACGTTCTAGCTCTTTTAAATACTAGTTTATTTTGCGTAAATTAAAAGTTTTAGATTTTTCAATGAGAAAAAATTCAGATATTTGTTATTATCGTCAAGTATACGCATTTTTCCATTTCTTACACTGAAGATATGAACATATTATATTATTAGTACAAATTTTTCCTTCCGTTATGGTTCTAAAGATTTATACTTTCAAAATATACTTACTACTGCGTCTAATGTGGTTGAAGCTTGTTATTAATTAGTATTTTAAAATGGGATGCGATTTGGGATGCCTTGAGTGCGCATTCGGTAATCTTAAGTCTAAATAGCAATGCTTGCAAGAATTTTAAATTAATTTTTTATTATATAGTTCAATCTGAAATACAACTTTCTAATCAACTTTGAAAAAGGGAAAAATGCTCCTTTACACGTCTGAACGAAAAAAAAAACTTCAAGTTTATCGCTTGTTTTTAAGTGACGTCAATTTTTTTTAACTGCTGCGATTTAAGGAACCATTCCCTATATGTATAATTTTTTACGGAATAAAAAAGAAGATTAACGGTAACTTACGTAAGACTATAAACATAGAAAAACACATTCCCTGATAGTGTAGGCCAAGTTGTATATTTAATAATACGAGTATAATATACTTGGCTACGCTTACGTTAAGGCACAAAAATCTAGGGTCAACTTTTATCGAGGTTTATGAAATATTCTGGATTTTCTGGCCAGAAAGGGAATCGACTTTAAACTAAGATCGAGTTTTAATTGGGTACATGTGGTATTATATGAAATTTTTTATTGAAGTTACGCGTTGGTAGTCCAAAACGCCTCAACGTAGCGAATTCATCCTTTTACTTCATGCACACACTGGAAAATACCCAATTGAAAAGGTAGAAATCCTCACAGAATGCCGTAAGTAATCATCAAATCTGCTTTGAAATTCAGATCCAAAAACGTCCTCGCCGATAAAAACGCAAATGGAGTTCGAAAGCATCGCCATTAGAATGGCATCTCGATAGTCAATTGCGAAGGTCTTAATTTATAGCTCGTCCACGCACGAGATGAGTTCTTTGAACCGTAAATCCCATCAGAAACAGAACCGATGCATGACAACGATGTGCGAAAAGTCAAGAGGATTCCCTCCCTTAAGATAATAATCCCCTCGCACTCCCCGAGGCAACGACACGCGTTCTCTGACATTGTCACACAACATGACGTGTAGTCAAAGGAGCGCTAAATGCTGAGGCGACAAGCCGACAATTACAGTAAAAGGCGAATATCCATGAATGGAAGACGTTCCGCATTAAACATTCCACGAGTGAATGTTGTTCCGCTGAATACACCAACGTGAAAAATGAGCAGCTGAAAGCTGAATCATTACTTAAGCGCGAAAACTGCTGTGAATTAAGTGGAAGGAGTGAAATGATTTGTACTAAGTCACCTTGAAAACCAAGAGATTTAAATGCAAATTAAACCATGATATAGTGTTGTAAAGAGGACTGCCAACTTTAAAAAAATTAATCTGAGCTACATACTAATGATTTTCTAACGAAAATCAACTAGTTTACATAGGAAAATAAAAAATTACATCGTCATTTCACACCTGAGTCTTCCGCAAAGTCAAGCCTTAAGTTAATTATTCCTCGTTCTAACTTTCTCCTAAAGAAGCTTCAGCATTATCCCTCTAATTGAAACGTACCCGAGGAAATGTGAATAGATCTTACTTGTCTGACGGCGGATCGATATCACTTTGCTCGAACTAGTGTAAGGGAAATGATGAAAATAAGTACATACATAATTATATTTGTCTCAATAAATCCATTTTAGATATTAAGTTTTAAGTTTAATTAAAAAAATTAAGTTTTAATTTTTCGGCCGAGATTTTTCTATTTAATTAACGTGATGTATTTCCTCATAGCTTTCGAGAAATTTATACTGCACGTTGCATTTCGTT
>KZ308542.1:51275-87587 GCA_000376725.2 Ladona fulva
AGTATATTTCCTTTAATTAATAATTATTGTATTATTTCTTATGATTCTCTAACTTCAAATTATTTTCTTATTTCAAATTATTTCCCGATTTCTGAATACTTCAAATTAAATTAATAATTTAGTTATCCCATATCCGCAGAAGAGAGAGAAAAAGCAGATTATTGTCTAATATTCTAAGAAATTCCTCTCAATTTTTATGCAAGAACACAACGTTCATACTACTTAACTTCATAGGTCTTAGATGTTTATTTCTACTCAAGCAAGTCTGGCCTCATAAAGGTTAAGACGTCTCCTTTTCAATGAGCACCCAAGTGCATTGCACCCGATCGCATTGCCCTGCCCTTGCGACTTCCTCTCGTTCTCGTGGCCTTCCCCTTCAGCCCGATATACCACACCACTCCACAACGGAGATGTAAAAACTGCCGTGACTAATGGAGTGATTTTTTTATAAACCGACAGATTTCCCTGGGAAGAAAAAATTTTTTATCGGATGTACCGTTACTGACGCGCAGAATCGGGATTCTCAAGCCTCTGAGCCCAGACAAACCTCACAAAATATCGCCAAGAACCCACGCTCTGAAGTATTTCTGCGCCCACAAACTTCGCAGGAATATACCTTGAAATGTTTCCTATAGGAGGCCATTCAACTTCCTTTGCGGCGAGGTTCCATGAACTATTTTCTAGAAAAACGATTGGGCAAACTTTTTCCTGAATTGAAACTCGAAAATTGAAGTGTGTGCTTTTTCAGGGTAAGGCTCTATTTGAAGGTCTTCACTTTTCCCAAAAAGGTGCGAACATGACCACCATGTTCTGCAAAGTCGCCTTCACAAGCGACAGAATAAGAGACGATTAATGATTAAAAATTTAAAGAACTTTCCGGTAAAAATATTAGACAATGAGATGATTCAGCAAGGAAGTCATTCAAGGTTCTAGCGATTTCCCTATCTCGATCATTTAACTGCTCATCTTTGAATCTTTCCAATAAATATATGGAATTAAAAACACGTCCTGTACCCTTAAATATACCAAGAACTTTTTTGCATTTAATAACAAATACATAAGCCGATAACAATAAAATTCCATAATTCTGAAGGAAAAGCCGAATATTTCGCGACAGAGAATGTTAGATTGGTGGTAATACGAGTACGTGCAACGTGAACAAAACCTTAAAAAGAATAGAAGACATGGAGTCTCACAAAATGCAAATTATGGTTGATAAATATTCCTCTATAACAATTTTAATATTAAGCTTTGTAAAAATAATTTTAGCCACTACAATCAAGGTATATTCTGATGTTAAGAAACTCATCACATTCTATTATTAAAATGTATAACTCAGTCTGATAAAAGTTCATTTCCTTTTAAAACTTTATGAAAATTTGGGTTTAAATGTTTTATTTCATTGAAATCTCCGTATTTTACCATATATTTTTCCCCCATATATATTTCCTTGAGGTTTTACATCAAACTGGGACAACAGAAAAATAGACCGGGACCATGAGTTATAACAGGGACAGTCCCGGTAAAAACGTACGGTAATCCTAATAATAATCACTATTTGAACATTCCCAGGCATAGCCGACAATTAAAATATATATTACCAAAATACCTTCCCGAGCTCGTTTGTTATCCCGTAAAAACATGCATTTTGTAGATTAATTTCTTTAGGTTGGCACCATGGTTGAAAATCAGATACGCGAAACAACTGCCAACTTGGGCCGGAAATAAGTCCTTTAACCTGCGAAATGCGGAAATGTATTCTTTCCATGTGATCTTCCCCTCAATGGCGTTCTTAGAAGTGAGCTTCGTGCAACCATGATCTAGGATTTGAATGGCGCAATCATGAAAAAGTAAAGGTTGATAAGAAACAGGAAACGTTGGCACAACGGCGACTCGTGTTTGCTTCCTTATTCGAATTGCAAAGGTTGGGCTATGCTTTCAGTAAAACTTATTCCCTGTAATCGTTCCCTGGCACTATTCAAACATTCTGGGGAGAAATGATGGAAAATAATATCTAATTATTTCCATATAACATCATTTTCGATTATGGTGAGGGCCCATGTGTGGGAAATGATCTCTACTGTTGAAGTTCTTTCGACAATACAACTATAAACATCGAATTCATTCTTCTCGAATAAAATTCATAATTTTTTCGATGTAAACAACTCAGAATACCTGGTACATAATTATGACATATGAAATCTTCATGTTCACAAAATGAAAAGTTCAGACCTCACAACTCACATTAACTTTAAGTTTTGTGCGATTAAATAGAATCGAGCATTAATTACACCCTTTGTTCCACCTCAGTTATCATATACGGGTCATTATTATAAATATTAACGTAGAAAATAAATTTAATTTTGACTTCACACTCAATTTTTGTGGTATTACTTCGGAATCTCTGCACCACATGTAAGAAACCTTAATGTTAAGAAAGGTTAATGATTGAAAAGTCTCCTGAAACGCGGAAATTGAGGAAATATTTTGATTTTTACACAGGTAAACCTTTGCACAAAAGTAACCCAAAACTTAAAAGACCGCAATTATAGCGGACATATAACCACATCGTATTTCAATCATGAAACCGTACGCTTGAGAAACATTAAAGAAAATCTGGAGTTGAGAAATATTGATAATAATCATACATGATACGTCTATCGTGATCAATTACAGTAAAAGCCAAACACGAAGGAAACTTGGGTGTCTAGAAGTAGAAGTCTAGATCTTATACGAAATGATAACGCAGTAACAACATCGTGGAGTGCAGTGCTGAAGAGCAACAGGTTGTGTGTATCCTCAGCCCAGGTAAACCTTATCCTCTGATGCTCGATTGTTGATTTCAACTTGCTCGACTGCTTTAACTTGTTTGCCAAGGAGCACACATAGCTGGGGATGATTTACTTTATTCGTCTTCTAAGAAGTTCCAACAGGAAAATTGCGAGTGAGCTAGGTTTATTCTCCATTATTTCCCACGCAGGAAATCGTTCGTCGTGGTTGCTACGTAGAGATTCCAAACACTCTTACGGTCGCAAATTCAAATTATTTCCCGATTTCTGAATACTTCAAATTAAATTAATAATTTAGTTATCCCATATCCGCAGAAGAGAGAGAAAAAGCAGATTATTGTCTAATATTCTAAGAAATTCCTCTCAATTTTTATGCAAGAACACAACGTTCATACTACTTAACTTCATAGGTCTTAGATGTTTATTTCTACTCAAGCAAGTCTGGCCTCATAAAGGTTAAGACGTCTCCTTTTCAATGAGCACCCAAGTGCATTGCACCCGATCGCATTGCCCTGCCCTTGCGACTTCCTCTCGTTCTCGTGGCCTTCCCCTTCAGCCCGATATACCACACCACTCCACAACGGAGATGTAAAAACTGCCGTGACTAATGGAGTGATTTTTTTATAAACCGACAGATTTCCCTGGGAAGAAAAAATTTTTTATCGGATGTACCGTTACTGACGCGCAGAATCGGGATTCTCAAGCCTCTGAGCCCAGACAAACCTCACAAAATATCGCCAAGAACCCACGCTCTGAAGTATTTCTGCGCCCACAAACTTCGCAGGAATATACCTTGAAATGTTTCCTATAGGAGGCCATTCAACTTCCTTTGCGGCGAGGTTCCATGAACTATTTTCTAGAAAAACGATTGGGCAAACTTTTTCCTGAATTGAAACTCGAAAATTGAAGTGTGTGCTTTTTCAGGGTAAGGCTCTATTTGAAGGTCTTCACTTTTCCCAAAAAGGTGCGAACATGACCACCATGTTCTGCAAAGTCGCCTTCACAAGCGACAGAATAAGAGACGATTAATGATTAAAAATTTAAAGAACTTTCCGGTAAAAATATTAGACAATGAGATGATTCAGCAAGGAAGTCATTCAAGGTTCTAGCGATTTCCCTATCTCGATCATTTAACTGCTCATCTTTGAATCTTTCCAATAAATATATGGAATTAAAAACACGTCCTGTACCCTTAAATATACCAAGAACTTTTTTGCATTTAATAACAAATACATAAGCCGATAACAATAAAATTCCATAATTCTGAAGGAAAAGCCGAATATTTCGCGACAGAGCATGTTAGATTGGTGGTAATACGAGTACGTGCAACGTGAACAAAACCTTAAAAAGAATAGAAGACATGGAGTCTCACAAAATGCAAATTATGGTTGATAAATATTCCTCTATAACAATTTTAATATTAAGCTTTGTAAAAATAATTTTAGCCACTACAATCAAGGTATATTCTGATGTTAAGAAACCGAGACTCATCACATTATATTATTAAAATGTATAACTCAGTCTGATAAAAGTTCATTTCCTTTTAAAACTTTATGAAAATTTGGGTTTAAATGTTTTATTTCATTGAAATCTCCGTATTTTACCATATATTTTTCCCCCATATATATTTCCTTGAGGTTTTACATCAAACTGGGACAACAGAAAAATAGACCGGGACCATGAGTTATAACAGGGACAGTCCCGGTAAAAACGTACGGTAATCCTAATAATAATCACTATTTGAACATTCCCAGGCATAGCCGACAATTAAAATATATATTACCAAAATACCTTCCCGAGCTCGTTTGTTATCCCGTAAAAACATGCATTTTGTAGATTAATTTCTTTAGGTTGGCACCATGGTTGAAAATCAGATACGCGAAACAACTGCCAACTTGGGCCGGAAATAAGTCCTTTAACCTGCGAAATGCGGAAATGTATTCTTTCCATGTGATCTTCCCCTCAATGGCGTTCTTAGAAGTGAGCTTCGTGCAACCATGATCTAGGATTTGAATGGCGCAATCATGAAAAAGTAAAGGTTGATAAGAAACAGGAAACGTTGGCACAACGGCGACTCGTGTTTGCTTCCTTATTCGAATTGCAAAGGTTGGGCTATGCTTTCAGTAAAACTTATTCCCTGTAATCGTTCCCTGGCACTATTCAAACATTCTGGGGAGAAATGATGGAAAATAATATCTAATTATTTCCATATAACATCATTTTCGATTATGGTGAGGGCCCATGTGTGGGAAATGATCTCTACTGTTGAAGTTCTTTCGACAATACAACTATAAACATCGAATTCATTCTTCTCGAATAAAATTCATAATTTTTTCGATGTAAACAACTCAGAATACCTGGTACATAATTATGACATATGAAATCTTCATGTTCACAAAATGAAAAGTTCAGACCTCACAACTCACATTAACTTTAAGTTTTGTGCGATTAAATAGAATCGAGCATTAATTACACCCTTTGTTCCACCTCAGTTATCATATACGGGTCATTATTATAAATATTAACGTAGAAAATAAATTTAATTTTGACTTCACACTCAATTTTTGTGGTATTACTTCGGAATCTCTGCACCACATGTAAGAAACCTTAATGTTAAGAAAGGTTAATGATTGAAAAGTCTCCTGAAACGCGGAAATTGAGGAAATATTTTGATTTTTACACAGGTAAACCTTTGCACAAAAGTAACCCAAAACTTAAAAGACCGCAATTATAGCGGACATATAACCACATCGTATTTCAATCATGAAACCGTACGCTTGAGAAACATTAAAGAAAATCTGGAGTTGAGAAATATTGATAATAATCATACATGATACGTCTATCGTGATCAATTACAGTAAAAGCCAAACACGAAGGAAACTTGGGTGTCTAGAAGTAGAAGTCTAGATCTTATACGAAATGATAACGCAGTAACAACATCGTGGAGTGCAGTGCTGAAGAGCAACAGGTTGTGTGTATCCTCAGCCCAGGTAAACCTTATCCTCTGATGCTCGATTGTTGATTTCAACTTGCTCGACTGCTTTAACTTGTTTGCCAAGGAGCACACATAGCTGGGGATGATTTACTTTATTCGTCTTCTAAGAAGTTCCAACAGGAAAATTGCGAGTGAGCTAGGTTTATTCTCCATTATTTCCCACGCAGGAAATCGTTCGTCGTGGTTGCTACGTAGAGATTCCAAACACTCTTAGCGAGACGGTCGCAAATTACTACGATATTTACCTTAGCGACGCACCACTTAAACATTTCCTTCGAAGCGGACAAAGGAAAGTAAAAACGCGACCGAGTATACTTTTTCATTTGTTTTCATCCCGGGTGAAGTGACTTTGTTTTTCCTCGGGATATGAATTTGAAATTAAATTCCCACACTTAAGGCGTGTAAAGCAGATTACTCATAATTTTTTTGCTGACCTGACCCCGTATGCCAGGGAAGTCACGAGCCCTTACGGTATCCCTGTGAAAGATCATAATCATGGAGCTAAACCATCAATTTTATTACAAAAGTAATGATTCCATGAAAAATTATTTTATAGTTACAACAGTTTGTGTCGGAATCTTATAAAGTTAGAGAGAAAAATCGCGAACGAGTAAGTGGGAGCCATCATTTTGTTATTTGCGGGAATACTTTAGTTACAGTTAATGGATTTTACAAGTTTGGTATTTAGTTCTCATCGAGGGAATTTAAAAAATTCGTTACCTTCGAATGAAGAGCTATTCTAAACTAATATCATAATTACTGATACGTTAACGTCAAGTCCAAAACATACCGTTTATATTTTAAAGTGTGAGACAGGAAACTATCGAGAATATTACTACATATTAGTATAGATTTCTGCGTATGATTTAGTTGAAAAGCAAGCGCATATAAGTTCATGACCCTTCATTTAAATGGAAAAAGGTTTTAGAAAACAATTCACAAGAATATCCTAAGTACCGACATGAAAACAAAAAATAGCCTAGTGGATTTACTGATGCTTCATCATTAAAAAAAATATATGTGCATCTGATGAATTACAACTCTGAAGCTTATATTCTATAACGTAGCTATAAAGGCTGAAGGCTGAAGTAATATATCACTTTTTTATGGCACGAAGGAGGAATCCGGTAGAGTACCACACAGATTACGGAACTGGAAATAAATCCGAGGAACCTTACCTAAGACTGCTTACAGATTTTCTACCGGCTGATTAATGCCACAAATCGTAAAAATACGTTCGAAAGGAAATAATTCTCATCCTGTTCAATTTCCTACGCAACAATGCGACGCTCGGGCAACGGCACTATCCGGTTATGGCAACTTGATTTTCTCATCCATTAAGATGTCAGCACGATTTCTAGTCCCTGCTAAATTAGCGTCGAACAAGCGCATTTATTCCATGAAAATTGCTCAAATGAGCGCTGAAATTAAGAACAGCAATTTCATAATTTTGCGTCGGAATTTGATTCAGCGGTATGGTTGCTTATCAGGAAATACAGAAAAATATAAAAAATGGATGTGGCTTTGAAGCAGAATAGGTTAGCATATTCGTCGGGTCCATTAACCCTGATGACGCAGATCTTTTATCCAAAGCACGGGGGCGATGCGCAGACGTTAAAAGAGAGACAGATACAAGAGTTAAATAACTTAACCATAGCAATAGTACTCTTAGAAACCTTACGTTTCTTCGATTACTTTCCCCACTTTCTTCGTGTACGTGTGAATCTGGTCATTTGGTATTATTTCGTGGAAAAACGCTTGAAAGCTTCTTTCGCAGAGAATTCCACCCCATAAAAAAGGTCTCCATAGAGATCTAAGAAACAGAAGAGAATCGGATAGTCACCCCGACACTTTTTAACTTTGGATCGATCAGAACTTTGAAACATCTAAAGCTCCTAACTAGGGTCTTTTATTTGATCTATGAAGGTAAATAATAAAAAAAACAACGAATACTTCTATGAGTCATGGTCTTCAATAACTTTAAAACAAAACTTTCAATAGAAGGATAAGCTCCTAATTCGTTTTTCGATGGCCCTAATTAGATGGAACCACCATATTCAGACTGGAACTTAATTTTAAAATATAAAATACCCTTAACAAACGCTCTGAGAGATGTATTAAAGCCACAGTTGATAAAATTAGCAAAGAATAGCCCAGAAAGCGAAAGCTTTCCCCTTTATCCAACATGGATCTTCTTTAAAGCTCACCAACAATATAAACTATTTTCTCTTCAGAATATGAACATTTCGAAAGAGAAATTCTTAACTTCTCAAAAACCTTACAAAATTTAAATGCAGCACGAGAAAAATAAATATTGCAAAATAGAACAAAAGCATAACACAGCAACATAATATTGTATATTTTTGTATAAAATCTCATACCACGTTTATTGGATTTTTTCACAACAGTACAGTTAACCAGAGTATCCCTTACTCTGAAGTTATATAATGGATTTTTCTTCTTTAATGGACTGATGAGAATGCTGCAAGTGTTTCTTCGAGCAGCGATCCACGAACATTCAAATTAAGAACAGTAAATTGTGGGGTAACACAAAAGCTGGCCGTAATGAATATGAGATGACCGGATTTCGTGGGACGCCATTTGATTAATGAGAAAATCGACAATGAGGGTCTTTAAAATTATCACTTAAAACGATAAATGCTGAGAAAATAATCGAATTAACCTCCGAATCAATCAACTTCGGTGAACGCAATTTTAGCAATAAAATGAAAATGAGATGAATGAGAAAATTAGAGTGAGACAAGAGGAGTGAAGGTAAAATAAACAAGGCATGGATAATTGAAAGGAGAGAAGGAAGAGAGAAGGGAAGCTGCGGAGGGTAAAACGATGTTTAAATGATCCCCTTCACAGTGTGTTCCCCTAAAATGACTACCCAGAACCGCACAAACGCAGAGCTAATTGAGAATCGATACCTAACCATTACGAATTAACAAGCAATTTATGGAAAACTTTTGCAGTTACGGAATTTTCGACTCTTTAAAAGCAAAAAATGACGCACTGAAAAAATATTCCACTCTAAGACAGGAAAAGCTAAATCAGGAAAAGGAAGAAAGTGTTTGAAGCACCTTTGCGAAAATAAGGCGTAAAATTTACGTTTCGAAGTGACGTTCCATTAGAGAGGATCGGCAATATCGCAAAAAATATGCAAAACATAACCTAAAATGGTCAATAATTTGCAGTTGCTCATTACGTACCTTACGTATCTAAATTACAATAGGTATAAATTAGCGTTTTTAAACCGCACGGAAAAGCTAACGTTTGGAAAATTTACGTTCATTTTTTATTTTAGAAATGTAAGTCAATTCCGTGTTGTAGAAATGCACTCTTTTCGGTGTAGAGAAAAGAAACGGGTACGCACAGAACTCGATTAATCATTCCCATATTTCCTCAATTTTCCGAACGTCCTACGCTCTAAACAGCTCCCAATCAATTCCAACGGCCTTTAAATTTCCCGAAGCAAATTATTTCGCGCCTTTAGTTCCGCCGTATCTCCACAGCCAATTTCCCCTCGAGTCAAAAAATTTCCACGGATCGTTTCCTCGAACAATAAATTTCCTTCCCTATCATAGGAGAGCCCGCTAGAACCCCTTGCTTCTCCTCTTTCAATGTCACGACCGCGAGCCCGGTGTGATCACGAATTCGCAAATAAGGCTAGCCGACGAGAAATCTCGGTCTGCGAAGGGCGAATATCGACCAGCATGTCAATGCCATAAGGACGCTGCTCCCCGACAAGATCCTGTCCTCCCACCCTTTCAACTCTCCATACAAGGTGCGGTCCTTTTCTGGCCGGATCTTCCCTGGAGATCGCGGGGAATCGCGTAACGGAACGCCATCTACCTAACGGAATGTAAATGGTAACTACGCTGGTGAATAAGGAGAATACGAGAAGGCCATCTTGGACCTTTAACAAAACGTCGAGGGATGACTCCTGACAACACATGCCCGACCATAGAGAACGTGCGACTTTGATCGTGAGACCGAAAATGAAGGGAGCGAAGAACGAAAATAGATTGGAATTCCATAATAAGCGCAGGAAAGTCATCCGTTATCATTCTCAGTGCATGCAGAGAACCGGGACGATGAACCTGGCATCACAGAACAGGTCTTCAGGTCGAGAGAGGCTACAAGACTGTCGGGGGAATCGATTTAAAAGCCTCTAAGTTAATAGGAAAAATTCTGAGAGAACGGAAAACTAATTTTCATTGGAGTAATTAATTTTCAAATATGATGGTTTCAATTAGCAACAAAGTTCGCCTTTACTGATGTTTTTAAGATCGTATGTACAATAGTGTGTTTAAGACTGTCACCCCACTTTCAGTAAAATCGCAACGGATATGTAATAAACGTTCGATAGTCAATCATTGCACCGAAAACTAGAATAAATTGTACCATTTAGGACACAATACAATATCGACTACAACAAAAATATGATAATCGTACAAAATATCGCTCACATACCAGATAATAGTTTTACAGCGAAGACATTAATAATGATAAAAAAGCAAAATTATGACTCACAAAAAGGCACACGTCTGACCGCATGGGATTAAAGAGAAAATTCTCGCGCATAAATTTAATAAGATCTCTGATTTCTGCATTTAAGGAAACCCACATGCAGTCCTACCGGTTTCTTCGCAGCTTCTAAGAACATACAACCCACTTGTCGTACGTTCTCATCCCAGATCTAAGCTGCCCACTTTCTTTAGTGTGTCACCTGTAACCAAGATTAATCATTTTTAGCGCTACTTGTTGCGATTCGCTGAACAGCTCTCCTGTGGCAATGGGAATTGTTTGAAGTAACTCTTCAGCATGAAAATCAAGTTCAGAGATTTTTCTTCTCACCAAGATAAAATTGAAATATAACCTGACTAAAATGTGGCTTCAATACTTGACTAATAAATCTTTAACTGTGGTTTAAAGGGTTGATTTGCACGCCCGACCATCACGTGATTTTTTTAAAAATCACAAAACAGTCCTATAAAATCTCTAACGTAAGAATTAGTGACGTGGCATATAATTACGAAAAACAACGTCATGCTTCGTAGCTTATACTAAACATTCAATTACAAAAACGTGAATGCTAACAGTAATAAAATTCTATAGGCCACATCAACGTACTCTCTGAAGAACGATAATTATATCTCTTACTAGTAATGGTTACTAATGAATTAGCACACACGGGAATGCAATAAAATTTTAAATACGTTTATCCTGAAAGCAGGCAAGAGGTCGAGGTATATGAATGCGTAACTATACTTCATTTCATCACTTGACACCGTCCAATAATTCAACAAGCTTATACTTAACCTAAGAAAAACGTCAAAATTGTCATTACTACTTCAATTTCTTTCGAAATATTACTCTCCTACCTCAGCCAAAGCAGATGCTTGAAATGTATTTCCTTCAAAGATCACGAAGCCTGTGGCGTCACGCAGACGTAATGGATTGCCCTATCAATTACACATTCCATACAAATCCAGCAGTGATATAATTTTGATCCGCAGAGATACAAGTGAAAGTATCCCCCTCGAACCGCTAATGACGCATGAAATAACAATTTATCCTAACCATAACTCTTAAATTCACACAGAAACATCCAACAAATCATTAAAATGACTTATTTCACTCACATACTGCTGGTAATAGGCACCTTGGATGTCTCGAGAAACCACCGCCTATTAGCACTTCCGGTAATAAATAAGCTGCATATTCTCGAAATAAATGTAAAATACTTCAGATGACGAGATTCAATTTATGCCATGAACTTCACTGATTTAAGCAAGTCAAAAAAGGAATTATATTACAGTAAATAATGAGACGTATATCAAAATGGAAATTACTTTTTTCTAAGGATGAACGCCCATAAACCCTTAACTTACTATCCTAACTTCTAAATAATTAACAATTACTATTATAAATAATGCGGTATTGAATGATTTTTTACAACATCACATGCAGATACTAAAACCACATATGCAAATTATAATTATGTATTTCCGGATAGGATACATTAAAATCTATATGAGCGATTCACTGGAAAAAATCATACAAAAACCATCACTTGGTCACATACAGGTCTTCATTAACTAAAAATACAACAATTTGCAAAGATATTGCTGCAACGTAGAGCTAATACAGTTTAACATTTACGGTTACAATAACAAAACGCAGCACAGCAAAACGAAAAACCGCCGAACGAAACTAAATTAATGTAAGTATAGAAAAGAATAATCGTGAAAGAATACAATGGCACATATATTTTCATACGTTTCTTCAACCTTCAGAAACTTCTACGAATCACTGATGGAACGAAATTTCAGAGGCAAACCAAAGTCATTTCCTCTCCATAGAACTACATTTCTAAAAGCAAAAAAAAATGAGAGGATTCGGAATCTGAAAAGATCGGACACGCGTTGTGCAGTTTTTCCTCATTTCCCTACAGCTGAATTTATCAGGTTTCAACTCTGTATCTTGATAACATCTTCGAAAAATTCGAAACCCGCTTTTCGTGACCATTAATGCCGAATTTAGAGGAAATTGAAGGTTCATTAGTATAGATGACACACTGGCAAATACCACGACACCGTTTTAACAACATATGGAGACGGACCTAATAATAAGGTGAAGACGTTAAAGATTTCTTTAATGGTGGGGCGTGGAGGGCCGAGCCATAATTTGGGAAGGGCCCGGTCGCATCCAAATGCCTACGGCTTCGACTGGACCTATGATTTCACCAGTCATGCTAGATCAATCTCACGATCACGCAGCTCGAGGTCACAGTGCATTTCCGTCTGAGATCGCATCGGCATATGCACAGGAGAATTTCAATATCGTGGCCACGCGAAGAGGAACTTCTGAAACGACAGCGCATTTAAACCCTTTATAGAATATGAAACAGAGAAAGTGAATAAAGCGTGACTTGCATTCTCTTCTCCCAGGAAAGGAAGTCCGCAAGCAGCCGTGCGTCAAGAATCCCAGGAGTTTATTGACGGACTCATAAAACACGATAAAAAATTACGTGGATAGAAGAAAGGAATTTTTTCGCTAGTTTTACACACGCACGATGAAATGAGACTACTTTACAACCCAGCGAATAGTTTAGGAAACAACTTCAAAGAACTTCGCCTAGGAAACCGACTAAGAAATAAAATCTAGCGAGGGAATTAATTTCAAACATATGTAACGAGTCAAATGTCATGAGGTCAAACAAAAGCAAGAACAATATCACAAGGCACACTGTAAGATTACACATAGGGGGCAATTTAGGTCATGATCTAATATTTAGATGTATATTACTTGGTTGCAGCTTTAAAGAACCCCAGAAACCATCAACAATTTGATTTTGTCCTATGCACATTTCGCCACCTATAATGGCTTCCTCAAGCCCCAGCGCAGAATACTGGTCCCTGGTCATTCTGCTCTGGTCCCTGAGGAACTTATCCCTGGTGGCGAAATGCGTATAGGACAAAATCAAATTGCGGATGGTTTCTGGAGTTCTTAAAAACTGCAACGAACTGAACCATCAGTGGCAGCTTTTATTCTAAATATTCGTTCGTTGAAGAAAATGTAATACAGAGCAGTGGCTTTCGATCATGTTTGAATGCACCTCTGAGGGAGCGGGAACTTATATTAAAAGGAACTGCTTCCTACATAATGGAGGGACTAACAAGTAAAAGATCATTTGATAAGAGGTTATTTAGGAGATTATTTTAGTATTTCAATTTTTTTCATAATTTTGGAGTGCAGAGAGTCCAACTCGACGGTAAGCACTCGAAGGTAAGCTGTAAAAGACTGAGGAAAACCTACGACTTCATGCAGCAACAATCAAGGGAGATGGGCAAAACCGCAAATGGGAAAGTAAAGGTTACTCGAGATAGGATGGAGAGCCATTGTCTTCAATTGTCTTGAAATTAGGGTGGGAAATGAAGTTGCAATGGANATCAAAGATTTAAAGAAAGAGCTTAGTGGAGTAAAACTAGATTAAAATCAATGAAAAGAAGGAAATACTATGTGGGTTTAACAAAACTTAACTCTGCACTTAGGAAAATAATTAATAAAACCATTCAGGAATACACCCACTAGAAGGGGGATGTGAAACGCTAACCCCTTCTAATCAAATTAATATAAAAATGAGCAATTTGGCAGCTTTGACATTTTCTTCGACCTTATCTCAGATAGCCTCACAAAAAGGAAAAAAGCGACTACTTCGACTAAAAAAACACATTTTCAAAGCGCATACCACAGTCGTCCCTTCCCATATTCACTAACGGTAATGAGATAATATTAGAACTTGAGGTCAAGGAAACTATTTTATGTGGGCGCTTGGGTCGGTATCCGCGGTTACTTTCCAGAGAAACCCACTTACCACAAACCGACTAAGGCCAAATATGCATCTCATATCTTTCATCTACCGCTATGATTTACTCCCTCTATCTCAGCTTCACTGGAAACTATTAAACACTCGAAGGTAAGCTGTAAAAGACTGAGGAAAACCTACGACTTCATGCAGCAACAATCAAGGGAGATGGGCAAAACCGCAAATGGGAAAGTAAAGGTTACTCGAGATAGGATGGAGAGCCATTGTCTTCAATTGTCTTGAAATTAGGGTGGGAAATGAAGTTGCAATGGATTACATGATTTATCAGATGGAGAATCGCGTAACCTCTGTTTCTCAGATTCGCGGATTCTCTGTTCCACCTCGAACTGGCGAACACTCTTTAAATGCTTTCCAAAATAACTCAGCTAGCATCCAAACTTTAATAGTTAAAAGATGTTTACTACTATACGGCATAAATAAATATAAAATTATTTCATTTCTTACTTTAAACAACAGACTTCCTGCAACCTAAACCACATGGCAAACATGAGTAGGATTGGTTTCATTGAGGCGATGAAAGTGAATATACATAGATTAATCTTTAAAAAAAAAAACTTGTATAAATACGTGGCAATCGATATTGGTGGAGATCGATAGAGAGAATTTATCCCAACCTACGGAAATTATTCTAATTTTAAAAATGGATTTTAGCCAAAAAAATTAGATATAGGGGATTTTTTATGCCTGTTCCCTCTATTCCCAGAAAGTGAAGTTAAAGTACAAGACTATCCTCTAATTGGAATAGTATAAAAATCTCAGAGGGTAATCCAGGCTTTCTTACGCTTTCTTTAAAAGATCCATCCATTTCAAATATCCATCATGAAGTATTATGATAATTAATTGACAAATTAAAGGAATTATTCCCAACTGCAGAAATTCTGACCATAGTTACAAGGTCGGCGAACTCTATTTTACCTTAAGAACCTAAAAACGTAGAACTCGCGTTTTTTATTTTCCTCAATACTTCATAGAATTTCTCTCACTTGGAATCCGGAAAATTCAAACCGCGAGCCTGCGTCGACGGTGAGCTAGCGACGGCAGAAGGCATGTTTATAAGCAGAACTTTTAAAATGGTATCTCACTTGTTGTAGCATTCAAGCAGACTGAAATCTCGGAGGTAATAAACCCTCCGTCCTACCTTGAACCCGTCCTTGTCTGCAATCTCGGCAGGAATAGAAAAACTTTCGAAATCGAAGCTCGCGATCACCGTCTCTGTTCTTTCGCTCCGAAAAAAGGCAATCGAAGAATCATCCGATCCATCTCCACGAAAATCTCATTTCGGACCCACGCAAAAAAAAGCCAAAAACATATATTTGTTCAAAACACAGCCACGTCCGAAGGGAGATGAGGAATTCAGGTTCTGATGACTTGGAAGCTTAGAGGGGGAAAAGCATTAAGAGAATTGGACTGGCCTCCGAATGCTACGGAGCCCGAAGAAGGCAAAAGTTTTGACGTACGTAATTAGGAAGGCGGCAGGGGAGAAAAAAGTGGCCGAGGCGGATTCGAGGAGGGAAAAAATCCGACTGAAGAGGTCAACGAAAGTGGAAAAGAAAGAGAGAGGGAGAATTTTCGGCTGTTTTTTGCGGCACGCATTTTCTTTGACCGCTCAACGATGTCAGACCAGAAGATGGGATATCATCAAAAGCCTCGGGGAGAAATATTGTTCGTTGGGGCTATTAATACGCTGATCGGAGTGAGGCGATTTTTTTACGGTTCCGCATCAAAGCCCGCTTTTATTTTTTAATAATCAAAAATACCGATATAATGAGAGGTTCGACAGGTACCCATCAGACTAAATCAGAAAGAATTCTTGCGCTTCCGAAAGCCAACCAACAAGTGTTACCCATTTCTTAATGCTCCTCTCTCAGAATTCAGTACGCCTGCTTACGGAACCACATTTCCCCCTTTTGTAATGCTATTAAGTAGTCTCAACGGGATTTCCGATGACTTATGTTCGTGAATACGAACTCCCGTCTTTCTTATTTTTACTGCATCGAAGGATATTATTAAAGAGAGCGCGAACGATCGGCTCTCTACTTCCTGGAGTACAAAGGCAATCACCGAGATGTTCTCAAACTAGAAAAATCTCATGTGCCGAAATAATGGCAGGTCGACGCATAAAGGTCGCATTTCATTGAACGGGTGGTCTCTCCGTATGGTTATTAAAAGTGAAGACGTTACGCCTTGCGGTCAGGATACGACATACACCCGCTGGTATTGTAAACTGACAAGGGGATCTCATTGAATTATGCGAGGAAGATTGATAGGCGAAAAATAATAGGCACAAATGTCGCATCATAAGAGTAGCTGTTTTACTACTAAAGGAACGGTAGCAAACTAAAGACACGAAATAACTTGCCGAAATTGCCAGGAAGAAAATTCTTTCGCATGAATCCCATGAGGCAATCGATATAAAAAAAGGACAACAGCAATAGCACCGTTAAGAGAGGAATTTTCATTAATTTCAGCCAGTCGATACTTTGAAAGATAATTACTATCGTTTTATCCTCGTAAGACGTTGTTTGTTCAACATTAACGGCTATGAAATTATTTGACTCGTTCGAGACTTCTCATTCCATTTCGCAAACATCCTTGTTCTTTTTCTTTCGAAGAGTTTAAAAAGGAGAAACAAAACATTACAGGCAACGAATAAGATCATGTACGAAACAATTAATTTTAACTGCTTTGACGATGTGTGCATGCCACGATTTTTATATGATGAAAGGGTTCCTTTTTAACAAGAGTAAGAAAAATCATCAGGAATCGCTAACGAAAATACTTAAAGTAAGTGTAGAAATATGCATTCGATATTCCAGCAGGCTAAACATTCTCGAGGGAGGACTTCAACATTTAAACATCGACTGCGACAAAATAATGTCAAAAGAATGAGCTAAGTTTTAAGAAATTGTGGTAAAGAAATGATTCCCATGGTTAAGCGCACGGATCAGAGATATGTAAACCTGATACGCAGCGAACTTGAAATTTTATAATCGATTGAGAAAAAACTAAGAATGATAGGATTACATTATGAAACATTTGAGTCTTCTTTAATGAATAATAAAGTACAAATACCCAAAATGTTTACTATAAACTTAGATAGAAATCATAAGGTTACGCTAAACTCTACTTTGAAACGCTCTTTACTTTGCGAGCTTCTCGTTTTGCCATCTGAAGGAACAGTAACAATTACCTCGCCGCGCTGGGCGCATCGATTATACTGTACATTATAGCAAGAGCAGCACAATATATCTCGCTGAAATCGAACATTCGTCACTCTGGAGCAATTCCAAAGCGGATGCATATTTTTCTTCTTTTTTTAACCAGACTGCGATATCTACCGCCAATGCCGCTATAATGAGTTGCCTTTTCATTTTAATGAGTTCTCCTCTAACTGATAATAAAATTTCACGATAAACGATGACGACGACAGATTAAAGGTAAAACATTTACACCTGCATCAGAAGCACTTGACATGAACGAAACGAACCATTACGTTAGATTTTTAATTCGGGAAAAATACTGGATTATTACAGGACTTAATATGTTCGTAGAAACAATTTGATATTCTGAACGATAAAAGGTCCCCATGTTAGGACTTCATGCTTCCACTAATTAGTAAGATACGCTTCATCCACAACTTTGAGAAAGAAGAATGTAAGAAAAGACGTTGGTTAAAAGACTACTGGATATTATTACAGGACACATCGTTACCACAAGATGCAATAAAACGAATCGAAGGAAAGGGACTGATGAGTCGTTCCATTAAAAAGTTGAGAAGCGGAAATTTCATCATCGTAGCTACAAGCAATAAAAAGAGCTTGCAACTATTACGGCAATAAAACTAGGAGAGGACTGGTAGAAGGGCAATTTCTATTATTCAGATGGTAAATTATTCGCTGAGAGCGAAAATAGAAAACTCAGATGACATGCTGTCAAACAAATGCTACAAATCACTGACAGAATAGTCTACGCCAGAAATGCTCATCTTAAAGCCATTAAACGTGGACAACTTCCCTACGTCAATTAAGATGCGAAAATTACACAATAAAAAATTAAAGGCTAAAATTGTAAAGGGATATAATAAAATAAAGAAGAAAACATAGACATAATGCGGAAAAAAATCATTTAAAATAGGTTGAGCCATTAATGTTCTAGCTCGATTACCTCAAGAAAACTGTAATCTTTCACGATATTTGTCAAAATTATACTATCGTGATATTTGTATATTATTACAATTTTTTTAACATTATAATACGTGATAAGATTTAAATAGGAAAAAATATTACTTATATTACAACATTGTTTAAAACGATATTATTTAAGGTGTTTTTGGTTGGATTTGAAGTTTCTGATTGGCAGGGAAAGGGTTAAAGTATGTTTATATCTACGACATTACATAGCTAGTCGGAACTGACATTCACAATATGAAATCAGTTTCATGATACATGATGAAAATTTTATAGCTTGGCAAATGAAGTCACCAATTTATCTACTTAGATAAAATAATGCAGGTGTTGCTTTTCACCTATTTTTTCGTTCACAAAATCTTTAATATCCTAAATTCATGGTACTACTCCGAATTGAACCAAACTTTCAGTTAAAGTAAGAAAGAAACTGTGAATTCCAATTTAAAGTGGAAAAAAACCATGCGTAAATAATATTTTTAAGTAATGAGAATGAATCCTAAACATCCCATAAGTTTATATAGCAAGTTTACATAAATTTTCAAAGAAAGAAACTATAAAAGTTACTTCAAACATGTTGCGTATACCACACTATATGCCTGAACCCCAATCGGATATTATTTTCATTCCTGAACTAATCAATTCAACCTTGAAAGAAACCAAAACTGACCAATTTCCTATTATTCCGCAGAGTCCTTGCAGCAGTCCGATTACCCAGTGTTCACGATCTACGCCCAGAAGATGTGCCTGGAGGAAAGGGTGCCATGCGAGAGAGCGTGGGTTTCGGAGAGGGTGCTGGGTTACGAGCTTACGGGCAATGCATCCAAAGGCCGGCCAGCCGTTCAAGTCTCTTCGCGCCAAGAGTGCTTGGCCCTCTGCCTCGCGCAGCAAAACACCGAAGGCGGAGTTCCGTGCAGGTATTCCATAAGGCATTCCAGGGCGTTAACGGACTCCCGAATCAAAACGATCCCACGACAGAAACGTCCGGTTCGATTACGGCATTTATCGACACATTGGAGGTCTTTTCCCTGTGGCCAAATATAGGGCACATGTGGCAGTGGCGCTAATCGCTGGAAAAAAAGAATCGCGGAAATGGAAGATCTTCCTTCCCACGTGTCTGAGACCAGCAGAGCTAATGATTCTAACCGAGAGAAATGATAAAAGCCATTAGACCTATAATTTTGTAATATACAGTTGTCGATTAACTCAAATAAATTACGCTTATCATTAACAGATAACACTGATAAACAAATAATTGTAAAATAGTAATTTAATCGATGAAGCGCACATAAATGAGATGGATTAGATCTTTCGAAATCTAACAAAAACAGTCTGCAATTGCAATACACAGAATCAAATACGATCATAAATCAACAATACGACCTACTAAGGAGGGAAAAATCAGTAATTCTGCAAAGAAATGCAACAATCTTCTTTACAGTGTTATGAGATTTTGCACAAGCGCCATTTGCTGCTACATCAATTCAGCAGATAATGAGCTCCTAAAAATATAAACCATACATATATAGGTTTAATAAAATTTTCTTCATTTAAATATTCTCATATGAATACTAAGGAAAAATAAGACCCATAGCAAACAGCGATGTAAAACAAAAAAGGCAGATGCATCAATGGGCACTATAATTCATCTCTAACTTTCATTTTTAACGTAGTATATACTACACGATTATTTACTAGACCCTTTTTTTCCTTTCATAAAAGTATATCGTTATTTTTTCACAGAAAAACTGCCGAGAAATTAAAATCGCTTCACGTCAAAAATACAAGATTAATTCCTTAAATAAAACAAGAACACTTTTGGGAAATGAACAAAAATTATCAACTAACTTTCTTCTCAGCATTTCATTATGACTACCGCTTAGATTGTTATCTGTAGGAAGGATCTGATGATCTTAAAGACGAAATCGGTAACCATAAAAAATATTGCTGATTACATATCCATCTTCGTACACACATTCCTTCACAACGAATGTCCCTATCTCAGCCGTCTCCAATGAAACATTTTCTGTGTGTGTCGCCATTAAGGCAAAACAACCCCGCGGTCAGTTTACCAACATGTAAGACACAGTTAAAGCACAAAATCATCATTTCTTCAAACTGTTACGATCACATTACTCGTGGATTCCTTCCAGGTTACCATGCCAGAGGTGTACATATTTCTCTAATCGTCTTCCTTCAGGTCCGCCAACTATAACAACCAGACTGGGGACTGCGTGCTCTTCGAAATGGACCGAACCACACTGGGCTCTGGCATCCGCACTTCCTTCAGGCGATCCAAAGAGCCTGGGGCGGAGTACTTGGAGAGTGCGTGCGTGGACGAGCCATCACGCCTCTGCCAGTTCCGATCTCTACCGGGAGTGCTTCTCAAGACCGCGGACTCCGTGCTAAGGTAAGACGAGCTATGGACTACACCGCTGCTCACAATAGGATGCCTTGGTTTTGGTGATCATCTCTAAATGAGGCAGAAATGAGAATAGCCAAAATTGTTGGAAAACGGGAATTAACGCCAAAATGGAAGGATAGATTAGAGGGATACCACAACATTTATATTGCTTTCACAGTGAGTGATGCAACAGTGAAAAATATCAAGCTCGAAAGAATCTTCAAAATGTCGGCAGGTGAAGTACAGCTAATTAGCTGATTTCTATGTAAGCAAACGGATGAACAAATGAGCTGAGAATGGCTTATTTATTTGTCCGTACATATGAATAAGAGAAGTAATACAGGGTTGAGTTCCGCAGAAGAAATATACTGAAAGGTACAACTGATATACTCTCAATAATTAACTATCGAATAAAAACTATAATATCAACCAACTTCTTTCATATTAAACAATTGTCTCATTTCGAGGTTTCAAAGCCATCAAATCCTTGGAGAAAAGGCTCTAAAGGCATAATATTTTCTGAAGATAAAACGATTCTCCAAATCTTGCTGCGTTATTCTGCACGTACATTAACCTTACGCACAACACCAAATACCATGATGTAAGTGAGCACAAAGTCTCATGAATTAATTTAGGCACTTAAAGAGTTAGCATGACATCATAAGACCACTGCCACTCGCCAATGCTACGCACGATTAATGACTAAAAAACAGCATGAACTTATCTTCTTAGATAGATTAGATGCAAAATGACTAAAATACCACCTACATCCATATTTAGGCGATACTGCATTTTGATTATGATTAATCGTAAATTAAAAGAACAATCGAAATGAAAATAACGGTTAGGAGTGATGTATAATAATATGTTTCGCGAGTTGGAAGGATTCGTCTGAGAGATCCATTGAATTTCCCTTTAAACGATTTTTGTCGGTATAAAACAGTTACAAAGACCAATACGTATCTAAATTAATTTCAATGCCACTGTTGAAAAATAACGACCTCTTTAGAATGAGGAGTAGTCTTAGAGAGCCATAAGACCGACGTCTGCCTAATAAGCTCCTTTTTAAAGAACAGTAGTGCTTTGGCAACTTGTTATCCGGAGAAACCTTAAAAAGAAAAAGGATTAAACACGATTTTTCCATCCATGAAATAGTCCTCGCCTGGTAAAAGTCGTGTGGCTAGAGAGGATTTTTATAGCAGGTCCTGTTTACGATTTGCTAAGTCAATTCGCAAGCTGTTCTCCAGCGATTCGCGACCCAACCGCATGACTCACCGGGCTTATGCACGATAAAAATGAGCCTACCAGAAAATGAGCAGGTAAACGAAGAAGCTGAAATATGTAAGATATCTTCTCATCCAAAGAACCTATTAGCGTCTACGGTCTAAACGACATTATACTCCGACACAATATATAATTGCTTTCTGAATGCCAACGGCAAATACAAATGTTAGCTGAAGCTGTAAAATAGCAGTTCAGAGGAGATAAGCCACGTAAAAATTAGTGAATAAAATAATGGAATGGAGACATTCGTCAGAAAGCCTGGTGTTGCTGATCCTTTGTAGAATGCTGCCTACAATCGACCCAATTAAATATTCATTTATTTATTAGTATATAGGTAGCAATTTGGCCTCATTGCCAGATGGCAACGCTTACGAAATATATATTACGGGTTGTTAATAATAAGGAATGATTAAGAAGGAATTATTGTTTTTACATATCATACATAATACATGGAAGATAAGTATTAAAACGAAACCTATAATAACGCAATATTATTAGAAAAGTAGCAAAATACAGCCATTTCAAAAGATTACGTTTTTATGCGAGATACTACAAAAATATGCATAATCTCGAACCAATAAATTTAGACTACGCGTGCAATGTCATTTGTAGCAACAAAAAGTGTATGTCAAAAAAATTATATGTGCGTGGAAAGAAGCGGGTTTTCAGATCTGATACTAACTACGATTCTCATATTTAATGGATATAAGATGATGAACCAATGACAGTTTTTATGGCGCATCACTATTAACTGACAATTTTAATTGGAGGCAGGTTTGCAGACTTTTGATGGCAATAACCCTCATTCACATTCATATCAAAAGGTATAATTCAATTCAGTGACGCAAACGACTTGGAGCAAGTAATTTGAAATGCAAATTTGAAAGAATGTTTTGATGAAAACAGAGCCAAGTTTTATGACTCTCCCTAACTTAAAGATGTTAGGAGATGAATATTACGAAAGACTTATATGACTTTCAAAAAAATTTATGAAAAATATAACAACCTTTTTTTGATAAGAGTTATTACTGAGTTATTTTAGGCTTTGAAGATTTGTTTTTGCTTCACGCAGCAAAGATAACTCTGCTAAAATTAATAACTAAGAAGTTAATCCCTTCTGCCTCATCTTGTCAGACTTTATCCACGTCCGTTAATCCTTGGGAACTCTCCCGGCTTTTTGAGCCTCATCTCTGCCATGGCTGTTCAGATTTGTAAATGTTGACAACTTAGAGGATAATGCATTTAACACGATGGCTCTATGCAAATTAGATATCAAATAAATTAAATGTAATAAAACTGAAAACATTTTCATAATCATCGCGCACAAAAGATACATAAGAACTTTTAAGAAGGTTCTGGCGATTATTAGCGAGGGAATATTTATTTTTAAAGACCAGTAAGCAATCATCAGAGAGAGATATAATGATGTCTTGGTACATCGAAAGAAAAAACAAATGTTGATGCTTTTTCCTGCGAGAGGGAATTCATTCAAAGGATAATCAATGCAATGGTTTAATATCATCTTCAAGTGGTGAGAAAAAAATCAGTAGCTCTAAATGAAGATGACAACATGCTCATTCCACAAATACACGAGTCTGCGCTGCTATGACGGACATTTTTTTTCGGTTAAGCAACAGCCATAGTCTTAACGTGAAAAAGTAGTAAATTCAAAAGAAAGAGAAACGAAGACAAACAAAGAAATGTAAGGATCAGAGAGAAAAAGAAACTACTGTCCTGAATTCCAACTCCCATATAATTTTGGAATAAACAATGATTTAATTTGAAATAAAATTGGTTAAACTATCATCAAGATATATTTAATGAATAATTATTGAATTAATAACAAATAAATTCAAAACAAAATCAAATCAAATAAAAACTAATTAAAATTCTTCAACATAAGTTGATAATCTCTGAGAAAAATATTCCTTTTTGAGGGAAAATAAGTAAAACCTCATTTTCTTCACAAACCTTAAAAATAAAATTATTAGTCTTCAAAAATGTAGCGGCCCTGTTATACTTCCACGGATCAAATAAATCTCTTACGCGAATCACGATCCGAGACTTCAGGTATATAGTTCGATCCAAGGAAGAAGATAAAATCAACTCATCTCCGATTTCAAATCGGCTTAGCTCTTTTTAACGGTAAATATGACGTCCGGGCTGCATATGATTAAGGATAAGCACCCACTAAACAGAAAAAAGTCACAGATTGTGCACACTAACTGGACGATAGAGTAAAACAGAAAGAACATCATCATCTCTTTTATATCCAGTTGAAGCTCATTTGAATGGAAAACTGCAGAGCAGCGTACTTTCAGGCGATTAGATACTGGTGAGATAGGATCTTAAAGTCGATGAATCAAGGACTAGATGTGACGATAGTGCCCTTGAATTGACGATTTCTAAGATCCTTCCTGCTATCTGAGTTATTAGATAATAGCCAAACGCCAAATAAAAGGAAGAAAAACGGACTCTCGATACAAATAACGACATGAAGACATAACTCAATACATTCTAGATTTCTATCTTCATCACTTGGTAAAGAATGCAAACTTAAGATGCTGAATTCCAAGCAACCTTTTATACATAAAAAATTCATGCCTATGGCATATTCCACTATCTCTTTTTCGATAATCTCATAGCCGGACTTCTCCTACGAAAGATTTCTAATAAGAATCGCAACGGTCACGGTAGCCGTTCTCCGAGTTTTTCCGGAATAATTTAATATAAAAAAGACTTGACGTTATTGTATCAGTAACTTAATGTCTACGGAGAATTCATTTTATTCACGCCTACACAGTTACAATTTGACATCAGCAAATACAGTGGCCGTTACATTATAGCTTTGACGTTTTATAAATCATCATTTTTTCATAGGAATCCACCATTTGACTCGGATGCATTTCTCCCCATAAAGATATGTTTCATTGTTTCTGTGAACTTTCACGTCTTACAACCTAAAATATTATAATCCCGTCATAAACGCTCATTTTAAACAATATTACATCAATTTATCGAAAGTCTTGAAAATAAAAGTAAGATTCATAAACGTGTAAATATACGAGGAAAAAGGAGCGCTTTAGCATCCTGTTCGACCTGTACTATCGAAAATAAAATCGAGGGTCACCCAAAAATGCGAATGAGACAAAAAAAACGTCAATTACATTTAACTTTTAACTTTTAAACATTTAAACGTCAATTACATTTGCTTTTTAATGAGAGATGGGTCTTTACTTCAGTCATAAATTTTCCAGTAGTCTACTAATTACTGAAAATACGGAAAAGTTCCAAGAAGCATCAATGCTGTCAAATTAAACATTAAAGAATCAAAACAACTACGAAATCGAGATTGCACCACTAATTAAAATTAACTTATTTCCTTCAGGGATGTTGGCAGCGCCGACGAGTGCCGCGAGCTCTGCTTGTCTTCAATTTCTTCCGGAGCCTCCCCACCATTCCGCTGCCGCTCTTACGACTGGGGCTCTGCAGGAGAGCGCGTGTGCCGGCTGTCGCATTTGAGCGCGGCTACGGCCACCCACGTGCCATCCGCATACATCCCCGTCCCCGAGGTGAGCACGTGGGAGCTGTCCGCCTGCTACAACGTGAGCGTCGAGTGCGGAGCGAGAGGAATGGTGGCAAGAGTGGCGGCCGACAGACTCTTCGGAGGCAAGATTTACTCCCGCGGAAACCCCAAATCTTGCGCTAAAGACGTCACGGCGGTGATGCGCTTCTCGCTAGAGCTTCTCTACGACGACGTGGAATGCGGGGTGCGGAGGGGAGAAGCCCAACTTGGAGAATCGCTGTCAACTGCCAGGAGCGGAAGGAAATTCGGGAAGGACACCCACTCTAGGAAGGCAAGGTCTGCAGGTCTCGGATTAGGAATGGTCGGAAGGTACACGACCGACATTGTCATACAGCACCACGACTTCATCGTCACCTCCGCCGACTTGGGATTGGCTGTCACGTGTCAGTATGACCTCACCAACAAGACGGTGTCCAACGAGGTGGATCTAAGGGTTAGAGGAGGTGCGCCGGATGACTTTGAGCCGCCCTATGCTCCCGTGATCACCGAGGAGGTGGTGGTGAACTCTCCGGAGGTGGCGATGATGATCGTGAAGAGGGGAGAAGAGGACTGGGGCAAGATCGAGGGAAGCGCGGCGAGCGCGAAGGTTGGAGACCCATTGTCCCTCCGATTCGAGATTCCCGGAGATTCGCCGTTCGAAATTTTTGTCCGGCACCTCGTGGCGATGGACGGAGGAGACGGCGGACAGATTGTGCTGGTGGACGAAGAGGGATGTCCTACCGATCAATTCATCATGGGACCACTACGAAAATCAGCGAACTCTCCCAAGGTAAGCAGCAACGGTAGGAGTTTAACACTATCTCCTTAAGAATCGCTTTTACTGTAAAATGTACCGAAAACATAATTTAATAAGGTACTTGGTACATCTCCGATACTATAATTACTTCATATATAGCGAGTAGGTAATGAGGGCTAAACTTTCTTCCGTTTCCTCCTTTTCCAAATAATTCCCAGCTACTATTAAGGTAAATTGAATCCCCCTCCTATCTTAAAAATAAATTTTAAAAGAAAGCTAGAAATTAAAACAACCGGAAAGGATTAACAAGTTAGTTGTACAAAAACAACGATTAAATCGCATCACACAATAGTTGGTAATAACCAAAAATATTTCAAATGGGTTCAACTTGAAGATTAGGTAAGCCTTTAGGTGAATATCCCCTTAGTAACTTTCCTGTTCTTTAAAACCTCTGAATCTCTGAAATTGAGAATACTATACTAGAAGAGAATACTAACTTCTCATCCTTCTTTATGTCTCCTAGCAAGGTAATAGATACAATATCTTAATCTACAAAAGGAAATTATCTTTCGCTCAACTCTTCTATCGTCCTATATTCTAAAAACTTACGATCAAGTTTGAGTTTTTTTCTGATCAAACAAGATTTACAACTTCCAATAGAAGCTAGATAATCTAGTTTGAAATTCAGCAACGCCCACGTTAATTTACGGTCAGTTATTATAAACCTTGAAGCAAGTCCGCCCGCTTTACACACCGGCTTCATTTGCCAACGCCTGGATGCCGCCGTAAGTTCTAGCATTTTATACATCGAAATGCGTTGCATTATTCATGCGAGGCCGGACCANCATCACCATCATCAGATATTGAAAGACCTGATGATAGAGGTCTTTCGTTTGTTACATTCATTGGATATAATTCAAAAGAGTTCAAATTAAATAGCTAGCTAAAATTAACCTACAAGGTAATTAAAATGGAAAAATTTTAAAACATGCTGTGAGTAAAAGAGTAGCTCAAAATGCCATGAGGGGACATTTGTGAAGATAAGGTAATCACTTAAGTGCCATAACAGCTATAAGCTTGTCCTATTCTCCATTAATAAAGTTCTGATGTGGAATAATGGTTAAAATGCATTAAAAATGTAATCTCAAATTATTTTATTTGAAAACTACAATAAATTTCTCAAATACATCGAGTAATTATTCATTTAACAAACTACAATCAGAATAATGATGATACTAATTAGCATTATTATACAAAACTATGACCTGAATATTTCTATAACTGCTGTTCTTATGAATTCTCCAATAAATAATTACATTCCATTTCAAATTATTCAGCTCTGATTTAGGGTGCTATGGATGGATTCTTTTAAACAGAAAATTATTTACTTTCATCAGCCAATTCTAAAATTTCTTTAATTAAATTACATGAAAGTAGGAAATTATCCTGGAATTGGGATATAAATCATTAAAACTGAACAAACAAAAAAGTAAAATCACAATAAATGATAACACAAACATAACAGCCATTCATAAATCAGAAAAATGAATAACAGAGTATGCAAGAGAACTAATCTCATTCATAAACACAACTCTGCTTGTATAAGTAAAACAACATCCAGAAGTAATGAAAAAAATACTAGAACTTATGATCTCACTGACCCCGATTGTACTTCATCATCTAAAAACAGCATAATTAATTAACAGTCAGTTATCTAGTAATTAGATGCAAGCCAATCAACCAAATAACATATAAGGTATTTAATCATGGGTATTTTTACTTGTTATAGATAGCTATCTTAAAAAAAACAAACTTCATGCAAACACAAAACAATATAATCATATGCCTACCCCAATTTACTGTTATCACCACCATTTTCTATTGAAACATACGCATGCACTACTAGAAAAGAAAACATTAACAAGTGAATCAATCTGTGAATTCTCCCAGGTTAAAGGTTTATGCTAAAAGAAAGACAATTTGACAGCATATGGAATGCAGAAACACTGTTACAAAATTTTTCTTCACATACTGAGACAAGACAACCAATTAGTGCTGAGTTACTAACCATAAAATATCACCTCAAAGTTTGAATATGTTTGGCTTTCTGGAAAACTAGTTGGTAGCAGTTAAAATTCATTGGAACCGAAGAAAAAGAGAAAACTTTGTACTCTGCAGAGACATGCAGCTGGGACTTATCATAATTAAATCAATTCATACATTGCCTCATTGGCAAAGCGTTATTACAATGAGTCCACTTCTGATTGATTCAGATAGTTCCCCAATTTTTTCTCACTCTAGCACAACATCTTGGCCTCCATCAGGAATTAAAAAATGGATCACTTTCACCAAAGAAAAACACATTATGCTTCCAACTGTGAGTCATTGATTGTTATGCAAGACTAAAACAAAACATTCACATATTTTCTAATAATGCTGCAGTTTCCAGCACAGGTTGAAAAGAATGTCTCATTCAGCATAAATAGGACAGTATCCCACATAAAATTCTAGCATGCATGCAAGAAAATGAACAAGGAGATAAATTCATATTAACTGAATTTTCAACTTAATGTGCTAGTTACTATAGCAGGACAAATAACAAGGAAAGAAATTATACCTTTGTTCCCCATTACCAAATATCAAATAGCTACCACTAAAAATGTAAACCCCAGTTTTAGTAAGTTCTTTAGTTTGCCAAAACAATGAACATTCAAAAATCTAACTCTAGATGCAACAAATTAATACATAGGTAACAATTTAATTATTTTATATGATAAAACCAACAACACAAAAAAATTTCCTTCAGTAAAATAGGATGTTACACTGGGCCTCACTTTCCATGCAGACCTGACTTTTTTCCAGAACATTCAGTACAGGTACTTGTCTACCTATTTGTTGCTTACACTAAGTTACAGCTACAGCTACTCTATCCCTATTCAATATCTGGGGTGTTTGTAGCAAAGAAATGTCACATCAAAGACATATTTATGCTGTTGCCATCCTTCTAGATTAATGGTTTTAGCACACTACTGACAATGGGTACTTCATCACCAGTTCCTCAAACTTCCAGGAATAAGTGAACTTTGCAAATATAGATGAGTTACAAGAAAACCAACCCAAGGATGTGACCTAGTTATCAACTTTCCTCACATTTATCCATAAACATATATTACATATATATGTTACATTATATAACATATTTATATTCTGTTGTTATTTCACTGCAGTTTAAAGATTGGTACGTTTCACTTTCAGTTGAAATGATAGAAAGTTCCTTGATTGAATCATGGTGGAACAGATTTTATTAACTTTAAATTAAAATAAAAAATTACGCTCAATATAAGCCACTGTCATAAGAACAGTCATCAGAATTTAATGAGCTGCAGAGGTATTTGACAGTATCTTATTTGCTCTATCATTTTATGCACATTTCAAAACTTCAAAAGATGATAAATGTGAGAGTAGAACATTTGAAAAACATTAGGGTTTATTAAAGCAATCAAATTAAAGGAATATTTCACAGAAAACACGTTTATTCCATTGAAATTCCAGGAACCCTCAAGAAAGGAGAATTAATTTTAAACTCAAAGTTAATTTGAAAGGGCAACAGCTCTTACCTGTCCTTCTAATGTATTTAAACAAATTGAAAAATTTTACTATCATCACCATCATCAGATATTGAAAGACCTGATGATAGAGGTCTTTTGTTTGTTACATTCATTGGATATAATTCAAAAGAGTTAAAATTAAATAGCTAGCTAAAATTAACTTACAAGGTAATTAAAATGGAAAAATTTAAAAACATGCTGTGAGTAAAAGAGTAGCTCAAAATGCCATGAGGGGACATTTGTGAAGATAAGGTAATCACTTAAGTGCCATAACAGCTATAAGCTTGTCCTATTCTCCATTAATAAAGTTCTGATGTGGAATAATGGTTAAAATGCATTAAAAATGTAATCTCAAATTATTTTATTTGAAAACTACAATAAATTTCTCAAATACATCGAGTAATTATTCATTTAACAAACTACAATCAGAATAATGATGATACTAATTAGCATTATTATACAAAACTATGACCTGAATATTTCTATAACTGCTGTTCTTATGAATTCTCCAATAAATAATTACATTCCATTTCAAATTATTCAGCTCTGATTTAGGGTGCTATGGATGGATTCTTTTAAACAGAAAATTATTTACTTTCATCAGCCAATTCTAAAATTTCTTTAATTAAATTACATGAAAGTAGGAAATTATCCTGGAATTGGGATATAAATCATTAAAACTGAACAAACAAAAAAGTAAAATCACAATAAATGATAACACAAACATAACAGCCATTCATAAATCAGAAAAATGAATAACAGAGTATGCAAGAGAACTAATCTCATTCATAAACACAACTCTGCTTGTATAAGTAAAACAACATCCAGAAGTAATGAAAAAAATACTAGAACTTATGATCTCACTGACCCCGATTGTACTTCATCATCTAAAAACAGCATAATTAATTAACAGTCAGTTATCTAGTAATTAGATGCAAGCCAATCAACCAAATAACATATAAGGTATTTAATCATGGGTATTTTTACTTGTTATAGATAGCTATCTTAAAAAAAACAAACTTCATGCAAACACAAAACAATATAATCATATGCCTACCCCAATTTACTGTTATCACCACCATTTTCTATTGAAACATACGCATGCACTACTAGAAAAGAAAACATTAACAAGTGAATCAATCTGTGAATTCTCCCAGGTTAAAGGTTTATGCTAAAAGAAAGACAATTTGACAGCATATGGAATGCAGAAACACTGTTACAAAATTTTTCTTCACATACTGAGACAAGACAACCAATTAGTGCTGAGTTACTAACCATAAAATATCACCTCAAAGTTTGAATATGTTTGGCTTTCTGGAAAACTAGTTGGTAGCAGTTAAAATTCATTGGAACCGAAGAAAAAGAGAAAACTTTGTACTCTGCAGAGACATGCAGCTGGGACTTATCATAATTAAATCAATTCATACATTGCCTCATTGGCAAAGCGTTATTACAATGAGTCCACTTCTGATTGATTCAGATAGTTCCCCAATTTTTTCTCACTCTAACATAACATCTTGGCCTCCATCAGGAATTAAAAAATGGATCACTTTCACCAAAGAAAAACACATTATGCTTCCAACTGTGAGTCACTGATTGTTATGCAAGACTAAAACAAAACATTCACATATTTTCTAATAATGCTGCAGTTTCCAGCACAGGTTGAAAAGAATGTCTCATTCAGCATAAATAGGACAGTATCCCACATAAAATTCTAGCATGCATGCAAGAAAATGAACAAGGAGATAAATTCATATTAACTGAATTTTCAACTTAATGTGCTAGTTACTATAGCAGGACAAATAACAAGGAAAGAAATTATACCTTTGTTCCCCATTACCAAATATCAAATAGCTACCACTAAAAATGTAAACCCCAGTTTTAGTAAGTTCTTTAGTTTGCCAAAACAATGAACATTCAAAAATCTAACTCTAGATGCAACAAATTAATACATAGGTAACAATTTAATTATTTTATATGATAAAACCAACAACACAAAAAAATTTCCTTCAGTAAAATAGGATGTTACACTGGGCCTCACTTTCCATGCAGACCTGACTTTTTTCCAGAACATTCAGTACAGGTACTTGTCTACCTATTTGTTGCTTACACTAAGTTACAGCTACAGCTACTCTATCCCTATTCAATATCTGGGGTGTTTGTAGCAAAGAAATGTCACATCAAAGACATATTTATGCTGTTGCCATCCTTCTAGATTAATGGTTTTAGCACACTACTGACAATGGGTACTTCATCACCAGTTCCTCAAACTTCCAGGAATAAGTGAACTTTGCAAATATAGATGAGTTACAAGAAAACCAACCCAAGGATGTGACCTAGTTATCAACTTTCCTCACATTTATCCATAAACATATATTACATATATATGTTACATTATATAACATATTTATATTCTGTTGTTATTTCACTGCAGTTTAAAGATTGGTACGTTTCACTTTCAGTTGAAATGATAGAAAGTTCCTTGATTGAATCATGGTGGAACAGATTTTATTAACTTTAAATTAAAATAAAAAATTACGCTCAATATAAGCCACTGTCATAAGAACAGTCATCAGAATTTAATGAGCTGCAGAGGTATTTGACAGTATCTTATTTGCTCTATCATTTTATGCACATTTCAAAACTTCAAAAGATGATAAATGTGAGAGTAGAACATTTGAAAAACATTAGGGTTTATTAAAGCAATCAAATTAAAGGAATATTTCACAGAAAACACGTTTATTCCATTGAAATTCCAGGAACCCTCAAGAAAGGAGAATTAATTTTAAACTCAAAGTTAATTTGAAAGGGCAACAGCTCTTACCTGTCCTTCTAATGTATTTAAACAAATTGAACCAACAAGGAACACACCAGATTTGTTCCGCACAGATTTACACGAAACTTTCAGGACACATTCCTTGCACAAAAATAACAGACACGTGTCCAGCCGTTCAACTCAATGCACCTTTGTTTATACAAAATTTTCAACTTAACACTGAAGTTAGGCAACCACACAACACATGTGAACATATAGTGAAATATTCTATCTAGAAAAATATTTATCCTGTTTTTTTTTCAGACTACTTATTTTTCCGCTATTAAATTCCATCCTCTTTCCATCCACATTCTTTACCTTTCTCCTCAACATTTATTCAAATATATATGAGGTAGGTAATCCAGTATCTATTGTATTGCTACAGGTAGGTACATAAGATAGGTTATGGAGTCTCAGCCTTAACTACAAGTATGTTTGTCTTGGCCATTTTATTCTTATCAAAAGAATTTTAATGCAGCGCTTCGCAATCTTGTGCCCATAGATTTGAAAGAACACATAGTATAAAGTAACATAAGATTACAAATTATGAGGCCAGTGGTGATATTTCCACAATGGATGACATCCTCTCCGCAGTAGAAATGTTTCAATGAAAAACCATTGCTATAATTCCGGAATTTCACCTGGATTACATGATTAATGCTGACCAGACTGGTTGAGAATACCAGGCGAAAGTATGTCAAAGATTATGTATATGGGGAGAAAAAAGAATGGAAGTGTTTTTAGGCAGCTTAAGTAGAATTACCCATGCATATACAGTGCAGTATTCGTTACATTTGTTCGGAAAACTACTTCTGAAAGTTTTCCTTTGTTTACAAGAGCCTAGTGGTACTTATGGTACTTGAGTTCAAAAGGGCAAAAGGAAGTAAAAGAACTCACAGGAGAATTTAAAAATGTATTTATTATATTCCCTATGTCAGGAAAATTTACCACAGAAATTTACAAAGGTTGCTTGCATAACGTAATGGGAGAGTACGTTAAGGGAAATAAGTTTCAATTGATTGTCTATTCCTGGAAGGGCCAAACAAACATGGAGATTTATGATGACATTTTTGTATACGATTCAGGTTTACTGAATTGTTCATTAAAAGTTATTCTCCCAAAATGCACACCATTGTGCCAACCATGTGATGTGTACTTCTTCCATCAAATGAAGAATGTTACAAAAAGGATTCAGAATGCCCTTGTGTTGATGATATCAAATAGAGAACTCAATAAACGTGAAGATGCTATTCACATTCATGCATTGATTCATCATCAACTGTCAGCTCCAATATTCGAGTAATATTATGTTATGAGTGGTATTCATGCAAGTTGCTGATTGATAAACCAGCATTTCTGATGTCAATCAACTTTGTTGTTCAAAAGACATTCTGAAAAACAAATGTCCCTATAAATCTGAGTGTTTTTGTGCTGTGCATTGTGTCATAAATATTTGTGTTTTAATTGTATTTATTTTACGTATCACCCAAATAGTTACAGAAAATATATACTTTATACATAGCTTTTTAAATTCTAACAAATCTGAGGACTGTAGAGGATCTTATATGAATATTTTACTATGAATAATTAATTATTGTTTACAACCTAGTTCCTAGTTATGAACTGTTTCTGAATTCTTGAGTCAAAATTTGAGAAAATGTTTCAGATAGCTAATAAGAGGTACATTTATTTCAAATTACAAAGCCAGGGATTCTAGAATGACTGTGGTTTACAGTTATTAGAGCAGATGTGAAGAGGATTAGAGCAATAAAATTTTCCTCAGTTAAGGCAGTATTTGGCGTTTCCTTCTCACCCGCTGACGGGAAAAACCACGTACGCTCCATAAGTATATGGGAAGAATATTTTCTACAATTTAAAAAAAACTGTACTTAAAAATTATTTTTATGAATAGAAATCCGTCATCAAGCTGCTTTATATCTCAGGAAATACAACAAGGATCAGTTTTGGGTCACCTGTTAATCCTGATAATCATGAATGACAACGTTAATGCCATAATGGGGATACTTTAATAAAAGTAACGACATATTTTAATAGTCAACTAGGATCCCTTGCTAATCCTATTATATCACATGACTATGTTATTGGGAAATACAGTAGTTTTTTGATTAGTTCTACAAATTTCTTATGGGAATAACAGGTATCAGTTAAATAAATATATACATAATGGTGATTAATAAAAAGTATTAAGATGATGCTTGAAAGTTTTACGTATTTTACATGTGCATAATGAAATAGATAAAAGAATGTCAACTTACCCTAAGCCGTTGGTCTGCAACTGTCCAAACACGACTAGCAAAATCATTAGACGATGCAAGAATAAGAGTGCCTGTTGAATCAAAATCTACTGACATCACAGCCGCATTGCTCCCAACAAGTATTCCTCTGTTTTCACTGACACCTTTACAAAGAGTGCATGACAAAACAAAAGATTAGCAAAATCGAAAAAGAATGTCATCATTTTTATTCTAATGGACAAATCCCAGATTTATGTACAGCTATTAGGAGCAATGTACAGCAATAACATCTGTAATTCCTTAAGTAACATAGTTATTTACGAAAACTTTCTGATGTGTTTTGGTGGTGTTGGTTTTCTGGTTGTTTCTGGTGGTGAAACAAAAAGTTAAAAAGCAATAAAAGAACAAAATCTAAACATACATTAAAACCAAAAATTTAATAAATTGACAAATTAATGAAAAATGACAAATAAGAGGCTCTTGGATAGCCATGTGGGCAAGTTTTAAAGAAAGCGGCCCCAGGTTCAAAAAATGAAGGAGGGATTAGCCGGAGAACGTTTCACAAGTGACAAGGAAGTGAAAGAAGCAGTCACCAACTGGACCAAGGAGGTGGAGGGAAGCTTCTACAAGGAGGGGATTTCAAAGCTTATTTCTCTGTATATGAAGTGCATTGAGGTTGCCGGAGATTATGTGGAAAAATAATACATATTGTCAAGAACATTTTCTGTAAGTTCCAATTTTTTTCAAACTCATAACTCGATTTAAAAAAGAAAAACGGAACTTATTTTCTGGATGACCCTCATATTTGGGTGTTTCACAATTACATAAGACAAACTTAATTATAGAAAATTATAAAAAGTATACATATCAATGAAAATAAATCCAAAAAACAAAAATTGTTGACTGAAAAGTGAAAACTGCTAAATAAATTTGTTGCATTCTTGATTTTAAAATAAAAAAGTTCCATTTTATAGACTAAAAAAATACAGTAATTTGAAATATTGGATAAGACCTTCATTTCAAATAAACCACATTCTGCCAAGAAAATGCTCAGATTGCTTTTCCAAGCAAGGTTTTGATTGAAACTTGATAAGCACAATACTAGTATTAAAGCACACTGTACTTTTAATAAATTCCATCCTCTAAATGAATATAATGATAATTAGTATGAAATTGCTAAATAAATACAAAGAGGAAAGAAGCATCTTTGCACCTATTATCGACAGAGTACCTGACATTATAAACCAGTTACAGTTAA
>KZ308542.1:91443-105213 GCA_000376725.2 Ladona fulva
GAAACTTTATTTAAATTTATTTAAAGATAAACACCTAACATAAATCTAGCCTTCTGTAAAGTACGGTACCAAATCCACCATCTATACACCTTCCTCACATGCATCCTTCAGCAGTTCTCCCATTTCAGGATTTCTCCAAACTTTCTTAAGTTCTCTTCTCTTTCCTTACTTAACAACCCCACCCTTATCCTGTTCTATCATCATCAATACAAATTTAATTATTGTTTTTTCCTCCAGACAAGGTCCAAACTTGCCAAAACAGTCATGTTTGATTCACTGTAATTGATAGGGTGCAACATCATTCATGAATGGATAGATCTCTATTATAGATAAACATAAGGTAAAATAAGTAGTAGTACATAAAAATGTCCAACACTTTTATAAGTAATGATTCAAAACAACCAAAACAGAAATATTTCATGATAATAATAGTATTTAACTTATCAGAATTTGCCATAATGTTTTTACTAGAATAATAAGCCAACAAATCACTGGTTTATCAATAAAGATACTTATTGATATGTTGGTAAAGAATGGAATGATCTTAAGCTATTTTTTTTCTTCTCAGAGTTACCCATCACAACATTTTTTTATCCATTGACAATGTTTAAGCGATATTTATGATAAAATTCTTTTTAAACTTCGGTGAAACTTGCTTACTTTTGAATAATTCACGTTTTTTAAAGTTCATGCATTAAGAAATCTTAGCTGGCTGCAGTTTGTCCTCAAGAAAGGTTTTGTATTTTTTAAGTTTGACACCATTATTCCATTTCAAAATTATCCACTTTTCTAAGTAACCAATCTTATTTTATGGTTGAGCAACATTTTAAACAGTTTATTTAACCACTGAAATCAAGTGCATAAAATCAACTGTTCTGAGAAAATTGGATGGGCAAAAATTACATTACTTATGTTACAATATTTAACAGGTATATTACTAAAAATTAGTAAGCTAAAAACAATATGCAGATTACTATTTTAGATCTACTTCAACTCGTTCAAGTGCTTTGACTAAATAATGGAAACACTAAGATGAAATACAATCACTTTTATGTAACCTAAGAGATTATTAACAGTGTCAATGAAAGAATTACATAAATCCAAGCTCCAAATAATGATGAAAAATTTTTTTATCTAATAGAGGTGATACAGAGAGTTTCTACTTCTCTGAAATGTTTGCATTTAGTAGATAAAATATTAATAAATACAACAAAATTCAAAAACTTAATCCTTAGGTTATGAAAACCAAAACCTGCTAGCAATAAATGGTCCGAAATAAGATGTTGTATTTGATGAAAATTTGATACAATTTTGCAGAATGATATGACCACCAAATAACTATACAATTCTGGTTAGTGTGCACTGCCTAGGGGTGAATTTCACAAAATTTTTACAAAACATTTACATAACATTTTTATTAATTTTTAATGCAACTCTTCATCTATATTAGAGGGAAGCATACAGCAGTTATAGGTACAGAAGTTCGTAAAGTATAGTATAAGTATAGTATAAGCTAATTAAGTCCTAAGACCAACTAATTTTCCTGTAAGAATAGAAAATAATAAATGCTGCTGGAATAGTTCACGTACACTGGAAAAATATCCCTAAAGAGTTCAAACTATGAATTAGAAGAAAAGGGGCATTCAAGCAATTTACAATAGAGAACTACAGCTTATGCATTGAGGGGGAAAAAAGGTTTAATATTTTTCCAAATTCTATTAACACCTAAAAATGGCTTTTCTTTTAGCTAACACATTTACACACTCACATGTGAGAAATGAACAAGCATAAGTCAAGTCCATTTACACATACGAATAAGATAGAAATATTTACATCAAGAGTGATGATATTTCACTCTGGTACCTAAGAGAAAACGTTACATATTGCCTTTTATAGAACTTCAAAGTCATTTTCATTGAATTTATTCCAAATTACTCAAAAAATTCAGGAAGCAATTGGTGTGCAATCATATAATTTCTCTAAGAGAAAAATCTAAAAGCTTAAAAGTGAATTCCCGTACATGCATTTTGGTTCCTTCCTTGAGAAGCATAAAACATGGCATTGCCCATTCCTTGCAGAGCCCTGTACTGAGTGTTACAAGTGATTTTATAAATGCATTCATAAGTAATTTCATTTCAGAGATCAAAGATAGGCTTACAGCATGAACTGAATTTTCATTCCTTAAATATTCATAAGTTAGTGTTGATTCAACCCTTTGTCGTTTTTAGTCAACTTTTGCTATGTAACAACGCAAATTTCTTATAGTTCATATTTCATTTTGTGGCTGTTTTACCCCCTCCCCTTTTGATGAGCAAGTTTCTGCAGCATAACGTCACCCATTTTCAAAGTCGCTTGCAAATACCTTCTGCAAATCCCTGAAGCTGAATCCCCAGCTGATTCCCAGCAATGAAGGTGATTTTACTTATACATTCATGAGTGGAAGAATACCTATGTTTCACGAACTCATTGAGAGCAAAAGAGGACATTTCCTTCAGGAAACGCAATTGGCTGAAAAACCAGGTTAAAATCTCGGGCGCAAACCTCTCCTCCTTTGCGTCACATTATTGCATGTCAATCTTCAGGCAGTGAGTCAAGTTTGGACTTTGCTAGCTAGGAGGTGCATGAAGGGACGGTGAGCTGCTGGCTGAAGCATTAGAACTCTCTGTTTTACTCTGTAAATGCCGCTAACCAAGTGTATTATGTCTTGGGTGAAATTTAATTAATTGTTAGTAATTTGTTAAATAACCAAGAAGGTAATATTATTTATATTCATGTTTTGTTGAGTTCAAAACCTCGCCTTGAATTTCACATGGTTTTTAATATGTTTGTAATCTCCTTTGATCATGTGTATTTTCTTCTGTGGTGATTATGTATTTCTCTTGAGTTGATTACATGATTTACCAATCATTTTCTTGTCTTTTGTTGCCATTTAATTTTGGTTCGGACACTAACTTGTCTACAGAAAAATACGTAAATGCTGCATTCCTGTTAGCTGTCCCACTGAAGCTGACAATAACACTGCAATTTTGTGAATTAACAGGCAAAATCTGCCATGAAAAAACCTTGCATAAATATCAGTAGCTCAAAAAACATTATACACATATTATATCAAATTCACTTCATAATGAAAGATATCCTGGAAATGGAGAGAGTGTGTTCCAAGAGACAGATCAACTGGTTAGAGCACTATTCCAGTAAGTAGATGATCCAGGCTTGCATATCAGCCTTACTTTTCCCTTAAGTCTTTCTTTACTGATTCAATTTTCCAAAAATCTTACCTACCACAACACAGGGAACTTCAGCAATAAAAACTATGTCCATCCGAACACAAAGTTTCAATCTAAAATCAACATACACAGCAATGTCAGAGATGACAGGAAAGATAATGCTAACATCTCTACTACACAAGAAATATCCTCATGAAAATTCTAAAATTATCCATTTTTCAATCAATTCTATTGATTTTTGTAATAATAATAGCATTTGGATTATAAGTAAAAGCAAATTATAAATGTATTAATTGTTTCTAAAAATTATTAGAGAATATAATGTAAGTTATGAGGTACTAATTTTGTAATGCCATCCATCTTCTAGCGTAATAAAGTTAGAATCTCTGAAAGTGAAAATCAATAATTATTTGGAACAGTGAGCATTTCATAGTAAATTTTATGCTATCCAAAGGATTTATGCAATTAATTACATATGTATGCTTTAGATGTAGGGTCTTTGATGATATTCTATCTATACTGAGGATTTTGGTTCTTTCAAATAATGATACAAAGAACCTTATGAAAACAATGAAATTGTTTCTTTTACTTGTTCCCATTAAATAAACAGGATGTTTAATTCCATTTATTAGAGTGCATCAAGTATAAAAAGGAGGAAAATTCTCAATGAGAAACTTTATTTAAATTTATTTAAAGATAAACACCTAACATAAATCTAGCCTTCTGTAAAGTACGGTACCAAATCCACCATCTATACACCTTCCTCACATGCATCCTTCAGCAGTTCTCCCATTTCAGGATTTCTCCAAACTTTCTTAAGTTCTCTTCTCTTTCCTTACTTAACAACCCCACCCTTATCCTGTTCTATCATCATCAATACAAATTTAATTATTGTTTTTTCCTCCAGACAAGGTCCAAACTTGCCAAAACAGTCATGTTTGATTCACTGTAATTGATAGGGTGCAACATCATTCATGAATGGATAGATCTCTATGGACTTATCTTGTTTGATAAAAAAGTTATGAAAATAGTATACCTCAAATAGCTATGTGATCAAATCATTTAAGTTTATGTAGCAAAGAATCTTCTCTACAAACAAATTATAACACAGTTTTGGAACCCCAATGGTTCCAGGTCTCCACAACCTCTCTAATAGTACCATAGTGTTTTCTCTCAACAATTATACACTGATCACAACTATCCAGGAAGACCTTACCACCTTGGCTCCACCCTCTCCAAATTCCTAACAGCATTTACCACTTCCACTGCTAATTTACTGAGTTTAGCACACTAAAGTATCATTAGATCTGTTAGCTCCTTAGGTAGCCTCCATAAAACCAGGTTGTATGAATTTTGTCCAGGCCTGTACCTACTTAGTAATCAAGAATAGTAAAGCCTTTAAATTTATCCGATCTCTTACTGAATTCTAAATTATGAAAAATCTTAATTATATCCTGTTTATTTATGTAAATAATCCCATGTAAAATATAATTCTTGTATTATGTTATATATATTTGACAGTATGTAAAATATCTTTTATGAAAATAATAACAACTAATGAGGGTAATAGTTCATTTCTTAGGGAAGATCTCACCAAGATTAATAAATTATAAATAAAATAAACCATAAAAATAATTATTTCCCTACTATAAACTAGCTTAGATCTGTCAAAGCAAAACGTTCCCTTTTTGAAGTTTAAATTGCTTTCATCTTGATGGAATACAAGTAATGGAGTTTATAGGTTAAAGGTAAATAAGATCTATACAGCCTTACTCAGCAATTAGAAACTAGTACATTTTAGCATACAGCCTATATATTGGATAGAAATAAAGCAGAACTTGGGATTTAAGTGAATTAATTTCTTTTAAAACACTTGATAATTCAGGAATGAAATAAATATTTTCGGCCATCACCTGATGCATGTGGGAAGGATTTATTTTCACATCCTTTGGTAAGCCATCTCTTCTTCCAGCTTCACTTTCAACAGGAATGTGTGAAGAAAGATATGGTATTTTCTCTTCATTGTTTCCTCCTATCCACAGAGATGGTATGAAATGCTTTAGCATGCATCTCTTTAAACAGACATTAAAAGAGTTCCAAAATCTTTCTAGGAAACAAAAGGTTCAGTAATCTGTCAACAGTTACAGTAAGAAATTAAAATAGATAGTAAGGAAGTAGGAATAAAGCAGTAGAAGGAAGAAATGCTATCTCCAAATACCATGATATCTACATAGAATTTCCTATACTTTAATCTGTGTAGATATACAATCAACTCACCCTAAAAATAATTTGAGAGACCAACTTTTCATTAACAAAATCCAATACTCAAACATTCTAAAATTTAAGGAGTTAAGGAAAGGTAATTTCTTTGCACGATGAAATCACGCAACTAATCCGACAGGAATAATAAGTGTGAAAAATAGCGACATCACTGGGACTCGAACCCAGGTCTCCCACTTTCCGGAAGAAAAACAGCAATGGGCAAATAAAACTAAAATTTAACGAAAAGGTATCCTAGAATCCTATCTCTGAAAAGTTTTTCAAAAAATACAATCTATATCAATCAAAAAAGTTTAAATTCTTCATCTAATTATTTATAAAATTTACAAAAAAAAATATAAAAGAATGGATGAAAGATACCTGACTAACATAGTATGAAATAGCTAACAATAACAATAACAATACGGAAATAAACTACATAAAATATTCAAAAAAAACTTATGACATGGATTCATAAAAGACCATTATTTGAAGATAATAAAAGTAAGAAGTAATCAACAATGAGAAATAAAACATTTAACAACCAATTACTCCTAAATAATAAAACAAAAATAAACTAAATTCATAGAATACTCTTACACACCAGAAAATAAGGAAATACTATGAAATCTCAGTATAAAGAACACAAAATAATAATTCAACCATAGCAACATAAAATTGATCATCGACTACATTCTACAAATACTTAATATATTAATATTTAAGAGGAAACTTTCATAAGTAAATTTGTCATAGGGCTCTTGATGTCTACATCTGAGATTAAATGGCTGAGTGGGTGTACGATATGTAATTCAAAATTCATATCATGGGAAGAAAGCCAAAGAACTTAAACATACCTTTGGAAACATCCCATAGTTTAACTCTCCTGTCAGCTCCACCAGTGGCAAGTAATCGGTCAACAGGACTCCATTTCACAGCATTTACTTCACCATCGTGGGCATCCTAAAAACAGTCATAATGACCAAAAGGTTAAAGACAAGCATCTGTTTTCTTCAAATATCAGTATAAGTAGAACTATACTTAAAGCTATAATAATCAAATTGAATAATCTTGGAACTCTTTAACCTTTCAGCTACTCCATATGTCTATTTGTAATTAAAGCCTTTCTTCTTTACATAATTCCTAGAATACATTTTTCTAAGCATTGTAAAAGTGTAAATTCAGGTAATGAGATAAAAAAAATTTTCTAATCATCAGGAAAGATTGAAACTAAGATTTTAAAAAAATTTTAAATTTTTCAACATTATAGCACAGTTAAGGTTTGAGAATATAATAATTTAATGCAAGAGGTATGATTTAAGGCATGAATGATGTAAGGTTACAGATTAAAAGTGATAACATTGAGTGAGCATTCATATTTCAAATCATGATGATCTCCTTAAGGTATCTATTCTCACCTGCCCTTTAGGAAACAAATCAACTTAGGTGTTCTATCTTACCAAGGGCTCATGTGCCCTAAAATTTCCTAAATGCCCTTTATTAGTTGACAGCTTACCAAAACCTTCATATAATGTACTATCTTTTGCCTCAGCCTGCCTTGTCTTTTCCCTTGTATCTTAATGTTATTAATAATTCCTCTCCTCTCAAACCCACCCATTTCCTTTGTCATCACTTAACACTTTTAACACTGGTGAAACCAATGTGGTGTCATGAACTCACAGATTTTAAACTTAAGAGGACTTTGAAGTTTTAACTACTTCAATCAAAACCATCTCTTCACCCCCCATCTTCAGCACTTAAGTCTTTGTTTCTTTACAGACCTAACTTAATTTTTATATTTGCCAGTAACATCTCAAAGGCATTCATCTGAAACAAACTCTTTAAAATAGTATGTGAATGTTATAAAAATGGGGAGATACCTGAACACTTCAGAAAAAGCAAAATCGTTATGATACCAAAACTAGGTAAAACAATTGAATGCATGATTTACAGAGCAATTGCTATTCTGTCACATGATTCCAAGGCCGTTCTACATATAGTAGGGAGCAGAATCAAAAAAAAAGTTTAGGAAAAGGTTTCAGAAGATCAATTTGGTTTCTGGGAAGGTAAAGGAACATGAGAAGCTACCCTGGCACTATGCTTGTTTCTAGAGAGAAGGCTAGAATGAACAGGAAAATTTTCCTCATTTTCATCAACTTGGAAAAAGCCTTTGATATGATAGACTGAAAACTTATGTTTGAAATTATAAAGAGAGCGGGAATATTAGCAGGAGAGCAGATTACAATGACAGGAGGGTGATATTTAAGGTCTATCAGAAACAAAGCACCTTCATTGAAGTAAATGTTAATGAGAAAGAAGCAAAAATTGGAAAAGGAGGGAGACAAGGATGTCCACTTCATCTACATCTACATCAATACCCTACAAGTCGCCTTCTGGAGTCCTCCTCCTTCCACCACTAATTTTAATTTGTAAATTAATTTGTAGTAAGGAACTCTGTCAAAGGCCTTTTTGAAATCTAGGAAAATAGCATCCACCTGCTTTTTACTCTCAGCAGATATTAAAATTTCATGAATGAATAGCACGAGTTGAGTTTTGCATGATCAGGCCTTTCGAAAGCCATGATGGTTCTTATAGAGGAATTGATTACTATCTAGGAACTTCATGAGTGAGCTAACAACGATATGCTCCATTATTTTGCCAAACAAGGAAGTAAATGATAAAGGTCTATAATTTCCTGGATCCTCCTTTGGTCCGCTTTTATAAACAGGTGTAACATTCGCTAAACTTGACTTATAGAATATATTGACTTATAGAATATATTTGACTTATAGAACATAATTCAGAGGTATCCACTCTTGCCATATCTATTTAACTTATATACTGAAAAGGCTATAGAGACAATGAAGGAGAAGACAAAAGTTATAAAGATAAATGGAAGAAAGATACATTTCATTCCGTTTTCTGGCAATATTGTGATTCTGGCAGAATCAGTCATGAAAAGATATGAACAGAATGCTCAAAATCCTGTCAATAGCTTTCCAATACCAATAGAAATTCATTGCAATGGTATCCTACCGCAAGCATTTAAATTAATGAGAAGTTAGGTATTTTTGGTAATTTAAAAGGAAATAAATTAACAGATTGGACCACAGGTTGTTCTTGGCATAAAACACATGTAACTAATGACAATATGGCAATAAACAAGAAATTAAAAGTCACATAACTTTTACACTTTCTTTGTTAAATAATTATAATTTAAGAGATCTTGTCAGTTTCTTTTACAGCACCACTAAAATAGACAAGAAATTAACCAAATATGAACATACATTATGGTTCAATGGTCAATTTTTGGCCAACTTATTTGACATATGTCAAAATTAATGCAACTGGTTACTGAGAATGTATCTCAATCCTAAATCAGGAAGCATCTGTATAAGCATTGAGATAGGATGAATGAACTTTCTACCAATATCAAAATTTTTCAAAATAGGAATAGATAGTTAGTGAAAAACACAATTGAAAAACTGTTAGACAACCATGTGAAAAAACAGGCTTCTGTTAGGGCCCTATGATCTATTATACATAAACACTTCTCCAGATATATATGCCCATATAGGATACAAACTCTGAAACTAAACGGAAAGTGTTACTGACCTGGGGCTTTTTCTCAGTAAAAACCCAAACCAGCTCCCCTGAGGAAAACTGAGATATCAATCCTGGGTGTTATGAGTTTGATCCTAGGAGGCCCAAAAAGGGCATTTTTCCTGTTTAAATACATTTTTTGGCTTTACAAAATTTAGTTTAGGACAATTTCCATTAAGATAGAAGGTTGAATTTCACAACATCGTTAGAAGATATGTTTTTCCATCACATGTCAAAAAGATTTTTGCCCTAGTGGCCATAGGTTCGATGCTAGGATACATCAAATTTCACCCATAATATTTACATAGGGTGGCTTAAAATTTTTTTATCAGGGAACTTACTGAAAAGCAAAATTGGTAAAATTCAGCATATGAATAGTATTTTTGGCTATATTTCATATTCAAGCTTAACAACTCTTAGTTTGATGCCAGGGCACACTAATTATTCCTCCATAAGAAATGGATAGATAATATTTTGAGCAAATTCTCAGGAAAATTTTGACTTGAAACCTGAGTGATAGGTAGGCAATTATTTTGCTTGAAGAACTTGACCATTTCACTAAGAAATAATTGAGACATTGCTCCAAGGTATCATGGGCTTGATCCTAGAAGGCCTCAAATAGGGTACATTTTGCAATTTTGTACATTGCACGGGTTTTCAACGAATTATTTTTGTCATTTTCTGCTAAACGAACAGCATCGCGGCAAGTAACAATTTTTTTGCGTGAAAACCCAAGCATAACACTAGAAAATTAATGGGATTTCTCTGCTACACAGCATAGGTTCAATCCTAGAAGGCCTCAAAAAGGGTACTTATTTGCGTATGTACATTGCACAGATTTTCAAAATTTTCTTTTTGCATTTTCCATTAAGATAGAGACACTTTCTGAGGCTAAAACAAAAGTGTCACTTAGCTGGCAATTATTTTGCGTCAAGACTCTGACCATAACAATAAAGAATAAATGAGATATCACTCCTGGGTATCATAGTTTCAATCCTAGAAGGACCCAAATAAGGTACTTTTTGTGATTTTGTACATCACAAAAATTTATAAAAATTGGTTTAGGGCATTTTCTGTTAATATAGAAGGTTGAAATTTACAATATCTTTAGAAGATATGATTTTCTATCAGAAGTAGTAAAGACAATTCCCCTAGAGGCCATGGGTTCAATGCTAGCACATATCAGGGAATCGCCGCCAGAGGCATATGGAAGGGGTTGTATTAATGCCTTACCTAATCTACCCTTTGGTATTGGTACTTCCCAAAATGGTGTCACCTTGAAACCCTATGTAGGGATTTAGATTTGAAAGTTGCCACAAAATGCCGATGGTGTATGGCAGGGGGTGCATTAATACCTCACCTAATCTATTAACTTCTAAGTTGAGAAGATAATTCTTTCTTGAATTCCTTATGTTATATTATCTCAAATCAAAAATATCGTACAACAAAATGGATATGACCAACCTGTGGTTAACAACATTCTAAAGAAACACAGACAAACTCAAAGTGAAGCAACATACCACCCTAATCTCAACTCAAAACAAAAAACATAATTTCATAAAATTACCCTATGCACCAGGGACAAGCAACAATTTGAAGCATATTTGTCAAAATTTGACCTAACCCCAGTATTTGTCAACAACAACAAACTATCCAACCTCCTCTACAATCCAAAAAACAACACCCCATCAATACATCAATCAGGAATCTACGAAATATCATGCCAAGACTGTGATCAAGTCTATGTTGGGCAAAGTAAATGGAAATTAGAAACAAGATTTAAAGAACACTTAGCTCACTTCAGAAACAACCAGATTAACAAATGGCGCAATACGCAAAAATTAACATGGCGCAACACATACAACAACACGGTCACAGAATTAATGTACACAACCTTAAGTTAAAGACTTCCGTACAAAAAAACTCCAAACTAAATGCTTATGAAAGTATTCTCATTCACCAAAACAGAAACCGGCTAATGAATAACGATTTAGGCCCGATACCGAACTCCCCTCTATACACACTCCTCGACCACCCTCAGAGAGAAAGGAAATAACCCTCACCTTCCTATCAGTCATCATAACAAAAAAACCCCACCCATTTCTTCCACCCCACACCTTCACACAAGATAAAGGCTTGACCAACCCCCGAAAGGAAAAAAGCCCCCACCCTCCTTTCAGATGTCATAACAAAAAACCCCACCTATTTCTTCCACCCCACCCCTTCACACAAGATAAAGCCTTGACCGCCATCCTAATGAAAGAGCCCTCACCCTCCTTACAGAAATCACAACAGGAAAACCCCACCCACACCTCCTCCACCCACACATAATTCCCCCACACCTTCAGAAAAGATAAAAGCCCGACCACTCACCTCGCCTATTCACTTCCTTTGTGGAGACCCTCGGATGGAGGCTTTGTCTCGAAAATGATCATTGGGCCTTCCCAGAAATTGGTAATCCGGAGCTTCCTGTTTGTCTTTGAGTGCGAGTTCCGCTTGCCGAAAGACGGCTTACGGAGTGTTTTTAAACCTCTAATGATATTGCCTTGAAACCTTAGGGATAGATAATGGAGGAGCTTCTGAATCACAATACTAACTGGACAACTACCAAGTGATCCTGGGTTTGATGCTAGGATGGTTCAAATTTTACCCGTTTAAAATACATGGGGCAGCTTTTTAATATATTTTTAATCAGAATTTCCCATAAAGCTAACCAGATATAACTTGGCATATGAAAAGTGTTTGTGATTATGTGACTATTTAAGACAGTCTACTTCCCAATTGTTACATAGTTCAATGCAGGAGTGCATAAACATCAGAATTTGATTTTAGACACTTCTTGAAATGATATGAAACCTGTGCAAAACCTGAGTTGTAAAGATCTATTACCATAAAGCTAGCAGTATGCAAGTAACTTTTACTTAAATAAATAAATAGATGTATGAAACACTTCAGGAGTGAGGGTATATCATACATTAACAATGGTTATCTAAATAATCTTTTTATCATCAGCTTCAAATAAAAATGAAGTGAGGATACTCTAAGTTGTTCGAAAAATTATAGGAGAAATAGTTTACAAGAAACAGGTTTATAACATGACATATACATTACAAGTTACACTCCAAGAGCCATTATGTTAGTGGTTCCTGTCTTTCTCTCAGTGGCCAAAACAATGGAAAGGAAAAAAGGAAGGGAGAAGGTCAATGAATATTGAACAGTATTCATCAAACTCTGATGATGATAGTATTGCAACTGAAATGCTTGTGATTCATAGAATGCCAGTTAATCCACCTACTTTCCCTCATACAGCTCTGTACCAATTTTCCCTTACAATGACATATATATGTGTGAAATAATTCTGAAAAAGGTCCAGATAACTTCAGAATAAGCAATCAAAACAAATTTTAGGATTAAAATATAATAAATAAGGTAAACTTGCACTTGTGATCAGAAAGCATTCCTTGAAATATCAGTAATTAACAGGAATATCATTATCTTACTATAGCTCTATAAAAGTATGGCCTACCATTGACATATATAGCTCAATTAAACAGGATTAATTAAATGCATTGTCAAAAATACTTTTAGAGAGAATATGCCAGAAAGATATTGTTTGACTGGTAGACCTGAAAGAGCTGAGAATTAATATATAGTTGATGGAATGCTATCTCCAACTGCAAAATTTCTATAAATTATCTCTTGAGTAAAAACCAACCATTCATGCTAGGATTACCAGATAAAGGAATATAGCTATGTCCTTTAGAACTCCTGCAGAGTGTACACTTGAATATCCATAAAGGATGAGTATTTGCAGGGAAGGATTTTAAATATGTAGCCAGCAAAATATAAACTGTCATTCTAATAAAAGCGCCAATCCAAAGCCTTGAAGTGAAGTGAAGAAAGATCAAAAGAATATTCTCTTGGTTAAATACATTTAGCAATTGTCTAGTAAATGCTTTTAAGATGCCTCAATCACATCTTGTGAGTTTCTGAAATTCATTAAGGTTAAAACAAGTTTCTTTTAGAAAATAATTGATACAACAACACCTGAAGAAATCGAATCTCCTGCATAGAATAACAGAATTAGAATATACATCCTTAAAACTACAGTAAAACTTTGCAATGACAAAATTGCTGGGACTGAAAAATTCTCATTTTGTTCTTGAAAATTTTGTTATCACAATACTCCATGCATAAAAGGTAATAAAAATGGCACGAAAAACTATTTATTTATTATTTAACAAACACAGACAAACTCAAAGTGAAGCAACATACAACCCTAATCTCAACTCAAAACAAAAAACATAATTTCATAAAATTACCCTATGCACCAGGGACAAGCAACAATTTGAAGCATATTTGTCAAAATTTGACCTAACCCCAGTATTTGTCAACAACAACAAACTATCCAACCTCCTCTACAATCCAAAAAACAACACCCCATCAATACATCAATCAGGAATCTACGAAATATCATGCCAAGACTGTGATCAAGTCTATGTTGGGCAAAGTAAATGGAAATTAGAAACAAGATTTAAAGAACACTTAGCTCACTTCAGAAACAACCAGATTAACAAATGGCGCAATACGCAAAAATTAACATGGCGCAACACATACAACAACACGGTCACAGAATTAATGTACACAACCTTAAGTTAAAGACTTCCGTACAAAAAAACTC